>CM076579.1:1383405455-1383899879 GCA_034641835.2 Pinus albicaulis
GGAGAAAGCCATGAAGTGTTCGCTTGAGAGGGAGCCACACTTGCATGCAGATGAGGAGCTATTAGTTCCTAAGGAGGAGCTTCCGGATGTGGATCAGCCACAAGAGGAATTTCATGGAGTGGAAGAAACCACTCATGCAGCGCCAACCATCAGAGGGCGCAAGCGCACTACAGAAGCTGAGCGACTGGCTCAAGATGCAGAGAGGGTTGTAGGACCACCTACAGCACAGCGCAGACAGAGACAGTCACCAGACCGGTACACTGGATACATGGCTCTTGTGAGAAAATGTGTCGTGACAGAACCATCCTCTTTCGAGGAAGCTGTGGAGGAACCCGCATGGGTAGATGCCATGGTGGAAGAGTATGATTCGATTGTCAGAAACAATGCATGGGAGATTGTCCCGCGACTGGAGGGGAAATCAGTGGTGGGTTCGCGATGGATCTACAAAGTGAAGCAGGCGGCTGACAGGAGTGTGGAGAAGTACAAGGCAAGATTTTTTTCCCGTGGCTTCTCACAGATCGAGAGGATTGATTATGAGGAGACCTTTGCACCTGTTGCAAGGTACTCTTCCATACGGATGATCCTAGCTCTCTCAGTGCAAATGGGATGGCACATCCATTAGATGGATGTGAAGACTGCATTCCTCAACGAAGTCATTGAGGAGGAGGTGTACATAGAGCAACCTGAAGGTTTCGAGATCTTCAGCAGTGAATCGCATGTTTGCCGACTCAAGAGAGCACTGTACGGGTTGAAGCAAGCACCTCGTGCTTGGTACACATGGATAGACAGTTATTTCACCGGACTTGGATTCTCCAAGAGTGAGGCAGATCCTAACCTGTACCAGATTGTGGTGGAGGGGAAGTTGTTGATCATTGTACTGTATGTAGATGATCTGATTTTGACAGGTGATGAGCTATTGATACTGTTATCCCCCCCTATAAATTTTTTGGCAAGCAAACGGGGGCTAAATTGTTTTTGAGCCTTCAAGGAATGCATTTCCTCTGAAAACACAGTCTCCTTGAAGCCTCCATGTGTCTTTTATCCTTTGATAAATTCCCCTCCGCCGATTCCTATTATAAAGCCTCTCTGTTTGTGAAGAAATGCCCAAAGGCCCCCTCTTCCCTCTTATTTCAACCCCCACTTAGCTTCTACTTGTTTCCCCTTCTATTTCCCTTTTTACCTTTTCGAATTCCCTTTAATTTATTCCCTTACCCTTTGTTGGCCACCATTCCCCTTTATTCCTCTATCGTACCCCTTCTTTCCTTTAATCCGTCGAAATGGGCTTAAGACCCACTTTTAACTTTACCATAGGCCTAAACCACTTCCCCTTTTCTATACCCCGCAAATATATTCCATATAGAACTTTATTATAAAGTTCTTATATATTGACCCGCCGCTTATAGCGCAAATCACAAATCAAATTTTCATTGTTTGTGTTCTACCAATCCATCGCAAATATTTGCGATGCAATGGATCACGCGATCGCACTTATCACATATCACATTTTCATTGTTTGTGGTCGATTGATCCGTCGCAAATATTTGCGATGCGATCGTCGATCACGCCATCGCACTTTCCGCCCATCGCATTTTCCCCGTCGCATTTTCCCCATCGCACTTTCCGCCCGTCGCACATCGCCCCGATCGCATGTCGCACCGTCGCATTTTCTGCCCATCGCACTTTCTGCCCATCGCACTGCCCTCCATCGCAACTCTGCCCAATCGCAATATCGCAATCGCAGTTCTTTGCTCCGCGTTGCGATGATCCTTCCGTCTCCCGATTGCGATTTGCGAATGCGATTTAGCTCGGGTCCCACCTCCGTGGCTCCACTCCATTGCTTTTCTCCGTTTCCCTGTGTTATTCACCCAAACGTTTAACCTTTGGGTTTTACACTATAATCATTTCTTCCGCCACTTCTCATTGTTTCCGCTGTTCCCACTGTTCTTCCACCGTTCCTCCGGGCCTCCAAAGCACTTCTCCACCACTACTGTCCAGGTTTATAACAGGTGTATTTTATTACGCATACAGTACAAAGAGGCTGTTTCAGCATTTGTCAGCGGACCAGCAGAAGGAATTCAAAGGGGGGTTGGTGCCTTTTATTAATGAAGTTAATGTTTAAACCCCGCATTCAAAGGGAAAGGGCACGGTTTGAAGACTTAAGCACGCAAAGGTCATATCCGCGTTTTAATATCAGCAGAACGCATTTCCTCCAGGAAATATGTTTACCTACAGCATTCCTCATATCTCCTCGAGCCCTGAAATGATTAATTACACTGACTGAAGCCCATTCAAGACAATCAGGCAGCAGTTATGGAGGTATGGAGCGGCCTTGCAGTTTTCCCATCCAGTTCATTTATTACATAATGGAAACGCGGAGTTATAGACTGCCGTAAGGACTTAAAGAACATATCAGAGGTCAATCCCGACCTGACAAACGTCTCCAACCAATCTACATAGTACAGCACAACGCCATTAAGCAGAATGGACTCGGTTTCCTCCACCATTCCGTCTTAATGAGACTCATTTAATTTCTCACCTACTTCTGTTTCTTCCTCTTCTCCTATAAGAATCCCCGAGAACATAATGTAAAAGGTTGTTGTTGTTGCCTTGCTGTGGCAGTTTCTGTTAGAGGGATTCATTCTTGACTGTTAGAACAGTCATGGGAGGGAGTAGCAGAGTAGTTGTATGTAATAGGCTGGGAGGAGAAATTCTGGACTATATTAGCCATTGAGCTCAGTGTACATGACTGGTTTTGCATCAATCAATCAAAGCACATTTCACAGGATCCTGGTCTATTACTATTGGTGATGTTTTTCTAACTCTGTATATCACATTTTCATACTGTTTCATGTTCTTCTGGTAGGCAACAGAAGTATAACATAGGATTCACCCTTGCTAGGTGCCCTATGTTTCCTGCTCTCCCTACCTTTAATGTTTTCTGCTTTATGTGGTATCTAAGAGTGAATCCATGTGGTTTAACCAGCGCAGTGGATGTTATTGCCTGCTGGCTGATGTATGAACTCGGGGGTTTACTGCTTGGATGTTTCTTTGTTATCTCTGTTTTCCCTTGGAGTTGCTAAAGCAGACCTGGAGTTAAATGACCTCTGGTCCGATCTATAAGCAGCCCCTTTGTCCCTCTTTGAGAGCTGCCTTTGAGTATGTCCAAGCAGGTCTAGAGTTAAATGACCTCTGACCTGATCTATAGACAGAAAATTGGTTGTCTTTCCTTCTTCCACTTTCTCTCCT
Source organism: Pinus albicaulis (assembly GCA_034641835.2). Taxonomy (NCBI): domain Eukaryota; kingdom Viridiplantae; phylum Streptophyta; class Pinopsida; order Pinales; family Pinaceae; genus Pinus; species Pinus albicaulis. The sequence continues at coordinate 1,383,408,702 of CM076579.1, forward strand.
TAATGTTCCATTCCACCATCTGCCTAAAATATCCTTTAGTGTAGATGACCTTCCCTTTGAAAGCCTTGGCTAGTGGATGCAAGTAATTTCCTTTCATGACTCCATAGCCCAATGGATGGCACTGTCTTGGCCTATCCTCTTTGCTAAAGCCTCCTGCTGTTTTGTTCCTTTCCTCCCATTACTTTCTCAGTCTATGATCTCATAACCAACCCAGCAACCCAACAACCAAATCATTTTAAACCCCCTTTTTGTGCTTCATACCTAGCCTAATACCTTATTTGAGCTTCAAATATATATCATTCTTGCTCTATTTGGAGAGATCCCTCTCCGGGTCCAGAAGGGCTAGATCCTAGGGCCCCAAAGTGGTTTGATGTTGTCTCATCTTTTGGTATTGCCAAATCTGCCAAAACATGGGAACCCCAACAGATACTTTCATGCAAGGAGGATCTTGCTAGAGAGTTTGAGATGAAGGACTTGGGCCTCCTTCATTATTTCCTGGGATTGGAGATTTGGCAGCGCAGTGGTGGAATGTTTGTTTCTCAGGGTAAGAATGCCCGGAAGATACTGGAGAGGTTCAACATGCATGGCTGCAAGCCTGTTGATACTCCTCTTCCTAGTGGTTGGAGGAAGGAGGATGCTACTTCAACGGAGGTAGTGGATGCCACTGTCTATCGACAGTTGGTGGGGTCGCTTATGTATCTGGTCAATACGACCCGATATATACTATCTTTATTATGACTTTCACAAACTATGATTTAAACCTACCAAAAGCTCTGGAAAGGCGGAGCAAGCATGTATTGCGTTATCTTAGTGGCACATCGGGATATGATGCAGCTGGTATGGAATGGGAGATGGAGTGAAGCTTTCGCCTTCAGTCTGCAGTTAGGCGAGGCAACGGACCAAAAGAAACACATACGGAGGAGTCTTCGATGCTCGGGTCGACAACGATTTCACAGTACGGCGAAACGGCGGAATCGTGGCACTGATTGATGAAGCGAGTCTTGCCAGCGTGGACTTGTGGTTGCATGCGGGAGCTGTTTGGATGAGAAGCGAGATCCTCGTCGGATTGTTCGGGTCGCACTTGGAGCCTACTGTGATTTATTGTGATAACCAGAGTTGCATTAAACTCTTGGCTAATCCAGTATTTCATGATAGATCCAAACACATCGACATCAGGTACCATCATATCAGAGATTGTGTGCGGCGGAGAATCATGTTACTTTCATATGTTCCCACGGAGGATCAGGATGCTGACATCTTGACGAAGGTGCTCACCAGGAGAAAATTCGAATTCAACAGAGGCAGGATAGGGGTTGCAGATAATCCATATATTTTTGAGAGGGAGTGTTGAAAATGCAACAAGATGATGGAGCTTAGTGAAATGAAGTCGCCTTCACTAAGTGGGCCCGCAGTCTATTTTTGGCGCAAAGACTATTTTTAGACATATGGAGCATGGTCTAGGAGTTGCAGTATGCTATTCTTGGATGATTGGTCGAGTTGGTAAAAATATATGGACCTCTATTACTTTTTGAACATCGTTGAAGTCTGTTTTTAGTACTTTTTTTAATAAACTTGAGTCAGGTCAAATATTATCAACCATTATGTGTGGGACTATAGCTGAGGTTATCCTCTTGCGGCACTTGAGTTGGAGCTACGGATGTGGCCCATACTTCGACGAAGGAAGTCACAGTATTCCTAAGGGTTAGTTGAGCTATTGCATGGTTGACTTCAGTTAGAACTCATGTGGCAGAGTTTGGTGGAGTTGATGAGGCAGTTGGTGGAGTTGTGTTCTGTTTAACTTAGTTGAACTAGTTGTATTTAGTCTAACTGACAAATACACTAGTGATAAGTGGTGTGAATTAATTATTAATTAATTCAATAATTATTAACTCATAAATCAACTAAAGAACACATCGATTGTTCGGTGCATGGACAGTTCAGTGAAGACCAGTGGAAGAGGTAGATGAAAGGGTGAGTTTGCTATTAGTTGTGACATTAGTTGTGCATGAGATTTGCACAAGCATTGGAGGATATTGCCAATGAGGATTGCACAGTTGAAGCCAAGGAGATTCAAACTTCGATCTCTCATTACACCAACTTGGATTGCGCAATAGAGGTAGGCAAATAGTGGATGAGTTTTGAACCTGTGACTTGTTCAAAACTGAGCTAGTTTGTGTGTAACTTTTGGAGACAGTACTGAGTACTTGTGAGGAGTATTGTACTGAGATTGTTACATGTTCTCTTCCATTATAATATAAAAAATAGCTGGGGGTTTTCAGCTATAAGCTTTCCCCATTACATATTGTGTTTATGTGCGCATGCGACTGTTTCTATTTCCGCATATTGATGATCAATTGTAGAAGAGGTTATGTGTTATGCATGAATTCGAATTAGTGTCTGACCAGGATAATCTCAGTGGATAAATCTTCATTATTCAGCAAATTTCTACAACATGAAATAAGGAATACGGTAATGTGAATCACCCGAACGATCAAGCTACTGATCAACTTGCCAGTTTGTCTACATCTCCACCGGATCCTACTCCAAATCTAATTCCTATTCATTTACAATTAGGATTTTGAAAGACGTTATCCATAAATCTACTTTCAACCCTCATGCAGGAGCTACTTATAATTATAACACAATTGAGGAATTGGCTCAATATCCTTCAATTATGTCCATTCTCGAGGTTTTTCAAACCTATCCCACCTAGAAGAAGGCTTTGATTTCTGCAATTGGATGTATTTATCACTCGGATTCCAACCTAGTAGTTTTTAACCATGTGAACTATACACCTCAACTTCCAACTCAATTAGCTTTCATGATCCAGGTTGTCGTTCATGGTAAAAATATCCATCATTCCACTATGGATGAAGTAGCCTCAACATCTATTATTTATTTTTCCTTCTGGAAAGCCACTGCTTCTCCCAAATTAAGTCAGTCACCGATCACTTTGAATTATTTTGATGGAAAAACCTATAGACCTTGTATTATTTTGAATTCCTTACATGTATAATTAGGAGGCAAGACCATATCCATAGAAATTTAAGTTATTGATAGACCACTTGATTATAATCTTATAATGGGACATACGTAGGTGTATGCCATGTTTGTTGTTGTTTTGACATATTTCTGAATGATTGATTTTTCTCATAAAGGGGGTATTGCATCGATTGATCAACTCACTTTATTTTCCACCAATTCTCAAGTCACTGGAATCATATCTCTTGTGGGTGAAACCACACATCCCTATCAGCATGTCAGGGTGAGACTGATTAAGGATTCTTCCCTCATGGGAACCTTTTCCATTCCTCCTCCTTTTTCGCAATTCCTTCTTGACAACTTTCCTTAGGTTTCCCAGATCAACATTATATCATCTTGTAATACTTCATATGATCATTGGATAGTGTCATATCTAACTAATATTGACACCTTTGGATACTGTATGTCGCTCTGCCCCATTGAGTGTGATCATGAAGCCATCTATCTGGATTGTGCGATGCATTATGTTCCTTCCTCTTTGATCAATTGGGTTGATCATTCCTTAGATTATGGTACATCATCTAATCCTTTCTCTCACATAGTTTCTACCAATGAGAGAATCATGGAGATCATGATGCCATACAATGAGATATGGGATGATCATCACCATCGTTCCTCCTTGCCATATTCCTTTGAGGATAATCTAGGTGAATTTTATCGACCCAATATTGTTGAGTTGTCTACAAATTCGGTAACCATCCACGATGTCGATTCCACGAAGAACTTGTCAAATATTGAAGAGACTATCCCTCTCAATATTTCAATCAAACCCGACATCATCGAAATTCTACATATCAGTGTGTCTTTCTCTCCCGATGAGATCAATACCTATAAATTCCTATTCCAGGCATTTAAAAATATTTTAACTTGGTCTTACAAAGAGATGCTAGGGATCGATCCAAAAATCATTGTGCATGATATTAAAACATATCCAAAAGCTAAACCATTTCAGCATCACCTCTATTTGGTTCATCCTAAGAAGGTTGTCGCTATTAAAGATGACGTTGAGAAAATTATACATGTTGCTTTCATCTACCTAGTAGCTTTAACTGATTGGGAGTCGAAAAATGTTCCTGTCATGAAAAAACATGGAACAATTCATCTGTGTGTCTATTATCAGGGTTGTTATCACTCAGAAAAATGTGAAACATTACTTGACATGGTCATACATCTCATTTATCAAAAGGATAAGGTCTCCTTAAGCCTTTCAAGTTGGTATAGGAAAATTCCATTTTTTTTACATGTTTAACCTATCCTAAGGTTCAAGGCCACCTCCATTTAGGTCATGTCATGTCCCATCAGTCATCCTATGGTCTCAGTTTCCATTCCCTATGCATTTAAATTCAAAAAGGGTGCTTAAGTCATTTTTTCAACGTTTCGTAGCGTTTTATACTGCAAAACAACAGTTTTCTCTACGAAACTGCCTAATAGCTTCGTAGCGAAATTGTCAGAGAATAAACTAGCTACACTATGAAAACCTGTTTCTTACCTGTCTTGTCAAATTCGATATGAAATTTCAGTTCATGATTGAAGGAGTTAGGTTGGAGGTCATTCGGGTCTGTTATGGTTAATTCAAACGTATAAAGCCATGTCTAAGATCATTATTACCCTTTTTAGCATGCATGTGTCATGATTAATGCATGAGCTGTCATTTAAACCATAAAACCTTACCCAATTAGTATTTTTGTCATAATCCGCTTTATATTTGCATGTAATTGGATTTCTGGAGAGCTTCTTCATCGAGCCAAGCAAGTTGCTGGTAGATTTAAAGGTTGCAGGTGTCATCAAGCAAGCGTGGCAGAGAAGATATAAAGCCACCCATGGTTGCAAGGAAAAAAATAAACAAAGGTGGTCACTGCCACATGTATGAGCCCGTGGACATGAATTTTCTTAATGAAGACCCAAATTCCATGGAGATTTTTAGAAGAACAGGTTGCTTTCAATTCTGTCAAAGGTTGTAGGGTTGTCATCTACAGGTTTCCAAGGATTTTGCTAACAGTTTCACTGGAACAGCTTCAAAAGTGGGAATGTTGAACCTAACAGTGACACCAGACAGCATTTCAATAGCAACAGGAATCCCTAAAGGAGGGGAATAATGGTTTAAAGGCATCAAGTTCACAATGCAGGATTGCAAAGAGTTCATCAAACCAGAGCATAGTGAAATTGATCTGACAAATGCTATCCCTAGGAGTTTCATGAAGGACAACTATTCAATGTTGATGATGATCATTCAAAAGTATTTCACCTGTGAAGGAAGGTTTCACATGGTCTACTCCTACCACCTTAGGCTTCTTCTGCATTTTGTGGGTAAGAAGTCACTTGACTTGCCCTTTTATTTATACAAAAGTCTAGGTAAAATGTCAGACAAGGTTCAAATTAAAATAGAAGGAAATGAAATGTCTCTCTTTCACCATGGTTTGATTAAGTTGTTGGTATTAAATGAGTTGAAGAGACTAGACAGAGATTGGACTCCCTTTATGTTCATGAGTAGTTTTGAAATTGATGTTGTCACTCCTACGAGAGCCTCCAAACCTAGAAATATTTTATCACCAACAGTGGTAGAGGAATTTGAAGAAGGGAATAGATCATCCCCACCAGAACCAGTGAGCATGGAGACAGATCCTTTGCAGAAGATTGACACACCTAAAACAACACCTGCAAAAAAAAAAGCAAACAGTCAGCAAACAAAGTAACAACAGAGTTACTAGGAGCCAAATAGTGGCTAAAGGAAACTTAGAGGACATCTTGCATGCAATTGACATTGAAGAAACTCCCATTGTGCAAGTTGAAGATGTTGAAAATGGAGGAAGAAAGATAAAAAAATGTAAGACAACTAAAAAATTAGAGTTTGCAGGTGATGATGTTGGTTTCATGTTTCAACCTAGAAAGCAAATGACCAGACATGCAAGAGAGGTCATGGAAAGCAGCAAAGATACTAAAAGGTCAATGAAACTACTCAGCCACCAAGTATTATAGATCTCTTTTCACCTGCAAAAGAATATTTGGTTATCAAACAAAGGATGGGTAAAGAGAAAATTAGTTAAAAGTTAGAAATTGAAACCCTTAAAGAGTATTTGAAGGTGGCAGGTGAAGAGATATCAATTCTGAAGCAAGAGGCAAAGAAACACAGAATTGAGAAAGTTCAGTTTGAGAAAATGAGGAAAATCTGGGAAGATCAAGTCACAAGTGTCTCAAAGACCTTGGACAATACAGAAAGGTTGATAAAGTGGACTCAGCCACTAAGGGGAGAAGTCAAACACGTATAAAGATAAACCTACACTTGTAATCCAAGAACAAGGCATTAAAGGACAAAGTGCAAGATCTTCAAGAGTAATTGGATCTAATTCATGTGGAGTTGGAAAGGAAAGGTTTGAAGATGACAGTGGTAGAAGAGCCCATTAGTCAACTGATTGTAAATGAGGAGGAAACACAAAAAGAGTAATAAGATAAGATGAAAAATGTTTTGGGAGGTTCATGACATGAAGAGAAACCAAATTTTGCAGCTGGAGGACATTTTTTGAAGATATTCTTGAAAGGGCCAATTTCTGGTTTTTTGCACATTTTCGTAGCATACCCCCAAGCTTGAAGCCAGAAATACACTACGAAAAAACCTGTAGGTGTCTTTTTACATTCAAATTCAGTTTTGGGATGTTTTAAGGAGAGGGATCCATGGTGGTAAGGTGTCATGACATGATTAAGATGATGGAGCAATAAAGAAGTGAAGAAGATGGATGGAAAATCCACTTTTCCCATGCTACTAGAACTCGCTATGAAACTGTCATGTTTTCGTAGCAAGCAATTGTTGAAGGATTTTGAGCATCTTAAAAGAATTTTTTTCTAGCTGGAGACCTACAGCATAATAGTGGATCTTATTAGTATATTTATGACTTAAAGGGAGTTCCATGTAGCAAATTCATCAGTCAAAACAATGTTGAAGATGAAGGTCATCCATTCCTAACAAGCAGGGTTATGCTCCACAAATCTAGGGGTGCTTTAGATTTGTAAAGTGGTGGTGAAATTGGCCATGTTTCCTTAGAGAATGTGACATTCAATTTGTAGCCATCATGTAACTGTTTCACAGATAGGATAGAGGAATGTAATAAATAGGAGATAGAGTCCTATTAGGAGTGTATTTCTTTAAAGGTAGCTGTCAAATTTCTGTTTTATGTTATGGATTTCAGTTATGAAAGGTGTCATAGTAGAATTAGAGGATATTGACACCAAGAATATCATCCATATTTTAAAGAATTTTTATTTTAGACAAAACATCGAAGAAGCAAGAGGTTGGAGAATATTTGTAAAAAACTGTTGCTTGTATGTTTTTGACCAATATCAGTAATACAAAGTGACATTCTACTTCCAAACCTGAGATTCTCATGAGGTTTTTGATGTCTTATTGATATTTATCTTATGATTAATCATTTTCGGTAGATTTAATCCCTAATTACTCATAATTCATAATATTATGCTATGACTTCCTCTAGTGGTGAAATGACTATGTTTTCCTATGTTGTATGTGTGAATTATCTCTGTTGAAAACCTCTATCTACCTCAGCTTCCATGTGAAGAACCACTGTCACTAAGACTACTGATTATTGACTCCATAAGCCCAATGGCAGCATGTCTGCATTTTTCAACCTGCAATCATACAAAACAATTTACAATTCCATAGAGTTAGCCATCTAGTACTATCATTATTAAAAATCATAAACCCCCCTTGAGAGAGCCCTCTCAAACTGAAGAGGCTAATCTTCAGTTAGAAGTGGTTTGAAAGAGTTACATTGAGTTGATTGATGAGCATCCAATCAAGATCAATTTGATGATAGCAAGGGTATCACTCATTCTTGAATCTTACTAGTCCTTAATATTCAAATTGTAAAATGCTTGGAATTTTTCTTATAAAAATATACAAAATTCTAATTATTATATATTCCCTTCCATTAATTGTTTATTTATGATTATTTTCATAATAATTTTATTAGAATTTTAATTTTTTGACCTAAATGTGACTTATTTTTATCATGAAAAAAGTATTTTTAATCTTTTGTTGGTGTTCTGAGAAGGTTGACAACTGTTTAACGGATGTTGTGGTGTTTTGAATGGAAACAGATCATTTTGATCGAAGAGAAAAATTTTACCACTTTTTTGGGCTTTGTAAGCTTACGAAAAAGGAACCCTTAGAGTCCTCTTTCATCTCTCTTCAGACTCCCAAAATATGAAAAATTTTCGAGCACTTGTCATTTTGAACTCGCTAAAGTAAAATAAAATACATCTACTCAGTATAAGTTTAACTGTTTTCCAAAATGGGATAGACTACTTACGAAAAATGAATACCTTTTCAATCATGGCTAAGCGGTTCTCTTGGGTATCATTTTATGCCTCTTTGGACTCATGGGACTATTTAAGAAAAGGAACCTTTTGAATTTTCTTTTTCGCCTCTTTTTCAAACTCCCTAAACATGAAAAATATGTCTATTTTTTACCTTCAATGGACTCATAAAAACATCAAACAATGATGAACTCTTCGAACATGATGGAACCGAACCAATCCTTCTCAAGGTTTGCTAAAAATACTCAGAGGGATTCATCTGAAGGATGAACTTACATATCAAGCATATGTTATCCTCCTCAAGCTTGTAAAAATAAAGAGGTATTGACCAGACATGGTTAGAGAAATTGGGAAAGTAGGGTACTCCACTTGCTAATGGTAGTGAGTCACTTTTGAACATGACACTCTTCCACTTCATCTTTGTGGTTGTTGGGCTAGGAAATCTACTTGTATTTTGGTTTATCATACCATATCAAAGCCTTTGCTTTTGCTTTTGGCTCAATGTTTCCAAATCCATTAAGTTTCGCTGATATGTTCAAGAGAAGTCATTCAGTAGATATCTACTACGATAATCTTAAGCCTTCATTCCATGTCTGACATTCCTGAACTAATTCCATATCAACATCATTTTTTTGCAAATAATGATACCCATTTTATGTCGTTGATGGGGGATACGTCAAGGCCCTCCCATGATGGGTCACTTCCTGTTGAAATCAGCTCATTATCTAGCAAGTTGACTTAGAAACTCCCTTCAATACCTTGGGGATTGCATACATCAATAGAAATTTTCCTCGCTCTTGGTGACACGTTTTCATCATTGGCCTTCAACCAAAAAATTCTATGTGGTGTTCGACATCAACTCATTTATTCACACCATACATATTGTATTATAGTACCTTGATATCCATTAACATCATTGATGTTTTCTCTCGCATCTATTAACAACTTAAATCATTGATCGGTAATCATATGGTGTCTACCATGTTTGACTTCATCTCATTTAATCACATGGTTAGACTTGTTTATTGGATGATCGAGTGAATGAGATATAAGACCACGGATCTAGTTTCATCCATCCAGGATGCGTTTTCAAGATTAATACAATATTACTAAGTATGATAGCTATGATCATACAGACAATAAAATAATCATCAATCCACACTTTTTCATGAGTGGACATGTCTTATTGATCATTGTACATGTAATGTTAGATTATGTGTTGAGCATGGGTATGACTCCCTCATTAAACATATCATGATGAAAATGTGTTGTAACATATGATGATCTTGACCAATTTTTCTTGATCTGAACTTGTCACAAGGTAAAGCACTTCATTCATCAATTCTCCTTTCTTACTTTGTGCTTTAGGGGGTAGTATGGTATAGGTTATTTTTTCGAATTTGGTATAAGCCTTCAAACTGAATCAATCATCATCCATGAACAAATTTTCATCATCCCTACACAAATCCCTAAGCATGACTCTCTCAAATCCCTTAGTTTCTGAGCTTGACTGCCTCATTTCAGTGCTTTTAATGCCCAATGCACGTTGGCCCTTTAGGGACCTGCGTTCAGGAGCAGGTTACTCTCTTTTGCACCTTCTTTGATCAGCAAAAAATTTCTCTCTTCTACGCCTTATCTAGTTAGTAGCCGGTTGTCCCTTGTTGGGGGTGCGCTAATTCTAGAAAATCGAGAAAATGAAAAATAATACCAAAGATTCCTCTTCCAGAATCTTTGGGAGTTTGTTTAACCATTTACCTTAGATAATAACTTTTAATCCTATCTTATCCTTCCTTGGATATTTCGCCTCTTATCCCTTGCACTCATCCTCCCATCTTAAGTGGATCTCAAGCCTAGATTGGTAAATGGATATGAATTCCTAAACTACCTGCCTCTCCTATAATTTATTACTTCCACAAGCTAGGGGTTGGGTTTTGGAGACTAATCATGCCCTCATGTTGTTGCCTTGAATATAAGGGAGTCGTCATCTTCATTCATTACAGTGACATAGAGGTGTCCTTTGTGACAAGGAAGGAAAATTCAACTTGGGGAGATCTCTACAAAATCAACTCCTATATTTGGTTTTAAACTCTCTCCATTTCTATTAATAAAATTGTTGGCAATATGATGCAATGTGTTGTCCTTGATGGCAACCCACTTGATGAAGATGATGGCAACCTACCTGATGAAGCTGTACTTGATGGAAACTGACTTGATATACTAATTAATGATGTAAATCTGATGTTCTACAAGTAGTACAGAAGTTGCAGAAGTAAGAAATATCAGTATGTGCAAGAGTAATGATGAAAAGTGTATGTCACAAGGCATATGCGGGTTTGCTTAATAGAAGTAGTGTATGCACGCGGGAAATAACGTGCCAAGTCGCGTATGGTCAAATGCGCTCTAAATATGTAAAACCAGGGGTTACTACCATGGTATTGACCCATTGTATTGAGCGTTGGGTTGTCTATTTGATCCCGTCCAGGAATACCATCGGAAGTGATGTGGTTTTGGCTCATGGTATTGAAAAAGGGTAAACCCATATAAGGAGAAGAAAATCATTGTGCAAGGGGGGTGCATGAGTCTGGGTTTGAATGTATACTTCGTTCTGAAGTATGTCTGAATGGAAAGGGTAACAGTTTGATGATAGATCTGAATCGAGTACACAGAAAATGATGAAAACAGAAGGTTATCTGAATACGAAATGTATTTGTATCTTCTAGATCTGTTTGTGGAATGTTTAAATCTGAGATGAGGCGAACATCTGTCTGAAGTGAAGAGTTAAATCTGAACTGAATATCTGATCTGAAGAAGTATGCTGCCCTATAATGTCTGAAGATCTATACGTAATTTTGTCGCAGCGGAAGCGCGTATATACGCGGGTTTGATGAAGAGAAAGCGCGTATGGGTTGTTCTGTAACGTGCAGATGTATACGTAGGTTGACGTGAATGGAAGTGTGTATATACGCGGTATCAGTGAAAGGAAAGCACGTATTAAATCTAGGGTTTGCTGAAGAATGAAGTATGAAATGTCTGATCTGTTCTGCTGTGTTACTGCTATCTGTTAATGATGTATTCTACAGTTCTGGGTTGTCTGAATTGACAAGTATCAGTTTTGACGTATGATTGAGCTTAAATGTGTGGAGTGGGTCCAGTCTGAAAATATGATGAAAAGTGGCCTGCAAAGTGTGCTCTAAAGAAAGCTTTTGGATCCAGTATGAAAATTGATGAAACGTGGTCCATGGTGGTACTGAGGGTTGTAGCCTTCAGTCAGGGGGTCGTAGCTCCCTTCCAGGAGAGGCTGGTAAATGAGAGCAGGGGGTCGTAGCTCCCTTCCAAGAGAGGCTGGTAAACGAGCGTAGGTGGGTGCCTGCGTACTGGTATGAGTCTGCGCCAGTACATAGTTGTAAGATGTTTTCTTTATAATAAATATTGAAGGCTGAGACAACGGCAGCGGTGGTTTTCTCCCGACTTGGGTTTCCACCTAAAATCCTGGTGTTTGTGTGTGATGCTTATGTGTGATGATTTATTCTGTTATTACTACACATGTCTACTGCTATAAACATCTGATGAATGAATAAATGCAAGGATCAAAGTAAAGAATTAATTGCATATTAAGATCTCTGTACATACGCGAGTTTTGTGAAGGGTATCCGCGTATATACGCGAGTCTGGTTAAGTAAAGTAGCGTATGGGTTTTAGAGAGTGGAAGAGTAAAAAGTTTTGAATAAGTCCTAAATACTGATTCACCCCCCCCCTCTCAGCATTTTTCCCAACAAAAATGAGTAGATTTTTTTCCTATGTGTGTTATGTTATGTTTAAATTCATGTATTTTGATGCCCTATTGGTCCATTGAATAGAATGATTGGATTATTCTACATAGATACAATATATATTTGGCTTGTGTTGATTGTATGTGCAGGTTTTAATTATAAAAATCAGACCTATGATTGGAGCTTACAAGCCGAGAGGAGAGTAAACCTTGTGACAAATTCCAAGTAAGCATCTTTCCATTCTTCAATTTCTCTAAGGAAAACTTTATAGTGCTTGCTTTTTGTTGTTTTAAACTATTCCAATAGGTGTGGGGGAGATAATTTTTTCTGCAATCATAAATTCTGCATAACAACAGGTATTTAGCATTCAATTCAATTTTCCTAGATTAGAGAAAAAACTATGAGGATTGGCTAGCCATACTTCTCTTGGTGCTAGTGCTGGTGTGTCCCTTTTTGTCGTGGCTACTACTGGTATTGATGGTGTACTAATGAGTAACTCATACATATATGGAATTAGTGAGAGAAATTAGTGATAGAGAGAAAACATGTGGAGAAAGTATAGTTAACGAATTAGACATTAGGCCGAGAATATTTCTCAACTAAGTGGTATGTTGTGATTGTACTGAGAATGAAATTTGGATATGGATGGTGAGGTTGTTGTTGTTGTTGGTTTTTTTTTCTAGTAGTCAATTCCAAAGTGCTATTTCATATTAATCTACTGGAAAAATCTATGTGAACGTGTTTTTGCATATACAAAATGCGTGATTATTTTATTATTAGTAGACTATATGAAATGTGGGGCTTAGTATAATGAAAACTTGAGATTTTTTTGTGCGTTATGAATTTGTTTTGCAATTTGTCCCATGTTTATTTGTATTTTTTTTATTGTCATTATTATTATTATTATTATTATATGTTTTATTATTATTATTATTATTATTATTATTATTATTATTATTTATTAATTCATTTTACAAGTACGAAAATAGCTATGTGAAAATAGTTGTGTGGGATTAGTTGTGCAGAACTAGTTCTCCAAAAAAATCATGAGCAAAAAAAAATGCATGGCATAAACATAAATAGCTTTGCATGCCTCAATTACAATGTTAATAATTTCTTTGCATGCAATTCGATTTTAATACTCATGTTTTTTTATTTGAGAGCTTATATCTTCAATTTTGTCATTGTAACCATTAGAAAATGTAATTAGTATTATTTAGGACTAGTAGTTGTATCTCTTGTTCTCTTTCTATTTAGATTCCAGGACATTAGGAAATTTGTAAAGAAGGCAATATGATAAGTTGTAATTGTACAATCGTAATTGCCTTTTTAATTTGTTGAAAGTAACCTTACAAAATGAAAATTTTATTATTTATTACTTGTTTACTGCTCTTCCTTTTTTGGGACTGCTTCTTCTTATTCTTTTCCATGGCCCATGTTCTGCTCTTAAGCAGTCAAGCTTCACCGAGAGAACCCCGCTCTGATACCAATAGTTGGAAATGAGCTCACTACTGGGGGGGGGGTGGTGAATCAGTAGTGCGAGGGTTAAATAAATCTCTGATTCTTTTTACCAAAAAACACCCATTTGTTATAAATTCACCATTTAGTCACATATGTAGCATGTTAAATCAGAATATAATAAAAATGTAATCACCATGAACAGCATTAATCATGCACACAATAGAAAAAAAATGTTTATGGTGGAAAACCCCCTCTAGGGAAAAAAACCATCTGTTGCTGCTGCTCAAAATTCTATTTTTTTGAGCAAATTATTACATAGAGGAGCTACCACCCAGTAGCTAGAAGACTCAACTACTAAGACATTCTGCTAGCAATATCAGCTAAAAATTTTCTTCTCTCACGAGTCTAAGAACAACCATTCACTGGAAGCCACCACAACCAACGAGCCTCGCCCAACATCACCAGACTCTGGATAAATTTGCTTCTCGTTCCGATGTGTCTGCTATTTGGCCCCCACCTTATCTACACATTGTCTATAATGAAGCCTCACACCTTCAACACCTCCATGTTGGGAAACCAGCTCCAAAAATAGAAGAAAAGAGATATCAACGCCTTAGAAATAAGCCACTTTGAGGGGGAAACCTCCAATACATTACATGAATGAACAATTCTTGGATGATACAAATTACAAAACCTCTATAGGGACCTAACACTCCATGTGAACCATGTTTCATGCATTTTCAAATAGGGTTTTGAAACTTTCTCACCATGAGAAACCCAACAACATCTATAATATGAATAATAAATTCTGATATACACTCTAAAATCAGCTACAAATGTACAATTATCTATGAAAATAACTGTAGCACACACTTAATCCAGACACACAACTCACCAAATAAATCCACACACACAATAACTCAATATTCTCACAAAAATATATATCAAAATATCCTCAATAATCTCCAAACAATACCTTGGGAAAATACCACGGTTATCCCAATACCATGGACATGTGTACCATAGTAAACTCCAAACCAATACCGTGGGTCAATACCATAGTTATTCCAATACCATGGATCCATGTACCATGTTAATATCTAGGTCAATACCATGGTTACTTCAATACCATGGACCCTTGTACCATGGTAATCTCTAGGTCAATACCATGGGTCAATGCCATGGTTATGTTAATACCATGGATCCCTGTACCATGGTAATCGCCAGGTCAATACCACAATTAAATACCACGGTTCCTTGTACCATGGTAATATCCAAGCCACTACCATAGGCAGATACCATGGTAATACCAATGCCTTGAATTCCAATACTATGTGTCGACCAGGAGCACACACACACACACACACAAAATACCAAGGTAATTCCAATGCCAAGAGTACATGTACCATGGTAATGTTTACTCCAACCATCTGCATAATTCCCATCATCTATATGCATAAACTCATCAACCATACATAAAATCTGCATAAGCGAAGCCAACATAATCCAACTGCAACACATGCATAACATAATAAACCCATCCATACATACACCAAGTACCATAACATGCTTCACAGTATCCAATATTGTCAACTAGGTGTAGCAGCTCCATATCATGCCAAGGAATCCACACACAAGCCAACAACCTGCACTAATAACCGCAACCATCAAGCTAAGGTCTGCAACCAATACACAATCAAAGTGCTATGTCACTAGCATGTGCATAATCACATACAACCAAGTTAACATCAATGCCAACCAACACCAATGCTACTAGGTTGACATCAATGAAAACCAAACAATTGAGCCATAATGCCAACACTTCATAGCCTCCGCACATCCACAACCACCTCCACACAGTTAATTTCATACTCAATAATGCCATTCAATCAATAATTGACATTTGAAACTGGTATTAGTTGATGTGGGTTTCAAATATAGTGGGGAGGAATCAATCATTGTAAAATATGTTCCTAAATAAGAATTAAAAAGAGATTTGTACATTAACTATTATTTTAATAAACTTTTCCCAACCCTTTGGTCACAGTGAAAGCCCTGCACACATGCATTTGTTCTGTGTGCACACTTTTTCTGAGTAACTAACTCCACACAACCACATCCGCACAACCACTTATGTACTTGTGAAGTGCATTACTAAATAATAATTAAAAAAGAGATTTGTATATTTATTACTTTAATAAACCTTGTGCATAGCTTTGCTTGAGAAAAAATTTCACTCTGCAGGTAGCTCTACACAATGCTTGTTCGCACAAGAAATGCTCCATAAACTGTTTATTTCTCTTGAGAAAACTTTAAAATTATAGAAAAGGTACTTAAATTTTTTATTTTTTATTTTTGAACTGAGAAATTTCATTCAGACTATCAACAAGGTTTCATTGGGAACCCAATTCAATATACAAAAAAAAGTGGTTACCACTTTGCAGTATTATCTAACTTGGCATTATTTCAAAGCATTAAAATATTAAATATGAAATCATGATTTTCAAAACATTGAAATATTAATATTAACGTGTATTTTCAAAATTAATACAAAATGCAAAGCTTTGAAGCTTTAATTATGATTTTGAAAGCATTAAAAT
Organism: Pinus albicaulis; assembly: GCA_034641835.2. NCBI lineage: Eukaryota > Viridiplantae > Streptophyta > Pinopsida > Pinales > Pinaceae > Pinus > Pinus albicaulis. Next base: position 1,383,424,903 of record CM076579.1, read on the forward strand.
ATTAATATTAACGTATAAACTATTACTAATTGTGTTAATCGACAAAACGGGGAGGTCCATTCAAACTCGAAACCGCAACACGTCTAATGTTGATGCTTATTAATAGTCTAATGTTCATATTTGCTTACTAATATCCTAATGTCAATACGATTCTAGTGTGGAGTGTGAAAGTACAGTCCTAAGTTTTATTGTACAAAGCATTCATGTGGCTTTTCTTACCTCCACATATGGCTTTTACGTGAAAATGCAGAGATTTAAATTATGCAATGGGACATCCCTTAAGCATAACCACAAATGTCAACAAACACCTTTTGCAAACTGAGTACAATTTCTATACTCCAACAAAATCAACTTCCTTTGCACAAAAAACTTTGCTAATTAGTTGACTGGAGGTTGTGATCTTATCACGGTGAAAGCTTTATTTATGGTTATCTTTGTGTAAATAGGCATATGTGTGGAACTGCAGATGAACTCCATGATTGTGTGAAGGAAGATTTCATCGTGCAACCTTCGTACTCCAGATAATGAAATATCCTTGTACAAGGAAATTTGTCTGCAGAAAGATTCATCACTAGTTAATTTTTTAATTGTTACGTAATGCAACACAAGACCAATCGAAATCAAAATCATGTGAAATTTATATATCACTTTCATTTTGAAATACAACAAAAAACTTTCAATATGTACAATAGACAGATACGAGAAAAATGTGATAAAATTCCTTCTCAGAGTACCATACTCTGTAATTTAAAAATAGGATGACAATGAACATTATTCATGTTTCATATCAAAATGAACTATTCTCATTTTTCATGTTATTGGCATATATGTATCGATGACATAATACATGTGGTGAGCCCTAGTATGGCATCAAGAGTGTTGCAACTCCCAAGGGATCCTCAACTCAATTTATCAACCTGAGGTTCATAAAAAATTAGAGGTGACAATGCTATATGCACAGTAGATTAGATTCCACTAATTCCACCCTCAACTATGATATTACTATGTTTTTCAGAGACCATTCCTCCTACTTTCCTATAGTGAAAACTAGTTGATGGAAGTAAAATTGAAAATTGACTCTAACGAGGAAAATAAAAATTCCATTTGTTCAATTTGTAGATGCTAACTATCATTTCATGAAGGAGAAAGAAATTTAATATACTTGCAAAAGGAAAGATACTCTACCTTGCATCATTAATCAAATTATTAATAGAGTTTCATGTATCATCTATCTACTTCACACTTGCTAGAAAATCAGAAATTTAATTTGTAACTTGCTTGTAATTGAAAGACAAATTCTACTATGTTTTTGCAGTGAGGAAGAGGAATGGTTGGAGTAGTCTAGGAGCTTCTCTTGATCATCAAATAACATTTGGAGGTCATTATTAATCCTAACTGATCTAAGGTTGAAGTGGGGAGCAAAGCAGGTGAAGGAAAGTGATGATACAGGCATGTTATAGGAGACTGCTACAGGAGGCCCTGCAATGCTACGAGAGGACCTGTAATGCTATAGGAAGGGTTCTGAGGATTTTTTTTAGGGTGGATTTGAAGCCTTGAAGGCATGAAGAGGTGGATCAAGGTTAGGGAGAGTGAAGGAAGGCTGAGGAAGGATCCTAGCCAATCTCAAGATCTATCAAAGGTATATCTTGCACTGGGATGAATGCCCACAGTGTCTTAAACTTGCTAAATAGAGTGACTGTGGAAGAAGAGTTTTAGAGATGTGATTGAGAGATGGAGAGAGAATATTGAGGAGTCCAAGATAGAGGTGAAAGAGCTTCCCTTCCTTGTATCTTAACACAAACCTGCAATCAGCCACATAAATTCATTCATTCATCATTAAAACAATGATAAGAATTATGATGGAAAGATGAGTTGAATTTAAATAACATATATTCTATTCTTTAACACTACTATGATCACCAAACTAACTTCTAAGCTACTGAAATAAAATATGAAGAAGGCCAACTAACATTCATATATTTCCAAGAAATTGTAAACATAATATTTTTGACTGAGATTGTGAATCCTTCCAACCATTCTCCCACAAGAGAGGTGATGTAGAAGCTTCCAATCACATATTTTTATAGCTTAACCTCTAATGAAATGAAATAAATATTTTAAATGCTTGAAGATAAGAAAATAACACAAATACACAAGAGGGATCTAATCCACTGGTTTGGGCCTAAACCCAAGGTTCTTGTCCCTCTGAAACTAACTCAAATACAACTTAATAACCATCTTCTCATTATCATAAAGTAAAAGTTTTATACATCACATAAAATTTCAAAATGACAGTGTTAAGCTTTGAGCTCAATAACTAAACCTAGTTGAATAAAAAATTTGAATCCTAGTGAGATTTTCATCTTGTTTATTTATACAAAAGGGTAGCTGATAGCAACTTCAATGAAAATAGAAGTGATTTCCTCCTTGATCTCTAAAATAGTGGATTTTGTCCTACTTGAGCTTCACTTGCACTAGGAGTGACTCAAATGCCAATGAATTCGAGATTATGAGAGAGGATGTTGTGATCCCAAGCTAAGTTAGGGAGTTAAGGAGGTGGACAAACCCCCTAGATTCTCTCCCGATTGTCTCCATCGAGCCTCTGCATAGTAAATTCCTAAAAAATGATTAATTTTCCTGCAATTAAACCACATTAGGCCACATACTATGAAAAACACCTTTTACTCTTCTTACGAAGCATAATATAGCCAAAAATGTGAATTAATGTGAGAAAAGGATATTTTTAAGGCTGGAGGATGGCATCATGATCTTCAAAATATACCTATTGATAAGGCTCATCAATAAGTGCTCAAAGTATAAGTATTTAACATTAAGCAATACAATCATAGTGACAAGAATAGTATCGAGTTTCAAATTTCAATCATCATAGTTATGATTGAAATAAATAAACAGAACAGAAATGCATAGAATATCAGATGCTAAGAATTAAGAACTTTGATTCTCAACAAAAATCGCTTGTATTAGTAATGAAAACTCTTAATGGCTTAGTTCATTGGCTCATTCACTATGCTATTATGGCATCTTCTCTTTAACTACTTTCTTCTTCATCTGAAAAAATTAAATGTGTGAACTATAATAGGCAAAGAGGGAACTACAAAAGAAAACAAGGAACTGCATTTAGCAGGTAGACTATGTGACATTAGTAAAATTAACAATCATGACGATTGAATACTAGTAAACATAAAACGAATATGAAAATATTTAAGGATAGTTACAATTTGTGAAAGCATATATGCTAATTGTTTCATTATCGTTGATTTCTAATACGTGGCCTCTTGAACCAATGTATTCAACTTAGCTTCAATGAATCCTTTCATTGGTCCCACTGTAATCTCTAGCCTTGCATGTTGATTGAATAATTTATTTTCCATCTCCATTGCCTCCTCTTATAACTGAGAAGTTAACACATATTTTGTGTCATTAATACTAACAAAGCCAACTAGCTATTTGCAAATTTCTTCTGAAGTAAAATCAGTTATGTCATCAAATTGTTCTGTCGTTGTCTTTTTTCTCTTATCCAATTAAAATGTTAGCATATATTTTGTTATCAATTCAAAATTATGTATAATGCATAGGCCATCTAGATCTCAAACAATTTGCATCACCTTTAGAAGCACATCACATCTCCTATTATATATGCTCTCGTATTCAGAAATAATGTTTTCTAGTCTACTAATTCTTCTAGACCATCCAACTTTGATTTGCCTCATTCGATTAACATTTGATAGTTCTTTGTTTTTCCTATCCAAATCAGACAACAATTCAAGTCTTTGACTAAAAGAAAGTAATTCATTGTTAATGAAATGCTTGTCTTCGTTAATATTACTTCTTACCAAACCAAAAAATGAGTTTATTTCTTGTGCTAACCATACAAGAACAAAAATCACTCTCCATAGATGTTCAATGATTTCTAACCTTTGGAATATTTATCCAAAAATATGGCATTTGACTACATTAACCAGTTGCAAAGCTCCAATAGATCCATGAGATGTGCTAGTAGTGGGAATTGAAAATTGTTGAGTCTGTATTATGATTGAAGTCTTTAACAAAGGACCAGATTCAAAGCATTTTCCAACATTTCTATTTTTTCTCTTAGTAACACATTCTCTATTTTTTTTGTTTCTCAATAGACATTGCAATCACATTCCCAGTGGCTTCATGCAATTTCAAAACATCTGTGGTTGCAATTCCAAACATATGAAGATGTGTTTTTGTTGTATCAATAACTTTTTTACCATGCATCCTTACCTTTTCAATTTTCAATATTTTACCATCCCTATTATAGTTTGCATCTTGAAAAGTCGCAAAATTATAATCCAAAATAGAAAATTCTTTGGAGATTTACTTTTTTATTTTCTAATTTTCATTCAAAGCACTATTGAACCAATCAGGTAGCAGAGCTTTAATATCCTCGTTGATATATTCTTGACTGCTTATTTTTTTAAGGGAATTTTGCATTTTTCCAATTAGTCGTGTGTATTTTATCTGGAATGGACATTTGATGAGGCTCCTTGTCATATTTGGCAGTTGATAGCTAACCATGAATCAATTGTGAGACTTCAGTATCTCTTCACTTTTTTTCACTTGAAGATGGTTTCAAAGCAATTTTGGATATGCAAAAAAAATATTGTGCATGTTTTCTACTTGCTTTTTTACACTTTGTTTCAGAGTTAATACTTGGTTCTTCAAAAATTTCTCTAATTTTCATTGCTACTCCTTGATTATTGCTTGGATCACTGTGACTATTTTCGTTTTCACTTGCAACCTTTGTCAAGAAGCTCTCGCATTTGATGACACCTATATGTGTGATAAATAGGCCTTCTGGATCAATGTCTTGTCATCCTTCAACCTCTTTTAAATTAAAAAAAAAAATTCTAAGAATTCGCAAACTCTGCATGTTGGCTTCCATTATTCACGGTTACTCACCCAATGGTAAATGGCAAAGAAATAAACTGTTTCTTCCTTTTTATATTCAAATTTAACTTGTCAATCGTAGTATTATCTACAAACTTTGGCAACAATGTACCTATCCATAGCAATTCTTGGAAGTAATAGTGGTTTACCTCAAAACCCATAAACTTGAATAACCGTATTATTTCCTCTTTCTTCATGTATCCCTTTCCCCCAGAGGAAAATTTTTGCTTCGCCAAATATTTGATGGGGCCCTCATTTATTTATCATGAAAATAACTTGCTTTACAAAAATATCTTGAATTAGACAAAAAATTGATATAACTTCTTGCTTCCACAATATAGGATAGTGGAACTGCATCGATTATTTATCAAAATTTAAATTAGGTTTATGTGGAAACTCATCAAGAGTATGACTCGACGTGAGGGTTGTTATCAGATATTCCATCATGAAGAACCTATCGCTCTTGAAAAAATGTACTAATTGAAAACACATATCATTTGAAATAAGATCAACCCAGTCGAATACACAATTTGCTTATATGAATAATGGAGCACATAGAGAATGGATGTTGGGACACTAGGCGTAGTTTCTTGGCCCATTAAACGTGCATACAAGGAACATAACTCTCTAAAAATTTCTCTAAACAAAGTAATATCTAGATAGGAAAGATCAAAAGGAACCTCAGAAGTTGGTGAAACGAACCCTTGTATGATTTTGAATCCACCTGCTTGGGATTCTAAAAGCTATTTGCTTTTGAAAAATATAAGCACATATCCAAAATCGGTATCTTCAATATCCGTCTAAATGTCTACGAAGTCAAAGAAATACGAGTATCTTTGGTTGGTAGCCTAATTTTTTTTGTTGTTAAATCAAATTTCTCTACGCATAAATAAACAATTTCTCTGAATTCAAATACTTATGGAATGCATGAAACATTCCTATTCTGGTAGGCCAAATATTGTTGTTTCTATTTTCCTTCACAAACATATTCACATATTGTTGATATGCAGCCAACCACTGGAAGCTCTAATCGGTGACCACAAGTGAGTTAATAGTATTAATGAAAATAGCTTCTTTCCTCCCCCTCGAAGCCATTTCTTCTCTGTACTTTTAAAATATTTTGTCAACCAACAATGTTTCGATGTGATTTAGGTATAGATGATCGATATGCTAAACAACCAACACTCGTTACTACTCTGCCTATGAAATCCCCTCTATAGGACACTTCCAATATATATCAATTTAGTATAGAAAAATATCCATTGACGAGAAATAGCAGAATTAATTCGCATAATATTAGAAACTCGGCACAATTATGGCCAGAAAATAGTAGAAACTATGACGTGATTTTTAGAAAATAGGCCACAGTTTTTTGGAAATTTTGGATTACAATTATCAAACTACATGATTTTTGGTATCAGAGTAATTGTTGATAGTAATAATTTTTCTGCCTTTTATTGTTTCCGCTATCTATTACGATTATGTATGTGAAATCTATTTGACGAAACATTTTGAATAAATAGCAATAAAAAAAACAAAGCAGAAACAATCACATCCACTACTATATCGATGTCAGTTTAGAGTTAATAGCATTTACATTCTTGATTACGTGTCAATCTGTCCATTCACCAAAAAGGTACTGAATTGTTAATTTCATTATGCTATGTGCAAAAATGAGGAAACCACAATCCGAACAATGAAATCACTTTTTTCCCCACTTCTACATAACGCGATTTTGTAATTCTACATTCCATATGTCGTATGTGCCTTCACGTTGATTACAATCACCAATAAAAATTCAACCATAATATTATTGTTAATTATTTTTTGCAATTGATAAAATTTATTATTAAATAATGTTATTTAATTTAGTTTTATGATTTTTAGGCTTATTGTTATTTAATAAAAGCTTTCATTTTGTGGAAATAGCTTTGTGCCTACAATGTAAGCCTTATTATGGCCTTAACATAAGAAAATATATGCACAGTGAAACTAGTTTCTATATATAGCATGAGTGATATAAATACTTACTTCTGCAAATGCACTTTTTCTTCACATAGCCTTCACACACGCACAATCACTTCTACACAACTACTTATGTATTCAATCACGCTTCACAAATACTCATTTACAATTGACTATCATAACTTTTATGATTTACAATATAATCTTTAATATGGGTTTCAAGAATGAAAAATATCACCACAATAAAATAGGTTTTTATATTCAGTAGGAATTATTTAAATACTTACTTTCTTTAAGTAAACAAATTGTATATGTCTATAATATAATTACCTACAAATACTGGTTTACAATTAACTATTGCAAAATGAAATATGGATTTTTTCATAATGCATCGAAAAAATAGATACAATAGTTCAATGTATTATTATTATTATTATTTATTATCATCATATGTTATTGTGTGGAGCTTTTACTATATGCAACTTCCTCTACATAATGAAAACTCTCCTTCTAATCCCGACAGAATGAAAACTTTGTACAATGAAACATTGATGTGTGCAATTATCGCTTTTGTACATGCATTCATAAATAAAGACAAATGGAACAAAATAGCCAGGCTTTCTGGACGAGCGGCCTTCAACATTTATCAACATAGTTACAACAAGTGTAATTGTATCCATATTCAAATGCTAGTCACAACAAATGCAATAGATACAAGGTCAGATGTAAAACATTATCTAAGAAATATTGATATAATTGGAAATAAGTTTCATTATTAGAAAAGAGTAAATAAAAATATATTTTAATTATCATTCATTACAAAACATTAGCTAATATATAAAAGCTCAAAGCAAATACTAGAAAACGGGTGTTCAATTACTATTTTTTGTACAACATTCAAGAACCCAAGTCCATATAACATCCCATGTCAAACGGTATCTCACAATTGTTTACATAATTAGTAAAGATACTGAGAGATAGAAAATATAGTAATTAGAATTCAAATAAGTTATGATTACAGAGCCATGGTCCAAAAAATATCATTTGTTGCATAAACCATTTATGAAATTTTTAATACTTCAATCACAAATCTAAATGCATTCATCCAAATGGAAATTGTGATTATAATCTTGTCGATTGTAATCTCTAAAATTCATTTGAAACATGTAAAAAAAAAATACATTTAGGATTTAGACTATTCCATCATAACACACACATAAAATTCAAATAGTAAAATTCTTTGACTACAAAAACAAATGTTCTAATGTATTAAAAAGCTTACAATATGCAGAAGCACAGTTTGATATTCTTCAGTCCTAAGCTATTTCTCGCAATCATGATTCTTGCAATGAATTCCTTCACTTTAGCTTCAATGAATTCTTTCATCAGAGCAACGATAATGTCCTGCTTAACACATTCATTGAATATCTCCTGCTCAATTTCTTTTGCTTCTCCTTGAAATTGTAAAACTGAGGCCGAGTACTCTTCATTGACACTAACAAAATTAATTATCCATTTGTTAATTTCCTCTGCGAGTAAAATCAGTTATATCATTGAAATTCGTTGCCTGTGATTGTTTCAGCTTCTCCAAATTAGCCATTAGCTTCTCCTTCACAATTAATCTAGATACATATGTAATACATGGACGGTTTAAATCCTAAACAATTGCCACCACCTTGAGATACACATATGCTCTTCAATTTTCTATGTATCCACACTCAGAAATAATGTATTCCAATGTTCTGATTTTCCCAGACCATGCAACCCTGATTTGCCTCATTTGATCAACATCAGGAAACCATTGTTTATATTTTTCTAGTTCATATATTGAATCAAGCTTCTGACTAAAAGTTAATAGGTCATTGTCTACAAATTCCTTGTCTGCCTCTAGCTCACTTTTGACCAATTCAATAGAATAGCTAGTTCTCTTCTTTAAATTTTTTAGATCAAAAGAAACTTGTAATGTAGATTCAGCAATCCGTAATCTTTTGGATATATTACTAATGTTATATGATTTGAATACACTCACAATATTGACGGCTTTCTCAAATCTATTAAATTTTCCACAACTAGAAATTTCCAATGGTAGTTTGTGTATCATTAGTGGAGTCTTAAGTAAAGGACTCATGTTTAGGATATATTCTAGAAATTTTAATTTTTCCTTCATCTTCATATTTTTTTCCTATCATTGACCAACAAAATTCGTAAGTGATTCACCACTAGCTTGATGAAATTTCATCAGCCCTAGCATTGCAACCAAAGACAAATCAACATTTAATTCATCTCGATCAACAACCTTTCTATCGGAAAGTTGTATCCTTTCAATCTTCAATATCTTACTGCCCCTGTCATAATTTTCATCTTGAAATGTGAAAAAACGATCATTGAAAGTAATTTCCTCTTCATCAATTTCCTCCATTATTCTATGATTTTCTTGCAAACAAGTAATAACCCAATCATGTATCAAAATGCTATCAACTTCGAAGTCCACGACTTCGTCAATTATCTATGTTTCAGGCACACTCTTGGATCTAAATGATTCAACCGTGTGCAGTCTTTTTAGATTTACTCTATGAGGAGGATCTTCATCATATCCGCCACCTAATAGCCTATCAACAACCAATTTCTCTATTCCAATAGTTTGTTTCCTTCTTTTGCTAGCAAATGAAGTCGCATCAGTACTAGGTGTGCAATATTGAGATTGCCTTGTAGGGTTTGCACCTATTTTCTTAAATATTTTTCCCATCCTGATGAACTCTTTTTCAACAATTTGTTTAACATCCACTAGCATTTTTTGGTCTTTTGTTGATACACAGTGACTTTCCTCGCTCTCCTCTCTACTTCTCAGAAACAATTTTTCGTCCCTCATAGAATCAAGGCGTTCTGTGAAAATTCTACCTCTATCAAAGCCTTTAATAGCTTCATCTTCACCTAATTTGAAATCATAAAAAGGATTTTTTAAAATGATAGTGTGAGTTATATTCTTCACAGTCACTTTTCCAATAGTAAATGGAAAAGAAATAAATTGTCTTTTCTTTTTATGTTCAAATATAGATATCCAACGACGAAATTGTCTGCAGACTTCAACAATAAAATACCTATCTAGAACAAACATTGGAAAAAGCAATGGCCTATCTTCAAAACCATAAATTCATATAATTACATTGCTTTCTCTTTCCTCATATTCCTCTGTGCCAAATAGGAATGTCTCAGCCTCTACAGATATTCGAGAAGGCTCTTGTCTAGTTACCATGCAATACACTTGCCTCATAAACACATCCTGAATTAAACAAAAATTTAAAGAAGTTTTTTGCTTCCACAATATAGGATACCATAATTGCATTGGTTCCTCACAAACTTGAATATGGGATCATAGGGTAAATCGTCAAACACATGCCTTGACATGAGAAGTGTTATAATATATGCCATCATAAAGAAACCATTGTTCTTGGGTAATATATGTAATTGAATATCTAATTCATTCAAAATGACATGATCCCAATTAAAATACAATTTTTTTCATATGTCTCATAAAACACATAGAAAATGCACCTTGGGACATGTGATGTACGTTTTATCCCTACTACCTAGGAAAGAGCCAACAGAAATACCTAAATAGTTTCCTAAACAAAGAAATATCTACAAGAGAAATATCATAAGGAACCTCAAAAGTTGCAGAAATGAATTTCCACACAATGTCAATTTCGTTCCCTTCTAGCTCCAGGAAACTATCCGCAACGAAAAATTATAAATGCTTGCTTGGTTCTGATAACTTGAATAAAAATCTGAATGCATTGGGATTCAGAGAAACCTTTATTGTTCTGAGCTTAATTTCCCTATTTCTTAAATCAAAATTATTTTCCTAGAGATAAACAATTACTCTAGAATCAAATATCTTTAGAACACCCAACATTCACTGATCTGCAACTCCAAATCTCGTTACATGTTTTCTCTTTCATTGAAAAATTCATATATCGTTCATATGTTCTCGACCTGTCAAAGCTATCATCGATCTCAATAAGTGAGTTAACCGGATCACTGCAAATAGCCTCTTTCCCTCGCTTACTACCCATTTTTGGTTTGTAGCAAAAAAATACTTTTTCAATGAATAACATATTCAAATCTTATTTCACTTTACAATTCTCCATTTTTCTTCACAAACATTGATTTTACTATTACTCATGTGAAAACTGTTACAAACGGAACTCTGAATAAATAGCAATTAAAGATAGCAAAGCCAAATTTTACAGACGGTAATAGGAAAAAAAAATTAATTCCAAAATCATCCTATGCATTTACTTCACACATTTCTCCCAGAGTCAAGATCATTGATATGTGTGTCGTAAGAAACAAAAATTTGCGATATGCAATAATAGACATTGTCTACCAAACCAGTAAATTCACCCACATGGCCAAAAATCACCGTAATACAACTTTTATGGTTATTTTTAATAAAAACCCAACAACAAAAGTGTTTAAATCATTTTTTGTAATAGTGGAAATGGATTTAGCATCATCAAAAACTCCATCAAAAAATTTTCTGATACCACCAAAAATAACTGCAAACCAGGGTTTTTTTAGCTTTTTTTTTCCTCCTTTATTTTCTTAATAAAAAACTATTGACATGACTTTTGACACCCAATTGGCACCCAAGATCATGAAAATTAACAACTGTAACCTAAAATTACCAAAAATCTCTGCCATATTTTATCAGCAACATCTTGGAATTTATTTTGATTTTCCAGATGATTTTGAAGACCGGTAAAACTATCAATAATAGCTACAAATAGTAAAGTGTGCAAGGACATTCACAAATAAATATTATGCCAACAAGTATTCAGCTACCTTCTACGACTAATTGACTTGACATCTCATCCCCACTACTTTGTAAAACTGAACCAAATTTGATTTACGAATGACTTGAAACACCCATTTCTCACAGAATTCGGCATGCAATCACAAAACATATTTAATTTTAAACTCTTTGATTTTTCTGGACGCGAAAATAATTTAATTACTGAAAACAAAAACTTTAATTCATAATGTAACAAACACAACTGCAAAAATAAATTTGTAAACCACAAAAACGAGAAATGTTAATAACTCGTGCGTATCGATATACATGAAAATTTCATTGTATTCTATTAATAAGAGAACAAACATCGGAATGGTGAAAAATAAATAAAAACCCAACGAATTCGAATAAACTACACAAGTAAAGGAATGGAAACCAACATTATGTCATATACTTTCAAGATAACACAAATGCATATACTATTACCTACGTAAAAAATGTACACACGACACATTGAATAATAAGAAATCGAATAAACCAAAGATAATCACACTCCATTGATTTAATTTCAGCATTATACATGCCATTAAAAACATAAATTTACCATACAAAACAAGTTCAAGCTAATTGTTATCATGATAATAAGCTAATAAACTACCAAATGCAAACAAGAAACCAACAAAGGTAAATTGGTTTAAAAGCTTGTAGTATTGTAGAGAAAACCAAAGCTAATCACAATCCACTGATTTAATAGTAGAGATATATGTGTCATAAGAAACACAAATTTATAATACAAAACAAGTTCAAACTAATTGTATTCATGATAATCAACTAAGAAAATGCCAAATGCGAACAAGAAACCATCAAAGGTGAATTAGTTTAGAAGCTTGCAGTAATGTACAACTTTTGTATTCCTACACTACTGCTATCATCAACGATTTAACAAAAACTCCATTGGTGCGTCATTGAATTTGTAAGCTCAACTTCAAAGACAACAATTTATGTAAGGAAACATAAGCTCGGATCATCCGGTGGATCAATTTTATGCTCAAAATTCAAAGTTGTCAGAATGGTTCAAAACTAGAACGACTGCGTAGATCTCGTCATTATGAATCCGGTGAAACGTGTTTCATGAAAACCCGACACTGTATGCTCCTGTAATTGAGTTTTGTTCGTTTATGGAAACAAAAAAAAATTGGTTTTTGGGTACAGGGTTGCATAGTCAGCAGTCTGTACTGCTGAATGGACTCTGAATGTACATGTTGATTATTGACCATCGGCATATCATAGTTTTCCTTTTTTTAGGATTTTATTTTCTCATAAATTGGGTTATTTAATTGGTTCATTTGGTTGATGAAGTGGAACAACCAGGAGGGACCACGTGGGCCAACTACAGGCTACCACGTGACCTCCTGGCGACCACCAAAATTTTGTATGGGCAAGCAGTAGCCCATGAGGTTTGAAAGAGAGACCTCTACTATGCCAACAAGACCTTATACCATCGTGCCCACAAGTGGTTATTAACCCCTAAGGGTCTCATCATTATATAAACTTTAGTGAGGTTGTAACTGGGGTTGGGACCGAGGTTAAACCCCGACCTTGATCCACAGACCAGGTTAGGGACTAACCTAGGCTCGAAATTTACGTGTTATGTTAAACCACATTAACCAAAGTTGTATGTATATGTCTCAGTGGATATAACATATCATTGCAAAACTTATAGAAAAACCCACAGTCCAAAGTATATGAAACGGGTAACCACAGCATTTTGGAACAGTTAACCACGTCGCATTGTTCACATATAAATCGTCAACATTTTATGTTACTGCCCAACGCCGAACCACAAGAGGGTAGAGGAACCTGCCTGTGGTAGGGTTCCACTAACCCAACCCGACTTTTACCATAGGTCACCATCCAGGAACCCAGGTCAGCCACCGGCGGGAAAATTGCAAGATCAATGGAAGAAAAGCCGCAACGTGGCCATTTTTTAGCTGAGTATGGGGCCTCACTGACGCATTAGCATAGTGAAAGAGGCCCAACCATTGGAATCTGTACCATGAGATGTAGCCCAAGAGGGGTGAAATCCTTCATCATTTTTTGATTTGTGTTTATTGTTATGGTGATGTTGTCTCATAGTTTTTGCAAAAACTAAACTTTTAATTCATGTTTATGTGCTTAATAATTTGACATAAGAGGCTTAAAAACCTAATTTAATCACTTTCAAAACTTTACATAATCCTCAAGTAGTTTCATATATAGATAAGTTTGGTATCAGACCTTAGGTTTCTTTTTTGTTGTGAGGGTATAATTCGTTTTCAATTATTTCTGATGCTTACAAAGTTGAAGTTCAAGGGAGGATAAGGGAATCTTGTGGTTGCAAGTCCTCAAGTTAGGTCAAGGACAAGGAGAGAAAATTTTCCACAATCTCCACCACAAATTCCAACTCAAATTGTACATGAAGCTTCAGCCAATATGTCACATGAAGGAGAGCCTGAAAATATGTCAGAGGATGAAAAGGCTTTTAGAAAATAATTCTGATATGACACAAATGGTGAAAGTTCTCTATGAGGAGAGAAACACAAGGTTGCAAGGTGAGAGCTCCAATCCTCCAAAGGGAGATAAGTCTTCTAAAGGAGATGAAGGAGATGGATACAAGACTCCAAAAGTTAATGGAGGGAATGGTGACAAACCACCTTTGACACCACCATTAGCTTCATGTCCATCCTCACCACCATCTTCACCATCATCAACTTCCATAACAAGCCCTTCACAAACACCTCCACATTCTCCAAAAGGTCATGGTAAAACTCCATTTCTAAAACTTGACATAAATTTTGATTTTCCTATGTATGATGGAGAGCTAAATGTTGAAATATTAGATAATTGGGTTCGTCAGCTTGAAGTGTATTGCAGGATACAAAGGATCAAGGATAATGACACTGATATTCAACTTGCTTCATTAAGATTGGAAAGTGCATCACTTATTTGGTGGGAAGCCAAAACTCAAGAGGACATGAAGAAACATGGTAAGGTCTTAACCTCTTGGAATGATTTTGTTGTTGCCTTGAGAAGAAAATTTTATCCATTAGCATACATGCAGAAAGCAATAATGGTCTGGAAAAACTTTGGGCAAGGAAAGGGACAAAGTGTGCAAAGCTATACTTAAGAATTTAGGAGAAGAGCACTAATATTGGGTGTGGATTTGACATATCAAGAAACTTTGTTAAAATATATTGAAGGTTTTCATAGTTACCTAAGACATACTATTAGCATGTTTAATCCTTCAAGTTTAGATGAAGATTGTGTACATGCCACACATCTAGAGGTAAGAGGGAAAAATGTTTCAGATGAGACAAGTGAGAATACCTTTGAGTATAGATTAAAAAAAAGATTAAGTTCAAGGGAAAATGAAACAAGAATTCATCCATAAAGTTGGAGAAAGAAAAACTCACATGAAAAAATTGTTCCAAAGATGGACATGATCAAGATCATTGCTGGAAAATTCATCCAGAAATGAGACCCAAGAAGTTGAAAAACACGGAGAAGGAGAAGACAACTACAACAATACAACATGATTTAGATTCTAATTCCGAAGATGAAACAAAGATCACAGTGATGGATTGGAAAGGTAAGGACATTGCAAGTACTAGTTCTTCAAGTTGTCTAAAGGATACTCTAGATGAAGAAACAAGGATTGATCTTTTCCACATTAGAGTTGTTTCAAAACATACCAAGATTGACACATTGTTTTATAGTGGTTCAAAAGAAAATCTTATTTTAGAGGACATTGTCAAGAAGTTAAATTTAGAGACAATTCCACATCCTATACCCTATCCTTTAGGTTGGGTATGTAAGAATGAAAAATTGTAGGTTACAAGGAGGTGCATACTTAGATTTTCAATCACTAAAAACTTTTTTGATGAAGTTGAACTTGATGTAATTATGATTTATATCTGTGGTATAGTTTTGGGTAGCCCATATATTTATGATAGAAGAGAAATATTTCATCGCCATGAGAATAAGTATCACTTGTTCAAGAATGGGATTGCGTACATTGTTAGAGCGCATAGTAAGAATATGAGTATGTCTCTTATGAATGCTGGAAAAATGAAGAGAATTGTGAATGATAGTCAGAGTTTTTCTTTGTTAATGTTCAAGCATAAAGATGTTGTGAATGAGGCCTTTCAAGAAAATTCATCAAATGAAAAATATGATTTCATTGGGGTTTCTAATGGGTGTGATAATATGTTTCAGGAGTCTATCATGTTGCCTCCTAAAAGAGGTAAACAAGATGAGGTAAAATTTCAACAACAAGCATCATTGTTGAGCAGTGATGTGAGCAAGACATTAGTGCTAGAGAGTGCAAAGGTCAAAGAGCAAGTGAAAAATAAAATTGGCAAAGAGGGCATTAGTTTCAAAAGTTCTTCTCGTGGGTTTCACAAAGTGTTATCTTTGAAATTGGATTTTTCATGGTGATGGTGATCACATTTGATCAAGGGTCGAGTCAAGCATAAGGATAGACATGTTAAACAGCGTTGTGTCGAGAGTGTCCAAGGTGAGAAGAAATTGAAATTGTTTAAGTTTCCTTTGATTGATGACCGAGGAGGGAATGTGTTTGTTCCTTCAAGGATAGTTTTTTGTTCTTCATATTCTGGGAAATGGCAGCAAGATGGTATCTACGATAGCAATACAGGTCTCCAAAATTAGGGAAAATGATCAGTTTTCATGAAAAGCTCAAAATGCCGCATTCAAGCAAATTTCAATGGATTGAGACTAGAAGGGTGAGGGACTTGTACCCTCATATATTTGTTGATGGATAAAGATATTTTGGAGGTCGAAAATATTCCAGTGGGGAGGAATGATCCAGTGGTCAATTTTATGCTCAAAATTAATTGTTTTCATAATGGCTCGAAACTAGAACGATCGCATAGATCTCATCATTCTAAATCCGTCGCAACTTGTTTCGCGAAAAACCGACACCGTATTCTCCTGTAATTGAGTTATGTTCATTTGTGGAAACAACAAAATTTTTGGTTTTTGGGTACAGGGTTGCACAATCAGTAGTCTGTACTGCTGACTGGACCATGACTATACATGTTGACTATTCACCATCGGCCTATCACATTTTTCCATTTGTCATGATTTGATTGGCTTGGAAATGGGGTTATTTGATTGGTTCATTTGCTTGGTAAAGTGGACCAACAAGGAGGGACCATGTGGTCCAACCAGAGGCTGCCACGTGGCCTCCTGGTGGCCACCAAATTTTTTTATGGGTGAACAACAACCCGTGAGGTTCGAAAGCACGACCTACACTATGCCAACAAGACTTTATACCATTGTGCCCGCAGGTGGTTCTTAACCCCTAAGGGTCTCATCGTTATATAAAATTTATTGAAGTTGTAAGCGGGGTTGGGACCAGGATTAACCCCCGAACCCGGTCCACAAACCAGGGTTAGGGGCTAACCCCAGCCCAAAATTTATGTGTTATGTTAAACCACACTAACCAAATTTGGATGCATATGTCTCGGCAGATATAACCTATCATTTCAAAACTTATAACAAAACCCATAGTCCGAAGTATATGCAATGGGTAACCACAGTGCTTTCAGAACAGTTAACCACGTCGCATTTTTCACATATAAACCATTAACATTTTATGTTACTGCCTAGCCTCGAACCACGGGGGGTAGCGGAACTTGTCAGGAGCAGGGTTCCACTAACCCAACCCGACTTTTACTGCAACAGGGTGAGTTTTTAGCCGGGTATGGGGACTCACCGGCGTGATTAAGTAGGTGAAATTTTTCCTTCTTTCCGGTGGGAATCCCATTGGCGATGGGATAAAATGTTGCCCCACTTTGCCAAAAAAGGCGCAATTTGTTGCATAAGCCCGGAAAAATGGGAAATTGCAGGACGAATAAGAGGAAAACTTTGGAAGAGGATATATTTTGCATTTTTTGGCCTTTTTGGGAGTAGAAAGAGGAAAAATAGGGGTTTTTGATAGTTTTGAAGCTATTGGAGCTATCATTGAAGCAATTTGAGGACTGTGACTTGATGTAAACACCATTTTTTGAGCATAATGAAAGAGGCCCAACCATTGGAAGCTGGACCAGGAGATGTATCCCAAGAGGGGTAAACTCCTTCATCATTTGTTGTTTTGTGTTCGCTGTTATGGTGATGTTGCCTCATATTTTCTACAAAAACTAAACTTTTAATTCATGTTTATGTGTTTATTAATTTGACATAAGAGGCCTAAAAACCTAATTTAATCACTTGCAAAACTTTACATAATCCTCAAATAGTTTCATATACAGATCATAGAACAATACTCCAAGCTCTTAAACGTGATTTGCAAAGAGGAAACGCTACACAATCCATTATTTTTTCTATCATTGCAAATAGTGTTTTTCCCCTCACTATACTAATTATTTCAAATATTTGCAATCTCATTTCCCTAGAAATCACCACCTGCTACTATTGTGTGTCTAAAACACGCTACAAAGATAAATCCATCATCATTTTTTTTTATCATCTTGATGTATGTCCTCTGATTATTAGAAACAAATTTGTAGGTAAATATAAGTCATCTCTATATTCAATTCATTGACTACACACCTGCTCACACATTCAGATAACCACATAAGCACCAAAACATCAAATCTAGAAACATGACTTTCATATACTTTCAACATAACACAAATGCATATGTGTGGAACCACAGAGAAAATCCATTTGTGCACAAAAAGCTCGCACACACAACCACCTTTGAATAGCTTCGACTGCACAACTACTTTCAGACTCAACAACGCCCTTCGATCAGTCATTGAAATTTGAAACTAATATTAATAAATGTGGGTCCCAAATATCATGGGAAGGAAGCATTCGCTGTGAAATACGTTCCTAAATAAGAACCAAAGAAGACATTTGTATATTTAAAATTTTAATAAAAATTGCACAAAACATTTGTTCTCCACACATGCTACCTTCAAACATCTATTATCCCTCCACACGTCCCTCTTTCTACACAAATATCACAAATGCATTTTTTCTCTGAATAACCTTTGCAAAGGCACAACCACCTCCACACAACTTTGTCCGCACAACTATTTCTACACTCAATAACGTCCTCACTCATTGACATTCAACTGCTATTAATTAATGATCATATGTTGTGAAATACTTCCCTAAATAAGAACTAAAAAAGGGATTTGTATATTTATTATTTTAATAAATTTTTCACATAACATTACATTTGCACACACACAATCACCTTCGCACAACTTTGTTCGTACAACTACTTCCACACTTAATAACACCCTTCGATCAATCATTGACATTCGAAACTCCGTACACGCTACCTCTTAACATCCAGCTCTGCAAAACCACCTTCACACAACTCCTTCCACACATCTACTTTTGTAGTTGCGAAATATGTTCCTAAATAATAATTGAAAAAGTGACTTGTATATTTATTATTTTAATAAACCCTGCACAAAGCCTTTTTCACATTTGTTTTACCGCACAACACTTCTTCTTCACACAAATTGAAAACACAATTTATTTAACACCCCCATCTATGAAAAATAGCCCCAGTTATCCCACACATACTCCTTAATAATATCAATTGGATATTTTTTCAGCCCCCACCCCCACCCCCCCCACCCGAGACCTATGCAAAAAAGCCTACAACAACATCAATTCTCACATCATTGACTAGAGCACTAATATAACACTACCCCGCAACCACATGTCACATGGATTGAAAACAAGATTTATTTAATATTTCATAATAAGAGTAGCTTTTATAGTCCAACGATTATGATAATTGCTAGAAAAACTAATACTAGCTCCCTCTGCACCCCTGTCAGTGTCAGAGCACCCTCGTCTATGCAAAAGACCCAAGTTATGTTGCACATACTTCGTCCTCCACACAATAAAATTTCCGCACAATGAAATCATGCCAATTAATCCATCCTTCGCACATGGAAACATAATAATATTAATTCGACATTTGTTCATTCCCCCTGGGGCCCATGCAAACAATCTACGACTACATCAATTCTCGCATCATTGAATATAGCACTAACATAATAGTGCCATGCAACCACATCAATTCTCACATCATTGAGCATAGCGCTAACATAATAGTGACAATGTCAGATCACTCACCAACATAATGGCCACTCACAAAATTACTTTTATTCAAATTTTAAAATGAATTATCATGCATTGAAAAGAAAAAAAAGTAAAACTCCCTCCACCAGGAGAATTATGTCCCATCAGAGCTTCCTCATGTTGGCATTGTAGTGTTGCCATTGATGTCAACATGGTCATGGTACTACTTGTCATATGCCTTATGTCAACCTGATGATGTTAGTAGTCCTCTTGATGTGTGATGTGTGTTTGGCTTGTTAGTCTTTCTGGTTGGCATTAATGTCAACATAGTTATGACATGACAAGTGTAGGAATGGGAGGTTGAGTAGAGATGGGTTCAGGACATGTTGTGTTGGTTTTTTACAGATTATTTTTCTACTACTTGTTTTGGAGGTGATTCTACAAGCGTTGGAGGTAATTCGATGATTTTATGTTGCTACTGCAAGTGTTGGATATGCTGCTACAGGTCCTAAATATGTTGCTACAAGTGTTGGAGGTGTTTAGAAAGGTTGTTTTTGCTCCTTGAGGAGATGGAGGTGTTGGTCATGGTTAGGAGTTTATAATATTAAGGCTTGCATGTTTTACTGACTTTTTATAGAGGTTTTTGGCCTATGTTATCAGTTGTAGACTCGTCACAGAGGTTTGGAGGTGTGTTTAGAAGTTTTTTTAGTAGTGGAGCAAGTTTGAGCAGGTTTTGAGGGGATTTGATTGGGTTTTGACCATACTCTGCCCCAACCACACGGATTTAATCTCATGCATGTGATTGAGAGGTCCCGACCACTGAGAATAAATATTATCCATGTGGTTACAACCCAAAATCTACAGTTATGTGGGTGCGGTTGAGGCCTAAAGCATGTATTTCTTCGCATTCCTCGTGCACATCAGGTGTTTATTTGTTTTTCTGGCTTGTTGTGTTCGGGACTCATCATGTAAGGGTTGGAAAAAGGTTAATGAGATTATAAAATGTGATTTAAATTGACAATATCCTTCATGAAGTGGAGTTAGTGGTATGATCAAGTCAAGGAGTTGAATCCAGATCAAATCAAGCATATGAATATAGTTTGTGGAGCTCAGTAGTTCTTGGTAATTATTGAGTTGAGCACCTCAGTTCATATATATATTGGAGAGAGATCAATGATAGTTTGGTTAGATGTGTTGTGAGTTGAGTGAGTGTGACTTTGGAGGATTGTGTGCAAGTTATGTGAGTTCTATGATGCATATTTTTTGAAGCAGTTTATAGGTTTTGCAACAACTAGCAAGAGTATGTTTCAACCAACATTTTGTGTAGTGAGTGAGGAGATGAAATAGAGTTTGATTGCAAGTTTATTTGGAGATTGTTTCTCCTAGTATATTCTCCAGTTTATTGTTTGAGTGCAGCATTCAGTTGTGAGCAGTTTTACTTGTTACAGAGAGGGTTTTAGCTAATGTGTTGATCAAATTATTTTATGCAGTGTTTGGTGAGATTGTGATGTAGTTTTGGGTTTTGATTTTGTGTTTTGAAGAGATTTTTGTTGTGGTGTTCATGTTGAGTAGATTGGGAGCCCAGTTTGAAAATATATGATATGTGGTTCACATGGAGGAAGTGAAGGCATGAAGGCTTCAGAGTTGACATTGATTTGAGAAATTCAGTAGAAGGAACATATTTCTTCATCCAATAGGAGTTGGATAGTTCAATGGGAGTTGGTCAAGGATCATTGGTCGTGGGAGCTTCCAGCAGATAGATTTATGTAGATCCATGAGAGAAATAAGTTTCCTAACTGATAGGTGCCAACATACTATAAAGGAAGCCAAGTCTTTCAACTTATGGCTTTAAGCTAATCCATGTTAAATTTTCTTAGCATAATAAAATATATTGAGCATCGAAACAACAACAAGGGTGGTTTTTGACCTAGAAAGAGGATTTTCCACAAGAAATATTTGTGTCTCTTGTGTTTGATGCTTTAATCCTTGCTTATGTGTTTCAGTTCATGCATGGTATAAAGAACAATAATTTGGAGAAAATTTTATTAAGTGGCTTCACTACTGATTAACCCCGCTCCCCCCCTCCCTTCTTAGTAGTAATTTAGTTTCCATCACCTCAACCAATCAGAAATTAGAAATAACATTTACTAAAAATTCAAAAAATATTTTTGAATTTATGCAAAAATAGAAATATTAGGCATTTTCTCAAAACTTTGGTTAAAATTGCAAAAACACAAGCAAATAATTCACAACCAACACAACTTGACCGTAAAGCAAATTTTATAGTCCCTAACAAGACAAGGACTAATAACATGAGAAACACCATCTCTAACACCACTTTTTAGATAAAAACAAGGTTCCATGCAAAAATTTACAATTAAAAAAAATTACCCATACATATTAATAATATGTATTTAACCTTTACTTTATATATATATATAATTTTGAACTCCTAAAATCTTGTAATCCTTAATACTTAATCACACTATAATACAATGCAAACATTGCCTCTTATCAACATTAAGCAAAAACAATATTAAATTAAAATTCAATGAATTTTATATTCACACAATAATACAATGCAAATATTGCCCCTTATCAACATTAAGCCAAAACAATATTAAATTAAAATTCAATGAATTTTATATTCACACTATAATACAATGCAAATATTGCCTCTTATCAACATTAAGCCAAAACAATATTAAATTAAAATTCAATGAATTTTATATAATATTATATATATATAATGTTCATTTTCTTAATTATTTCGAAAGTTATGATTGGATGACAATTTTATGGTCAATAGCTTGAAGGTATGTAGAAGCCTAGTATCTACATAGTTTATAATACTTTCTTGGGAAGTCAAGATCAACGAGGACTAGATTTCAAATTTGATAGGAATAGGAAGCATTTGAGTTGACAACACGTTAAGAACTAGTGAAACATGGGTTCAACTTTTTGTTTGTTGATAAGGGTATCACATGTCTTATAACCATTGAACTCTATCATCACAACATTCCTTTAGTGGTGCAAATATGACACTGTGGTAACCTTAGTGGACCGCCAAAAACAATTTCTTTTTATATTTAAGTGTCGGTGCTTCTTAGAAAGTCTTTATATATAATAGAAATGAAAGATACTTTTATAATATAACTTACCACTTAGTTAGATTATCTTGTCTTTTTAATATTAGAGGTAGGAATTATTTAAATAGTTAAATATCTTAGATATGGTTCCCAAATTAATTATCCTCAACAAGCCTAACAATGATGTTGATATGTGTGATGGTTACAAGGTTTTCTCACAACATATCTATCACAATTATGTCTATTTGTTTCCCTTTGCAATATCTAATTCTTAACCTGATGTTGATAGCTAATATTTATTATTGTTGTAAAGATTCCATGGCACATATGTGTCACAATGATGTACATGCCTTCTTTTCAAATATCTAATGCTTTTTTGGATTCCCAAAAGACACATTTTCCTCTTATTTTATTTTCCAGTCTACCAATATCTAGGAGTTGCCTAGGTGCAGCTCCTCCCAACTGGCTTTGCAAATCACTCTCAATAATAATAATAATATGACTTTACATGGGGCAGCTTCTCTTCTTAAAAAATACTATAATAATAATTTGATATTAAACACCTTGATGGATTAACTTAATTAATAAGTAATATAATATCAAAAAATTAAAAAGATGTGTGTAATAACAATTGAAAATAGTTAGAAAAGGTAAATTAAGTTAATAAAAATAATTGTTTTAATATTAAAATAAATACATAAAAATTAACTTAAAATTTTTAATTATTATAATAGATAAATATAAATGTGAAAATAGTTTTGTATTTATTTTTTTAATATTGAAAATCCATTAAAAAGGGAAATTAGATTTATAACATTTAATTATTAAATTAATTATTATTATAAAATTCATTACACTATAAATTAGTTGATATGTTATTTTTATTTTTTTATTTGAAATTAAAAATTAATTTTAAAAAATTACACATAAGAATTATATGACATGTTTGTTCAGTATATTTATCTTTATTTAATGTTTATAGTAACTCTATATTATTACTATCATAATGATGATTAGTAATTAGTAAGATTAATTTTAATATTTTAAATTTAGTCTTGATGATTAATTATTTAGTTTATAGACAATGTTCTATTTAATGTAATTATTATGGAAAGAATTCTAATTATATTTTATTATTAAATTAGTTATAATTAAATTATTATTAAAAAATAATATATATGGTTGAATTATCTAAAAACAAAATTTATTGATTTTCTTTAATTTTTATATATATATATATATATTTATATTTATATAAAATAAATGTTTAATTTACTTTAAAAAATAGTAGTTTTCTTTCAATTAATCACATACTTTTCTTTTTTGGTAAACATTTCTATAAAATTTTAATTTCTTTTAAAAAAATTATATATATATATATATATATATATATATATATATATATATATATATATATATAATATTTGAAATTTTACAATAAAATTAATAATTTTATGTATTTTTAACAATGTATAAAGTGTCATTCAAAATATTAGACAATAATTTATTTCTTTATAGAGAGTTTTTGGTCACCGAAAGTTCGCACTTTAATCTTAAAAATATTCATTATTTAAAAAATGTGTTGTCTACTTGTTAGACATTTTGAAGTTTTTAGGAATTTTAGAGTTTTTAGTGAGTTTCTGGGTGGAACAGATGAAAAAAATTGTGGTCAAATCTTGATTTGTGTTGTTTAAATTGTTTTTTGTATTACATATATGGATTCAACACCCTAAAAAAACCCAAAGCACACTTATATTCACCCCTTAAACTTGTAATTTCAGTAAATCCTTACCAGAATCTAGACAAATTAGATCAGAAAATAAATTGGAAAACTTTTCAAAAAATCTAACAAATAACCTACACTCTTAAAAAATACAATTTCAAAAAACTAAAATGTTATATTTTATTTGAATATTTTCCATACTTCATGTCAATGGTGGACTAGAAATTAAAATACTTTACCAAAAGAATGAGCCTCCTTTAAAGAAACATGTCAATAGTGAATTGAAATTAAAATGCCAAAAAATAAAAAATGAACCCTGTTTAAATATTCTACATACTATGTTTATATAAAAAATTAATAAAGTTGAACATTTTCTTTAACAGAAAATAATAGTAGTATTATATTAATCTGCGCTCGATGGCGGCAAAAAACGGGAGATTACATTTCAAAATCCATGGCATCCTTGGGAAACATTGTTTTCATATTGTCAAGCATAGCCCAAATACTATAAAAAAATTCAAAATTTGACCAAGTTATTACAAAAGTAATTGAATATGCCTTACAAAACTGACCAAGAAGAAAAATACATTTATAGTTTAGCATAAAAACCAGAGAAAATTAGTCATTTGGATCAACCGACATGTTGAGATCAAACCCTATTGATTCCTCCTCTGAATGCGAATTCTTTTCAGCTAGCTAAAACGACAATTCTTCAATTTGGTTGCGTAGTGCAAACACCTCATCTTCCAATTGATGAATCTTCTGATTCTTTTCAATGATTCTCTCAAGCATTTCTCTGGCTTCTTCTTTTTGTTTCTGGAAACAATTCTGGAGTTCATCCAGACTAGCTCGTAATTTGAAGTGCTAATGTTCACAGGGGGTACAAACATGAGGGGAGACAATAGCCAGAGGAGGGCACTTCTCCCAATTCCTATCCATTCAACTCACCACCCTACCCGAACATCGACGACGATATCCCCAAGCATCTGTAATAACTGACTGAGGGATAAATTCTGAAGAGAAGACCAAGTTCCAGTAGCCACAGAGAGGCAGAGTCTATGACCCGAAGTCCTTAGAGGAGAAGCAAAAATTCCACAACATCCAAGAGTCCTTAAGAAGAGAACTAGACCTAATTACCATAATTACAAACCTAGGAGTCTCCACAACAATCCAGATTCTACTATAAGCTATATTCCCAACAATACTCTTGAGTTCGATCCAAATCTCCACACTAGAAAAAAATATTCTGGGAGACAGAGACCCCAAGTCCATCATCGAGGAATTATTACCCATATAATCCCACATAGAACTATTTTGACACAAAGGCCAAAACAAAGGCTCAATTGGCAAAGGCCCTACTCTCGGGAGCTCATATGCATTGTTGGTATCAACATCAAAGGTCTCATGCAGGGACTTTCCAACACTAATATCGACCCAGAGGCAGAATTCAACTTCCCAAGTTGCCCACAAAAAACCCCAACTATGCCTATGAAAACTTGCCCTCTCGACCTTTTGGACAAAGACCTCTCTACTATAGTGTTTTTGATCAATGTATCCCAATTTATAGATATCCCTGTACCAAGCGAATGAGAACATACCTCCCGGATCCCAATTACTATCCATGAATGCCTTGCAGCCTGAAACGACAATCGCTTGGTGGAAATTAACTAATTATCGCATGATCCATCATATCTTACCCTATAGAATTAAATGAGGCTCATTCACAAATATTTCTCTCATGGACCTGGTTTGCTGGTTAATGCGAAGAGCTTTATTACATAGCTTAATCAATTGATCTCCCATAATTATGCCAATCGCATCACCAAGTGTCTGGGACATCAAAATAATGTAGTCACTCATCAAGGTGATTAAATTGCACGACTTGTTCCAAGTGTTAAGGGCAAGAGGTCGCCACCTCATATTCCTGAAGTGATGTTTGAAGCAAGGGTATACAAAGCTGAGGGGGGAGGGTAGATGAGAGGACGAGGAGGTGGATGCTAGCAGATTGAGGAGGGGGTAAGGTGAAGGGAGGAGAGGAGGAGGAGATGAGGGGGAAGCCAAGGGGAAGAGGGGAGGTAAGTGAGGGGGGAAGGTGGATGCCAGCCATGGGGGCTTCGTTGCGGGAGCAATACTATAGCATGTGGGTTCATATTGGGGGATATATAACGAGGAAAAAATGACATAATATATTGGGGGATATATAGGGGGTAAAGGGTTTTTATATTGGCAGGTATAAAAAATGGATCTCAAAGTTAATGAAAAAATATAAAGGGGTATAAAAATGTTAATGAAAAAATGTATACCTACAATATATAGTGAAATTAGGGGCTTTCTAAATTGGCAAGGTGTATTTTGTTTATATTGGTAGGGGGTTAAATAATATGATTTTTAGAGGCATTTTCCAATATGTACTCAAATTAAGGGTATTGTTTAATATGCTATGATCGCACATGATATATTAGAGGTTCATTGAGTGAAGCCCCCATGATACCAGCAAAGTGGGGAGGGCGGAAGTGAAGGGAGAAGAGGAGGGGGAGAAGAAGGGGAAGTCAGCTAGGGAAAACAAAAGGGGAAATACAATAAAAACCCCAGGTTGAGTAAGGATTAGTGAAAGAGTTTACATCATTAAGCTTCGAAGTCAAAAACAAATTGTTTCTATGCTTCAAGTAGTATAAATGATTTTCCTCCCAATGCCTTCTACTCATCATCAAAATTAGGGGATGGGGAGGTATCCTTCAATTCCATTTACTTGATTACAACTTTCTTTCATTTGGCAAGCTATATTTTCATGCAAGTCCGCCTCATGATTTAGGCTTCTCAAGATGTGAAAGAATTGAAGGTTCTCAAAGAGAGAACATAAGCCTTGGATTCTTTTCAGTACTTGATTCAACTTGTTGTTCTGGGCTGCCATTCTTGTGTTCATATGTTTTATAATTAGGAGAGAGTCCCCCAATATGTTCATGTCTTTGATTCCTTTTTGTTGCGCTAAGGTGAGGCCATATAATAACCCGTAGGCTTCTGCTTGATTATTTGTCCTCTTTACTGCTTAAACATACGATCCCATATTCCTCGGGGTCGCCCGAGAACCCCTCCCCACTCTACCACCCAATAAAAGCGTAATGTTATCATCGTCTTATCCAAATATTTCAATTAATTGATATGAAGTATTTCTTTAACATCTTGACTTATCTCATTATAACAATAACAAAAATAATATAATACAAACTTAATCATGTAAATTTAATATCTAATTGTGATCCCATTAATTTAAGAAAAATAAATATATTAAGAAAATAATTTTAATAAATTAAAATAATAATAATAATAATATAAAAATTTAAATAACATAGTAATTAATTGTTAAAATTTATATATTTAAATAATTTTATTAATTTCAAATTATATTTTTTAATGAAAAATACAAAATAAAATTAGAAAACAATTATAATATTTAATTTGTAAAAAACAAATTTTCCATAATCACATATGATCATGAATTGTTCAAATCAACCAGTGTGGTTCATATTCACGAGAAATCAGATCAAGCAAATAGAGTTAAAAATATGAAGAGAAGGTCCAATTAACAATTAAAGTATAACAACTAGTTTAACTGATAGAAAGAAAAATATAAGTAATAAATTAAAATATTTCATTATTATACTATATTTTAATTTAATTTAATTAATTAATAATTATAATATATTTAATTTATTAATCAAAAAATATTTTAAGGGAGTACCATTAATAAGGGAAAATTAAGGTTCAAGAGATATTATTTAATATTATATAAATAAAATTATGATTTTTTTTTAATAATGTCTAATTATTTAATTTTTATATAAACTTAAATTCAATATATTAGGTAGTATGTCTTATTATTATAAAAGATATTCGTCATAACAAATCGAGTAGTCTTTAGTGCGACTTTTTGAAGGTTTTTACGGTGGTTTGGTATTTTTCCAGTTTATGGTGGTTTTTTTCCGTCTAATTTCTCTAAAATACCAACAGAATTTTGATGGGTAACCTTGCACAATCGGAGAAACTCCAAAAAGTCGCACTAAAGACAACTCCATAACAAATCTATTCTTATTATTTTATAATATAAGAATATTTTTATTAATCTAATACTATTAGTTTAAT
Organism: Pinus albicaulis; assembly: GCA_034641835.2. Classification (NCBI taxonomy): domain Eukaryota; kingdom Viridiplantae; phylum Streptophyta; class Pinopsida; order Pinales; family Pinaceae; genus Pinus; species Pinus albicaulis. The sequence goes on from CM076579.1 coordinate 1,383,453,662, forward strand.
TTATTAAATGTTATAGGTTGATGGAGCTCTTATTTTTAGGTATAAAATAAAGAAAATAAGAGTGAATTAAGGATTAAAAAAAAAGGGAAGGGCCCCTAGGCTAAACCCTAGGATGAAGAGTCGAGATCCAACATCTATTAACACTCCATCCATCATCTCTATTCATGTTAACAAGCTTTTTCTCGATTTCTAAGACTTCCTTTAACTTACAATGATGAAAATGGTCAATCCTAGAAATCACCTTAACTTCTTCGATGCAAATGTGATGCTTCGTGTTTTCCGGGTGTTCTCCTAAGGCAGAGGAGCCTAACCTACCATGGTTAAAGTCCGCCACCTGCTCATGAATCCTTTGATTGATGGAATGACCAGTTTCACCAATGTAAGGAGCCCCACAAGAGCAAGGAATTAGGTAAACACCTTTACTATCCCTAGGGTTTATGGGGTCTTTAAGTGAGGTTAGAGAACTCAAAATAATATGGAGGGGCTTGAAAGTCTATGAAACATTATGTTTCTTAAGGATCCTAGCCATCTTATCAGTAGTCCCTTGAATAAAGGGGAGACGAACCCCCATAACCAATCACTGGAATATTTTATTACTTGGACATTTTTCGGCTTTTTACAAATTATAGATCACAAAAGCCAAATTCAAAAAATATTTAATTTCTTTTAATAAAAATAAATCAAATTAAAATTTATATAATTAATATAGTTTAAAATTTATAACTTCAACTTGAAGTAAAAAATAACACTAGGGTCTTAGTCAATTCAAATTTTTCTTAGTCAATTCAAACTCTAAAACTCATATGAATTTAGTCACATTAATGAAGGTTGGAATATCTTAATTCAATTAAAATTGTAGGAGTTGTCTTTAATGTGACTTTTTGGAATTTATGACGAAAAAAATTGAGGTGAAATTTTGATTTGTGAAATTTTGGCTTCTGTGATCCATCCTAAAATTATGAAAAAATCTTTCGGTAATAATCACATTAAAATGAACATTGTGGTGAATAATCACGGAAAAAATTGAGGTGAAATCTTGATTTGTGGAATTTTGGTTTCTATGATCCATCATAAAATTATGAAGAAATATTTTGGTAATAATCACATTAAAATGAACATTGGGGACAATGTTAATTTTTGTGATTATTATAGAAAGATTTATTCATAATCTTGATTTGTGTTTTTTAAACTGTTTTTTTACTACTCAACAACTTGAAAAACCCCTTGGGCATTTGGATTTTGTAGAATTTACTCATCAAACTTATTTCAATGCCGTAGTCTAAAACCCACAGAATAACCTAGAATCCAGCAAAGATTTATCGTAATCTTGTTTATAGTGGTTAAACTTCAGTATTTTGGGTGCCCTAGGGTTTTTAATAGTGTTGAATCCATTTTCACTATAAAAAATGCAATTCAAACACTCCGGCTACCTTATTTTTTGAATTTTTTTTTACCGGATTCCGACAAAAAACTGCCATTCAAGCTATTATGTTGGCTAAGTAGACAACTCCAATTCCTACCATATTTTAGACAAATTAAATAGAAAAATAAATCTGAAAACTTTTCAAAAAGTCACATTAAAGACAAGTCGAAAATTATATATGCAGAATATAAATATTTGATTATGTTATTTTATTTTAAATAAAACATAAACTTATATATTATAATGATAAAAAATTTGTAAACAATTTCTACACCTCACAGATCAAAGAGAGAATCCTCTGCCGAGATGACAAGATTAAGGGATGGAATTATAACCACGTGGTTGCAGAGCAAACAAATAGGACCACGCAACTTCGCCAGCTCAAAATTTGTTCGGCCAGCTCAAAAATAAATTTGAATTTGGACATGATTCCTGGAAAATGATAGTTTAGCAGAGAGATTGGCCTCGGAAATACGCCAAATTTGGCGGATATTTGGTCGTGGCCTTTCCCTTAAAGGTCCAACATACGAGATGGTAATGACAGTTGCGGGGTGTTCGGACTAATATTTTGTTTGTACATGGGATTTTGGAGCTTGAGCATGGGGAATTGAACCATGCATCTGCGAAAGGCCCTGCTCCCAAGGACTGGTTCTGAGCAGTTTGTTTTTTCTATTATATTGAAAGGATGGGAGGTTTGTTTTTTCTATTATATTGAAAGAATGGGAGGGAGAGAAGTTTCAGGCCTGCGAGCCTATTCAAACAGTAGTAGAATTATTTTGAATAACGCGAAATCATCATCTTCATATAACTGTTTTTGAATATAGGTCTGCAAGATTCAGCTTGGTGAGCATTTTCAGGATCGGGCAATGCTGCAAGGAAGCTCATAAGGTAAGGAGAACCAGATTTGAGTATTATGATATTCATACACAATAAGAACTGATTTGGGTATTGTGAAAAACATACACCGAGTATTGAGTATGGTCTGGTATGTAGAATATAGTATGAGGCATGTAATTATTCACTGGTTCGGAGGTATTGATTGATCTATCATCTGTAATAGATCCATTCAGGCTTTTTCTACATGGACAGTGCAGAAAAGTCCCAGTCACAGGCGCCATCCTCTACTTTTCATATTGGTCTTGACACTTCTCCTGCTGTTGTACTTGGTGGTGTTCAAACTTGTTCTCCTTCTAAAACCAAGCCTAGATTGAAGCCATTAACAGTGAGATTCTCAGATTTCCATTCCAAGAATTCATCAGTCTCCCCACCTACAGCTTCATCTCCATTGCCTCCAAACTTATCAGATTCATCCCTGTACAACTCCCCCACAAACTTCTCCCCTGCCTCATCAGCCTTCGTTTCGGCCTCACAGTCCCCATTCTTATCCCCAAGGCTTCTGCAATTGCCCAATGATTCTCAGTCACCCTTGCTATCACCAAACGCAGCAGGCCTATTATTGCAATTTCCCCAGGGTTCTGCCTCTGAGTCCCCCTACTTGTCCCCCAATTCATCAGGCTTTCTGCAGTTGCGCAATGATGTTGAGCAGCAACAAAAGCAGCATCAGCAAGAACTCGAGTATTCCCCCTTTTCACAGTCAGGTTCACATTCAGATGATATACCAAGCTCTTCTTATACCCCCCCAGTAGAAAATGACTGTATCCATCTGGCAAGCTGTGTTCAAAATCACAGTATCCATCTAACAAACTATGTCTCTGAAGATTTCTCGGACGACATCCAGAGGTCTAAAGCACAGGCAGCCTCTGATCATGCCCCTCCCCGTGTGTCATTTTCATTCCCTGTGCCTCGGATGTCCTTTGCCAAAGGGCCCATGTCTCCTCCTTCATCAAGCAAGCTAAGAAGCTGTGATGTTTACATTGGAATTCATGGGCAGAACTCCAAGTTGCTTCGGTTTTCAAAATGGCTTCATGCCGAACTCGAGCTTCAAGGCATAGCCTGCTTTGCAGCAGACAGGGCCCGGTATTCTGACAGTCAGAGCCATGACATCACTGATAGAATCATCTCATCTGCAACTTTTGGTGTTGTGATTGTAACGAGGAGTACATTCGTCAATCCTTTTGGAATTGAGGAAATCAGGGTGTTTTTGCAGAGGAAGAACCTAGTCCCAATATTTTTTGACCTTGCACAGTCAGATTGCTCCGCAAATGATATCATTGAGAAGAAGGGAGAGTTTTGGGAGAAGCAAGGAGGTGAACTATGGAGGATCTGTGGAGTGCAGGAAAAGGAATGGAAGGAAGCTATTGAAGGACTTGGGAGAATCCAGGAATGGAAATTGGAGGCTAATAAGGTCAATTGGAGGAACAGCATTTTGAGGGCTGTTAGTTTGTTGGGTAGTAGGCTAGGGAGGAGATCAGTTGCAGAGAGGGAGAGTGTGAAGAAGGAAAGGGTAGACGGGGAAGAATTTCCTTTCCTGCGAAATACTGGGTTTGTAGGAAGGGAGAAGGAGCTGATTGAGATTGAGAGCATTTTGTTTGGAAGAGATGTTGATGATGAAGAGGATTTTCAATTATCCTGTTTTGGAGGATACGAGAAGGATAGAGGGCAAGAAAGTGTGGAATGCTTCATGCCGAGAAGAAGAAGTGATGTGGATATGTGGAGTAATATGAAGGGACTGGGCTTTACAGAGGGTTATGTGGAGCGGAGAAAAAGTGATGCAGATAGATGTGCTTGGCTGGAAGGAAAGAAGGAGGCAGATACGCTCAAACATAAAAGTAGAGGGCATTTGGAAACAAAAAGATGCAAAGAGCCCACCTTAGAAGCTTGGATTGAGCCTCCTCTAGAGCTAGTAAACAGAGGAAGAAGTCCCCAGAAATCACGTATTAAAGCAAAGTCAGCACACAGGTCAAGACATGGTCATAAGCACAAGGACGACAATAGTAGAGCAGACTCTCGAAATCTGTCGTATGGCAGTGGGATTGCCTGCATCCATGGAGTTTCGGGAATAGGAAAGACTGAACTGGCTCTGGAATTTGCTTACAGGAACTCACAGCAGTACAGAATGGTGTTATGGGTGGGGGGAGAAGCCAGGTACATTCGGCAGAATTTTCTGAATTTGTCTTTGCTTTTAGGTTTGGATGTTAGTACAGAGACCCAAATGTGTCCTGAAAAGGGCCGGATTAGGACTTTTGAGGAACAGGAACATGAGGCCTTACAGAGAATCAGGAGAGAATTGTTAAGAGATGTACCTTATTTGCTTATTATTGACAATTTGGAAAGTGAGATGGATTGGTGGGATGGCAGAGACATTTTGGAGTTGCTTCCTCGTATTAATGCAGCTACCCATGTGATAATCACTACTCGGCTTCCACATGTAATGAATTTTAGGCCTCTAGAGTTATCGTCTCTCTCTGGAGTTCAGGCAATGCTTCTGATGAAGGGGAAAAAGGATTTTCCTTCTCAGGAGTTGGATGCATTGAGAACCATAGAGGAGAAGTTGGGTCGGTTGACTTTTGGTTTGGGGATTGTTGGAACACTCATTTCAGAGCTTTCAATTACTCCCTCTGCACTGTTGGAGGCCATCAATAAGGTACCCTTACGAGAACTAACGTGGACCGTGAGGGATGATCCAACATTGAAGAATAATCCATTCCTTGTGCAACTTTTAGGGGTGATTTTGTCTATTCTTAACCATGCAAATAGACCACGGAGTCTGGCTTCTAGAATGGTTTGGGTTAGTGGGTGGTTTGCACCTGCTCCAATCCCAGTCTCCCTACTAGCCTCTGCAGCCCACAAGGTTTCTTCCAACGGAAGTGGGATGTATCTGCCAAAGAAATGTCTCAGACTCTTGTGTTGCTGCTTTTTAGCTTCTCAAACTAAGAGATGGGAGGCAGATGCTGTTTCTTTGATACTTCGATTTGGCATTGCGAAGAAAACAACCAGGCAGGGATGGATTCATTTTCATGAAATAATTCAGCTATATGCTCGGAAGAAAGGTGGTGTTCCAGCTGCCAAAGCTATGGTCCAAGGAATCAGGAAGAAGGGAATTGTTTCTGTCCACCCCGAACATTTTTGGGCAGCCTGCTTCCTTCTATTTTCTTTTGGGAATGATCCAGTGATTGTAGAATTCAAAGTGATGGACTTGATTTTGTTCATAAAGAGAGGAGTTCTTCCACTTGCAGTTCGTGCCTTTACAGTATTTTCTCGATGCCATGCTTCCATAGAACTCCTAAAGCTGTGCACCAATGCACTGGAGGAAGTGGAGAAAACCTTTGTGTCACAGATTGAGGGTTGGTGTGATAGATCTTTGTGTTGTAAAAAAGGGGCTAATTCTGGTTATCATGTGGATGAGTATGTCTGGCAGGATGTCACGTTGTTGAAGGCCTTACTTCTGGAAACCCGAGCAAAGTTAATGCTAAGGGGAGGACAATTTGATGCGGGTGAAGACTTATGCAGGACCTGTATCAGTATCAGGACAGTGATGTTGGGACATGATCATCCCCAAACACTTGCAGCCCAAGAAACACTGGCCAAGGTAGTGAGGTACAGAAGTAAAATTTAAGAATGGCCACACTGCTTACTTCACTCGATATTGTACACATTTGTTGAGTATTTTCTGCTAGACCTACGTAACTGTAACTTTGTTAATTTTTTGAGAGTGCCTGATGCATCAACAGCCACATGGTTCAAATGTTTTTCCAAGGTGGTCATACAGCATCCTTACCTATTGAATAACCTGTTGTGCCTATTGAAAGGTTTCAGATAACTTTTCAAGTCACGAACTGAAGGTATTTTGTTCAATGTCTCGGATCTTCTGTTGAGAAAAGTTCTACAGTGTAAACTTTCCATCTATCATTGTTCTGTTCTGTCAAAATTTAGTTTTTGTATAGGCAAACTATTCAGGTTTTACCAAGAAAACCACATGAAGATACAGAGCAATTGACAAATTCTTGCTAATTTGATGATATGTTTTAACTGTTGATTGCTTTAGTTTATTTCATTGTTGACATGGTATCCATATCACTTGTAAGTTAAAGTGCTATCTTTTAATTAATTTGTACCTTCTTGGTGTTAAAGATTAATTTAATTGTTTTCATCCATGGTTTGGCATGAATTTGTGTTCATCCTTCTGTGATCTCATGTGATTTCCTCAGCCAGGGGCGACCAAAGTCTTCTGTTTCTCTGTTCATGATCCTTTGCTCATCTGTTTCACAAAAATGTTATTGGAAGCTAACATTGTTGCCTACCTGTCTTCTGTGCTCAATTCTATCAATTAGCATGTATTGCAGTTCACACTTTTGAATGGGCTTATTCCCTCATTTGAAATGGATGCATTCTTCAAGACCATTACACTTAAGAAAGTGCATATCGTTTTGTGGCACCTGACCTGTGCATGTAATAGGTAGACCTGTTTACTTGAACTCACGTATGATATTTATCCAACATGTTTGGACAAATGATCACCTATGGCATCAACTGAAATTGTTTACTCGATTAGCATGGTCACACCTGAACGAGGTCTTAACATAAGGAATAGTGTCCCACAATCATATATTGTGCTGGAGGTGAGGCATCCTGCAGAGATGGACTCAAAAATCAACATCTTTGTAACCAGTCTGTGTGGACCTACCAGGGTAAGCGACTAATGAGGACTTCCCAAACCACGGGGAGACTGTGGGTGCTTAATAAGCATGGAGCTATGTTTGAACTCTCAGCCTCAACAACTCAATAAAAAGCTGTGGAAATGGTGTTCAGCAATCTGAAAATTCTGGAGCAGTGTCGAGTTTAGGTATTTTCCTTGCAGTGATAATGGCACCAATTCATTGACAGTTAAAGTTAAAGGTACATACTGTCAGGAAATTCAGGTTTCTTGTGCCCATTGAGGCAGCTATCCCATGCATATTAAGTGTACATGTGGTACTATTATTTGCATAACATAGTAAAGACCTAACCCACAAATGTCTCCCCTCTGTGGCCAGAGAAGACGATATAAACGTTGGCTACCATATCAAAAGCTAACTCGATCTATAAAGTTCCAAGCTTTTCCATCAAATTGGGGGTGTTTCAAATTGCTTTCTGTTACTTGTTAGAAAGCTTTCAGACGACTGTTTAACTTGCAACACCATGCCAAAGGGGCATCCACCTGTTGTTAGAAATTGTAATTTTTAGTAATTGCATCAATAGAAGCTAGCTGCATTTAACATTTTAATATGGATATATATAATATGACTTTGATCGAAATGAAAGTTGAAATCTGCCATGCAAAGGTGAACAAACAAAATCCTATTATAATAATAGAAATGAAAACATTAAAAAAGTATACTAAATAATAAAAATAATATAGGAACAAAATAAACTATTGTAAATTCATCTTAACCCCAATCTATTAAGTATTAAAAAGTTAAAGATCCAGTTTCTTTTTGATCCTTCTAAGTGCTTAATAAAACTAAGATTGAGATGAATTTCGGATAGTGATAGAATTGCAATTTAGAACATGAATATGGTAAGAATTGACATTTAACCAAGAACAAAATAGACCTTAAACCTTATTTGCAGAGATTTTCACGTCATGAGATGATTTCATTCTGGTATTATGGGTCTATGAATGAAATGTGCAAGGCAATTTAAGATAAAGCAGTAAGTTGGTTTGAGCATGAGTATCGGGGTCAATCCATATACCCAGACTGTATGCCAATGGATCAACTGCTTCCAGTGAGTAAAATTAGTTTCCTAGATGGTACATAATAAATATCTTTATCTTTGGCCTTTTCAGGCATTACCCATTTGACTTCTCTGCAGAGACATTGAATTTGCAATATGTTTATTGAAAAATATGAAATCTGGCCACGCCAACCTGGCATTTTGTTTCACTGTTGAGGTACAGAGCGTAAACCTGTCCACTGGGTACCATTTTAGCTGTGGCTTGTTTCATCAGCATGGTATAAGTTTCAAAGGAATGAGGTCAGTGAGAATGGGTTTAAGTCCTGGGGAAATTCAGGTACCAGGGAAATTTTGGTGGAATAGATACCTTTCCTTTAAGCCAAAGGAAGCATGCTTCATAAATCCAGAGCTCCACAGCAAAGGATCAACAGTGTCCAATGGCTAAAATTACATTGCTGGAAAGATGGTACATAATAAATATCTTTAATCTTTGGCATTTTCATAGGTGGCCATTTTGTTTTTCTACTTTCTTGCACACCTTGATTTTGCATTATGTCATGGAAGAAAAATGCATTGGCCAAGACAATCAATGAAGTTCCACTGTTTAGGTTGACAAACTCCATAAATCCAGAGTTCCATAGTAAAGGATGAACAGTGTCCAATGGCTAAAATTACATTGCTGGAAAGATGGTACATAATAAATATCTTTAATCTTTGGCATTTTCAAAGGTGGCCATTTTGTTTCTCTACTTTCATGCACACCTTGAATTTGCATTATGTCATGGAAGAAGAAGTGCATTATTTCATGGAAGAAGGCGGCATTGGCCAAGACAATCAATGAAGTTCCACTGTTTAGGTTGACAAAATGTTAAGTTGTCTACTAGTTATTGGGGTTGTCTATGGAGGTGGAGGAATTGCCTGGACGGCCAAAAGTGGCCGGAATTTGGGCAAAAGAAATTTAAGATTCAGTGTTTGAATCATGTTTTTGATGGTGGAAATGGATTCAGCACCATCAAAAAAACCTCTAAGGCACCCAAAATATTGAAGTTAACCTCTAAGGCACCCAAAATATTGAAGTTTGATAGCTATAACCTGAATTTACAAAAATCCCTGCTGGATTTTTTTACAATTTTACCGAAATTTCCATAACTTTCAGGGGAAAAAAGCAGTCTGGTTAGACTCTGGCCTAGTTATTATTTTCTCCTGAGTCTCTGTTGTGTACGTCATCCATGTGGTATGGTTTTAAAAGAAAATGGCTGATAAGGGTTGGTAATAGGTACAAGTCCCCGGAAATTTTGGTGTAATATACCTAACACTTAACCTGAGGAAGTATGCTCTTTGCAATGGAAACCCTCTGGGCACGTTTCTTGAGGTATTTCTAGGACGAGAGTAACGGGGAGGGGCAAGGAGGGCTGATAGGAAAAGGAGCACCTATTCTTGGAAAGTGAAAAGGATTTCAGATCCAAACTTGGACGTTTATCTGCAAACAGGGACAGGGACTGTTCAGGCTTCACAATACGGGGACTGTACCAGAGAAAGTCATTTTCAAATAATCATCAGATATTGCAACGAAAATAGCCTGTGGTTTAAGGTCATTGTCCACCATATAATTTCATGTGATGACCCAGAAAAGAATTTCGGACCAGGCTTGAAAGGCTAAGGCGAGGAGCAAAATATTGGGATATCCAACCAGATTCAAACTTCGGCATTATGACCAAAAAGGTGCAGTCTTCTATGATTTGTTGGCTCTGGCCTCTGGAGCCCATGTCAGTGTTCCCATGTTCGAGGAATCATGCAGGGTAGAGGACCCACATAAATCAGGTGAGTGTACTTGATTTTGAGAACATGTCCATTTTGGACAGAATAATGAAACCAATGTCAGTCAAAGTGGACAGTCTGAGTAGTTAAGCACCAACCACCATGGGTCCAACTAATGTTAGTCAAAGACCCAAGACCAAATGGAGGCACGTCATTGCTCACGAGTTGGTAATTTCTGCATCGGGTCTCTGTATTTGAGTGAACTCCCAAAAAAGTGCACTCAGGGGAAGAGACACGGATGAAGATTTAAAATGATCAGTAGTAGTATAAAAATGAACTAAAGTTCAATATGTTAATGGACTATAAAATTCAATATGTTAGTGTATTATAATATCAAATAGTTTAGTTTACCATAGTATTACATATAGGGCAGTAGTATAAAGATGAACTAAAGTTCAATATATTAATGGACTATAAAATTCAATACGTTAGTGTATTATAATATCAAATAGATTAGTTTACCATAATATTACATATAGGGCATATAGTCTGAGGATATAGTAATGGTTAGGAAATAGTTTTTATTAGGGCATACAGTTTGAGGAAATAACTTTTATTAATAGAATTATATGATATAATTGTAAGTAAGGTTGTGATTTTTTGTTGTTTAAAATACATTTTTGAATGCACAAATAAATTGAAGATTCTGAAATACTTCAAAATTATATTCTCGAATTGTACAAATTAAACAATTTAAGCTCAAAACTTTTAAAAAATCAACCAAATTTTATTAAGAATTTGGCTTCTGTGATCCATAAAATGTATATAATTTTTTTTGGTGATAATCACATCAAAGAATATATTGGGAAGCCTTTCGAACCAGCTAGTGTGGAACAAGATGAGAACTCTGATCAATGAACCAGTTTAAATAGATAAAAGGACGCTCCAACTAGCCGTTGTAAGATGAAAAATCTGATCAATGAACCAATTTAAATACATAAAAAAACGCTCCAACTAGTCATAAAAATAACTACTTTGACTCAAATAAGAAAATTAAAATGAATTAATTAATAACTGTATATTTTATTATTATTATTATTAATTTATTTTATTTTTTTAATTTGAGTAAAATAAAGAAATTAAAAAATTTAATTAATTTAAACATGAATTGATAATAATTGCATATAATTTAATATATATTATTATTATTATTTTTAATATTTAGAAATGAATTAACTAAGATTATATGTTATATAATTTACTATATTTATTTTCTTACTTATTAAGTAATTTTAATATTTTAAATCTTAATTTAATAGTTATTTCAATACATTGTATATCGAAAATAGCTATAAACATTATATTTAGAAAGACTGACATAATTTTAATTTTAATCAAACTAAAAATAAAAAGGAGAAAAATGAGAGTGCTAGAAAAAAGGCCAATGGGAAGAAAAAAAACCCAAATTTTGATTAAAATTAACCTTGAAAAATGTAAAAAAACCATTTGGCTCTGAGTTAAAATTAACCTTGAAAAACATCTTGAAAGAAACCATTTCGTATATTAATTACCTATACCCATAAATAATTATAATTACCTAGAAATAGACATTGATAATAATAATCTTCTGTAAGTAAATATTGAAATGTTTTAGTTAACAACACTAATTATAAAATTTAAAGATTCAATGTATTTATAAAAATTTAAGAATTAGTTAATGAATTGAAAAAGGGTTGGAACTAATAAAAGCAAAAATACTTTCAAAATGATATTATTGAAATTTGATTAAAAGGAAAAAACATTAAATAATTAGATTTAATCATTTATTATTATCTACATTTCAAAATAAAAAAATATAAGTAAAATTAAATATTGTAATATCAACTATGTTAAAGCGAAAAAATAAATAAATAGACTTTGATTATTGTGTGTTTTTGTTTTTTTCATTAAAATTTAGTAATACATTTTTTAGTAAATTTTTTATTTATTTTGTTTTTTATTTATTTTGTTATTTTAAATGTATAAATAGATTCAAAACTCTAAAACATTTTGAAAAACTCTGAATTCAAAATCTTACGCATTTTTGAGTAACTAAAACATTACTCAACAAATTTAACAACCCAAATCTACATTATATAGTTTAACAAACTTTAAACAAAAACACAAAACATTTAAATTACACCAAATATCTAACTTACATATATACACAAACTCTTCAAACTACAACGTAAACGTGATTGCCTGATAAAATTATATTCCTACTCTGACTGACCATGTGAAGAGAATGTGAGTAGAGTATGGGTAATGAATTACATTTTGGATTATTTTATGACCCCCAAAAGGACATAATAGGCATTGTCTGATACAGGGAGAACTTCTGCAGTGCGTAGTTATTTATTTGTAAAAGCACAATCTTTTGAAAGCGCATGGCCCTACTCTCACTCCACAAGTGAAATGGTTTGTCACAAGTCACTTCAATCAGAATACAACATTGCATACGACTATTTATGTAATCATTACCTAAAGTACACCAATAATTTGCTAGTAAGTGTTACATACTACTACATATAGTAGTTCTATGGTGGTTAAGAAAAATTTGTACAAATTTTTGGGAGCATTTTGTCACATTAGTGAATGGTATTTTGTATTATGTGATTTAATATGAAATAATCAATACTGATTACAATAGATATATTAATTTTCTTAGACAAAATTTAAAATATTTAATTATTTGAATTAATTTATTTAATTAAAATTTTAATAGGTGTGTTTATTTGGAATACCGGTGTTGTTTTTTTTTTTTTGTTTAATTTAATTATTATTAGTTGGATGATAAATATTTAATTTTTATAGAATTTTAGAATATTTTTAGTAGTAGTAAAAAATTAAAGGCTAGTATATATCTCAAAAGTAGTTATGTTTTTTTCTATATTTTTAATTAAATTGATTAATTATGCAACCATAAATTAAATGACTAGTAAAGACGGATCAACATTAATCCATAATAAGCATCAAAACACTTACTTATGTCATGATGTTGAAAATAGTGTTGCATGAGAGGTACTCCCACAAGACTTGGGTACTAGGTTTGTTTGGAGAAAACCCAATTTGTGGGCAAAGTACTCAAGCCATGGGTTTTGGACCCAAAGTCTTGGGCATAGAACCCAAATATATCATTTGTTTATTCTAATTTTTGTGGAGGAAACCTTTGATGGACAAGAGGGGCTACTAAGGGAACATTAGAGAGCCTATATGTTGGAGAGACCATGGAGGTCATTTGCAAGAGCAAGTGTGTGTCTTGTGAGCAAGATTAGTCCATCTAAAGAAGTTGTAGTACCTCCAACAGAAGGTCGAGTAGATCTATGAAGGAAGATGCATTTGTTGAACTTTGTTTATGAGTGACATCCATGGTAATTTTGAGTAGCAAAAGTCCATCAAGGAGGTTAAGTCAAGTTCTAAGAAAAGGGAGGGTCATAGCCCTAGTAAAGGGCCAAAAGGCCCCAGGTTACTACCCAAACAGGTCGAAGAACAACAGAGGTAATTCAAGGTGACTTAGCCAAGTCACGGGAGAGTGTACCCAACCGAGAAACCTCAAGGTCTAGGACAGAAGGTTCAAAAACTATTCTGAGGTAGGTCAAGGATTTCTATAGCAGACCAAGTGCTATTTGACCTATTGTAAGGCTGGCAATAATTACGTTTGTTGACTATGGTGAACAATAGTAAAGTTGTGTGAAGTGGGTTGATGAAAGAAGACTATTAGATAAAAGGAGTAATCTAACAACAAGCAGACTTAAAGGTTGATGTGTGCAACTAATTGAAGGATACATTTACTATGAGTAGTTGTTTGTACAAGGGAATACAAGAAGACATTCCATGCGATTTGAGGAGGCAAAGGACAACCAAGACATATATCAAAAGGGAGTTGATCTTATGTGGACAACAAGATTGAAAGGGTTGATTGTAAAGGGGTGACAACCAATAAGTAAGATGAGTGTTTATCTTTGATTTGTTGGGAAGATTGAGAGTATTACACAACAAACCTCAAGCCCTAGTTGTATAATGTGTCTTGTCACTAGGTTTCATAAAGGGCCATGATCCCTAGTATGGGATCCCTGTGATTGTTTATTGAAAGACTAATAAAACAAGTTTTGGGCCATCTATAAATTTGTGTACTTCACTGTTTCACTATTGTTATATTTCCACTGTGCAAAGTTGTTTTGGTTGAACAATGCTACTGTATGGTTTCAGAGCTACTTTGAAGGGGCAATTGAATCAAAGTGTGCACAGGAAGAAGCCTAAGAGGGAACTGGTTGATTTTTTGTTGAAGGACTAACAACATGACAAAGTTGATTGCTAGCCTGAGGTATGAGGACAAGTTGGATGGGTTGTCCAACTATAGTCTTGGAAAGAAAGGATCAAGCTAGTCTTGTTGTTGAACAAGATATGGGAGTTTGTTGACAAGGAGATTGTTCTTGCCAACAACTCCTAAAGAGTTGGTTGAGTTTGAAGAGTTGTATGCGAAGGCCAAGTTAATCATCCTAGATGGAGTAAAGGGTCACTTTATACCTCATATTACCAAGAAGAACACTACACATGATATGTGGAAGGCGCTTTAGGATTTGTTCCAAAATAATAACAAGAACCAATTGATTGTATTGAGAGAGGATCTCAAGAAAAACAAGATGTTGGATGGTGAGAATGTGGCTTTGTATTTGATGAGGGTTTCCCAATTTCATGATGATCTTAGTGCCATTGGTGATATCCTTCCAAAGTCAGAGTCAGTGAGGATTTCCTCAAAGGGATTTATTAAGGAATGGAAGCCATTTATCAAAGGAATAGTTGCTTGAGACAGATTTCCAAATTAGAAGAGGTTATGGGATGACTTCATCCAAGAGGAACTACGGCACAAGGATCTTCATAAGAATAATTTTGATGGAGTGAATGCGACTCTTGCTAGTAAGGTGAAGGGTGAAGCAAAGTTAGGCAATGGAAAGAAGAAGGACTTCAGCAAGGTGAAGTGTTTCACATGTGGTGACCATGTTCATTATGTGAGTAAGTGTTTGTGTCAGAAGAAAGGAGATAATGAGAAGAAGAAAGAGATTGTAATGGTTGCTACATCTACATACAAGAAAGATGACTTCACAAGAATGTTCAAAGGGGATTTTTCTCTAGCCTCTCATTTATTTGAGGGCACCATTGATGAGGGTGCATGGTTCATTGATAGCAGATTATCGAATCATATGACAATATTGCAGCAAGTATTCAGGACTCTAAATTACACGTGCAGGTTGGAAATAATAGTCAAAAGGTTGCCATAGGGTTAGGTATGGTGCCATTTAGGATGGAGTCATGAGGATTTTTATGGGTCTAGGATGTATTGTAGGTACCATAGCTCAAGAGAAACATCTTGTTTGTCTCATGGATTGAGGCTAAGAGGCTTGAAGTATCATTCCATGATGGAAAGGTGATGCTTGAGCCTAGAGGTTATAAATCCCTAGAAGCAGTTATTGGAGTTAGGGAGAGTGATGTAAACAAGTTGAAGGGCAAGCCTATAAATAAAGGGAAAAAGAAGGTTTCTGAGTCTCAAAGGGAGTCTAGTGAGACTGAGAGCTTGCAAATTTAGAGGGAGATTCCGCAACCCAAGAAGAGTGCAATATGGTCAGTGCGAAGTAAGGAGACTTCTATAGTTGGCAAGAAGAAACATTGGAATGGCTTGAAGGCCTATAATGAGAAAGAATAATTGAGAGGCTTCTGGTGGTAGGGACACTTCTGAAGAAAGTGTTGGTCATACTTTAGGTTATGCAACAGTGATGGATGTCATGAGTGGAGATTGTGTTCTTGATGAGTTACTTACGTGGAATGGAAGTACCCCCCTTACTAAGAGGGAGTGTTGAAAATAGTGTATCTTGCAAAGTACTCCCATAAGCCTTGGGTACTAGGATTGTGTGGAGTAAACCCACTTTGTGAGAAAAGTACCCAAGCTATGGGTTTTGGACCCAAAGTCGTGGACTTAGAACCCAAAGGTATCATTTGTTTATTATAATTGTTGTGGAGGACCCCTTTGTTGGACAAAAGGGGCTCCTAAGCAACATTAGCAAGCATATATATTGGGGAGACCATGGAGGTCATTTTTAAGAGAAAATGTGTGTTTTGTGAGAAATATTATCACATCTAAAGAAGTCTTGGTACCTCCACGAGAAGGTTAAGTATATTTGTGAAGGAAGATGACTTTGTTTAAGTTTTTTTGAGTGATATGTTTGGTAATTTGGAGCAGTAGAAGTATAGACATGAGTTTAAGCCCACTTCTGAGTAGATGGAGGGTTATATCCCTAGTACAGGGCCAAAATTAAAGAATTTTTGAGGTAAAAAATGAGCCTCAAAACAAAAATGTACAACAATCACCAACTTCATAAGAACCAATAAGATTCAATATGATAATGTCAACCATGGAGGATGATTCACTTTTTTGGAGTGTAGAAATTTGACCCCCACTCCTGTTTTTAGTTTCACCTTATCACTCCCATATAGTTAAATGCCCTTTCCCATAGTCATACATTCAAAATTCTGGAAATGAAATAAATTTCTGAAAAACAAATTTGGAGATTTCACAAGTGCTAGAAATATAGAAATAAAAACACAGGAAAATAGAACAACCACACACAAACAAATAATAGAGTGATTTTTGGTCAATGTGACCCTGGAAAAAACCCTTATAACTCTTGGGGAAAACTAGTTTGAGAGCTCTTCTTTATTTCTAAAAAACACTTTTACAATGAAACAAAAAATACACAGTAAAATTCCAGCAACCACAAATTTACTTATCTCGTTTTTCGTGCTTAGCCTCCACCTCGAAAAACATGCCAAAAACAAAATAGAATTTTACAACATTAAATGATGTACGTACCTCCTTGAAAATTGTGTCGAAACAGTTATACAGACTGACTTGAAATTCATGCCAAAACCAGTTGTACGTATTTCTTGAAATTCATGCCCAGAAAAGTGATGAAATATGTAGAAATTTGCTGAATAATGATTAATTATCCACCGAGACTATCCTGATCACATACAATTCGAATTTATATGCAACACATAATCTCTTCCACTCAGATCATCACACATGCGGAAATAAAATCAAGCGATAACACATCAAATCATCATACACATTAACTGCGGGGTTTTCAGCTATAAGCTTTCCCCATACATACTGTGTTAATGTGTATGATGATTTGATGTGTTATCGCTTGTTTTATTTCCACATGTGTGATGATCTGAGTGGAAGAGATTATGTGTTGCATATAAATTCGAATTGTATGTGATCAGGATAGTCTCGGTGGATAATTAATCATTATTCAGCAAATTTCTACATGGTATCAAAGCTATTGAAGCAGAGATTGATCATCACAGTGATTACAAACTTATTTCAGTAGACAGAGTCTGCATGCGGGCCAGGTAGCCTCTGGATCCATCCTTTCCTTTGAAAGGTGATATATCCAGTAAATGCCCCTGCAGTCGATCTCTGTACTAGAAATAATTTGTTCTCACAGATCAAGAGAGGTTGAGATTTGAGTTGGAATTCGAATTTTGCAGCAGTTTTGTTTTCTTGGTGCCGGAGTTGAAAATGTATTTCAACGGTTTGCGACTCGAATATGCTCTTGAAGGCAGTTCGAATTATGTTTCATGGAAGGATCGCATGGAGGCAGTATTAGAAGATAATGGTCTGAAGGAGTTCGTAGATACGGATGTCCAAAAGCCCACTGATCCTGCTGAAGTCGAAGCATGGCAAAAGAAGATGGCGAAATGTTGAAGGATCCCGTTGGAGGGCGTCAAGGATCATATTGTATCCAGCCTGCATGGAAAGGCTACTCCATATTTAATGTGGAAAGCTTTGACGGATCTATTCCAGAGTAAGAGTGACCAAAGGAAGCTGGCGCTCAAAGATAAGCTCATGAACATCAAGATGGAGAAAGGCGACAGTATCGCCAAATACCTCACGAAGTTCACTCAGTGCAGAGATGAGCTGGGAAGTGTGGGGGTGACTGTCGAAGACGAGGACATGGTCGACCTGGCTCTCCTTCGTCTTCCGAAGGCTTGGCACTCATATCAAGATAGTGTCAATGGTCGGGAGAAGCTGCCGGGATGGGAGCGCCTTTGGGCGGATCTCATGCAGGAGGAGATAAGGAGGACTACTCGAGATGGATCTTCATCAAAGGGAGCTGATGAAGAAAACTGTGCTTTGGTGGCCAAAGCAAAGAAGGGGAAGGGTAAGAAGACTTCTCATTCCGGTGCAAAGGGCAAGAAGCAGGATATGGCGAAAGTGAAGTGTTTTCACTGCCATGATCACAGACATTATGCTACCAATTGTCCAAAGAAGAAGAAGAACAAGCAAGTGGGAAGATCTGCAGATGGAGAAGCTTTGGCTTCACAGTTCGAGCTTGAATTTTCACTGATCGCATGCTTGGTTTCAAGTGTGATGGGATCGGTATGGTTCTTGGACAGCGGTGCGTCATTTCATATGACGGGAGATCGGGATTTGTTCTCAGATCTGGAGGACAAAGATTTGGGTGTGCACATCTAGATGGGCGATGATGGTAGATACAGTGCGACTGGTATCGGTACCATATCCTTTCAGAGGGAGTCTGGTAAACCCTTTGTATTGAGGGATGTCATGCATGTACCTGGATTGAAGAAGAACTTGATCTCTGTGGCGATGTCGGAGGATAAGGGGTATGATGTGGTCTTCAGCGAAGGAAAAGCCTTCCTGCGCAGTAAGACTATTGGAGAGATTCGGAAGATAGGGGTTCAAACCAAGAACCTTTATCAGTTGCAGGTAGATGGCTGTGCAGCAATGGCATGCAAGGCGGGAGAAGTGGTGAGCCGGGATGATGAGGGAGAACTGTGGCACAGGAGATTGGGCCACCTTCACCATGGAGCTTTGAAGATTCTGCAGCAGATTTCTACTGGGCTTCCTAAGGGCACCCTTGCGCAGTCAGATCAGTGCAAGGGGTGTACTTTAGGGAAGTATGTGAAAGCCACATTTCACGAGAAGGATAGTCGCGCCACGACGATCCTTGAGAGAGTTCACACAGACGTGTGTGGTCCTTTCTCAGTTGCTTCGACAGCAAAGCACAAATATTATGTGATCTTTGTTGATGATTTCTCTCGAAAGTGCTGGATCTTCTTCATGCCGAAGAAGAGCGATACATTCGCGAAGTTCTGTGAGTTTAAAGCACTGGTCGAGAAGGAGTCGGGGAAGAAGGTGATTGCTCTAAGGAGTGATAACGGTGTTGAATTCATCTCGGCTGAATTCAAGGAGTTCTGCAGCGTAGAAGGGATTCGGAGAGAGCTCATCGCACCACATAACCCACAGCAGAACGGGGTGGCTGAGCGGAAGAACAGAACGATCGTGGGTGCTGCACGGGCGATGTTGCATGATCAGGGCCTACCCCTTCACTTGTGGGCTGAGGCATGCAATATAGCAGTGTATGTGCAGAACCGTTGTCCTCACAAGGTTCTTGGCATGAGTACACCAGAGGAGGCTTATTCTGGCAAGAGGCCTGATATTTCCCATTTGCGGATTTTCGGATCTCCTGTCTACATGCATGTGACGAAGGATGCGAGAAGGAAGCCGGATCCAACTGCTGAAGTTGGAATATTTGTGGGGTACACTGATACACCTCACAACTATCGGGTGTATGTGCCAGACAGTCGCAAGACTGTTGTGCGACGGGATATAAAATTCCAGGAGGAGAAAGCCATGCAGTGTTCGCTTGAGATGGAGCTACACTTGCATGCAGATGAGGAGCTGTTAGTTCCTAAGGAGGAGCTTCCGGATGTGGATCAGCCACAAGAGGAGGTTCAGGAGGTGGAAGAAACCACCCAGGCAGCGCCAACCATCAGAGGGCGCATGCGCACTACAGAAGCTGAGCGACTGGCTCGGGATGCAGAGAAGGCTGTAGGACCACCTACAGCACAGCGCAGACAGAGACAGTCACCGGATCGGTACACTGGATACATGGCTCTTGTGAGTCAATGTGTTGTGACGGAGCCATCCTCTTTTGAGGAAGTCGTGGAGGAACCCGCATGGGTTGATGCCATGATCGAAGAATATGATTCGATCATCAGGAACAGTGCATGGGAGATTGTCCCAAGACCGGTTGGGAAATCAGTTGTAGGTTCGTGATGGATCTACAAGGTGAAGCAGGCGGCTGACGGGAGTGTGGAGAAGTACAAGGCGAGATTTTTCGCCCGTGGCTTTTCACAGATCGAGGGGATTGACTATGAGGAGACCTTTGCACCTGTCGCAGGGTACTCTTCCATACGGACGATCCTTGCTCTCTCAGCACAGATAGGGTGGCACATTGATCAGATGGATGTGAAGACTACGTTCCTCAATGGAGTTATTGAGAAGGAGGTGTACATAGAGCAGCCTGAAGGTTTCGAGATATTCAGCAGTGAGTCGCATGTGTGCCGACTCAAGAGAGCACTGTACGGGCTGAAGCAAGCACCTCGTGCTTGGTACACTCGGATAGACAGCTACTTCACTGGGCTTGGATTATCCAAGAGTGAGGTGGATCCTAACCTGTACCAAATTGTGGTGGAGGGGAAGTTGTTGATCATCGTATTGTATGTAGATGATCTGATTTTGACTGGCGATGAGCAATTGATACTTTCATGCAAGGAGGATCTTGCACGAGAGTTTGAGATGAAGGACTTGGGCATCCTTCATTATTTACTAGGATTGGAGATTTGGCAGTGCAACGGAGGACTGTTTGTTTCTCAGGGCAAGTATGCTCGGGAGATTCTGGAGAGGTTCAACATGCAAGGCTGCAAGCCTGTTGACACTCCTCTTCCTGGTGGTTAGAGGAAGGAGGATGCTACTTCAGCGGAGGTAGTGGATGCCACTATCTATCGACAGTTTGTGGGGTCGCTTATGTATCTAGTCAATACACGACCCGATATATGCTATGCAGTTAACCAGCTTTCGCAAGCTATGGTTAAGCCTACCAAGCTCTTTTGGAAGGCAGGCAAGCATGTATTGCGCTATATCAGAGGCACATCGGAATATGGTTCATGGTACAGACAGGAGGATCAGTTGAGGCAGCATGGCTTCACATATTGGTATCATCATATCAGAGATTGTGTGCAGCGGAGAATCATGATGCTTTCATATATTCCCACGGAGGATCAGGATGCCGACATCCTGACGAAGGCGCTCACCAGGAGCAAGTTCGAATTCCACAGAGGCAGGATAGGGGTTGCAGATAATCCATATCTTGCTGAGAGAGAGTGTTGAGAATGTAGCAAGATGATGGAGCTTAGTGAAATGAAGTCGCCTTCACTAAGTGGCCCGCAGGCAAATTCTGGCGCAAAGTCTATTTTTAGACTATGTCTATTTTTAGACATATGGAGCATGGTCCAGGGGTTGCAGTATGTTATTCTTGGAGTATTGGTCATGTTGGTAAAAATAGATGGGACTCTATTTTGTGACCTATAGGTCGATAGGTCGAAGTCTATTTTTAGACTGCCTATCCTAAAAATAGGGAAGTCAAATATTATTTACCCTTAATAATATTTGGACTCTAAACAACAGTTTACTCTCTTGGAGCACTTCAGTTCGAGCTACAAAAGTGGCTCATGCATCTGACAGAGGAATTACGCTATTCCCAAGGGTTTTATGGCATCATGCATGGTTGACTTCAGTTAGGACTTCAGTGGCAGAAGTTTGGTGGAGTTAATGAGACAGCTAGTGGAGTTGTGTTCTGTTTATTTTTAGTTGAACTAGTTGAGATTAGTTTAACTAGCTAATCAATTAGTTATGAGTGGAGTGAATTAAATATTATTTAATTCATTAATTAGTAACTCATTATTCAACTCAAGAACACATCAGTTCACTACAGTGCATGATCAGTTCAGTGGAGACCAGTGAAAGAGGTAAATGAAAGGGTGGAGTTAGCTATCAGTGGTGACATCAGTTGTGCATGAGATTTGCACCACACTTGGAGGAATTTCCCATGATGATTGCGCTGTCAAGCCAAGGAGATTCGAACCTTGGATCTCTATATAGACAGGCCTGGATTGCGCAATAGAGGCAAGGCAATTGGCGGTGATTTTTGAACCAGTAACCTGTTCAAAACTGAGCTAGTTTGTGTGTAACTTCATGAGAAAGTACTGAGTACTTGTGAGGAGTATTGTACTGAGTTTGTTACATGTTTTCTCCATTATAATATACACAATAGCTGCGGGGTTTTCAGCTATAAGCTTTCCCCATACATACTGTGTTAATGTGTATGATGAATTGATGTGTTATCGCTTGTTTTTATTTCCGCATGTGTGATGATCTGAGTGGAAGAGATTATGTGTTGCATATAAATTCGAATTGTATGTGATCAGGATAGTCTCGGTGGATAATTAATCATTATTCAGAAAATTTCTACAAAATATGCCTCGATTTATGTGCCTAAAAACTAGTTGTATGGCCCTCAAAATTCATGCATGAACTGCTGCAATAAATGTGGTTTTCTCTCTCCTCGATTTTTGTGCCAAGCAGCCTCGAAAATTGTGCCCATATTCTGTTGTACGAACTGCTGAAATAATGCCTTGGAATGTGTGTCGAGGTCCTACTCTTCTTCTTCCTCCCTGCTCAGAAATTCTCCTTGCTCTCTCTTGCTCTTTCTCTCAATTTGCTCATGAAAGATTGAATGACATTTTCTCTTCTTTTCTCCTTTTACCCTAACCCTAAGTGACTTTTGGGGAATCCGTAAATCCAATGGCTGAGATAGATTTAGATCAAGGGCTGAGAATAAATGTGCATTTAATTCTCACTTTCTATTTTTTAATTCACCCCACTTAAATAAAGACCCACTTAACCTTTTATTTCCATAGTCACTTTTTCATTTTCTAATTTTTCATTGACTTTAATAAAGTCACTTTAAAATTAGAATGTAACTTTATCACTTATAAAGTCACTTTAAAATTAGATTTGACTTTACCACTTATAAAGTCGCTTTAGGAGAAAAGTACAACTACATTTGGACACTTTTACCTAGGCCAAAGATCAAAGCCTTAGGGGACCACTTGTCCTCTGGCACCCAAATTTTAACACTCCTTCTTACTGAGGAAAGTGTTCCTCACCACTCCCATCTTGTCTCTAAAGTAGACATGCTTGCCTCGTGGTAAGGCTTTGGTGAATATGTCCACTACTTTCTCATTTGTGGGAATATACTCAAGCTTTACAACACCCTTCTGAACATAGTTTCTAATTAAATGATATTTGATCCCGATATGCTTTGACCTGTCATGAAAAACTGGATTCTCCGTGAGTTTAATGCAACTCTGATTATCACAGTAGATCACTGAAGGTCTCAATGCCTGACCAAATATACCAAACAACATCTTGCAAAGCCATATGGCCTCACAACTAGCCAAACTGGCTTCCATATACTCTGCCTCAGTTGAGCTCAATGCAACTAACTGTTGTTTCCAGCTGAACCACGATACAACTGTCGAACCCAACCCAAACAACACCCTGAAGTGCTTTTGCTATCAGAAGCACAACCTTCCCAATCTGAATCACCCTGCCAGTCTCACTCCATCTCCCTGTCTATAATCCAGACCAAAATCCATTTTCCCCTGTAAGTAACGAAGAATGTGTTTTGCAGCCACCCAGTGCACTCTCCCGGGCTCACACATGAACTGGGTCATTGTGTTAACTACAAAACATATATCTGGTCGAGTGTTGACCAAATACATCAAAGAACTAATCAGTTGTCTGTACAAAGTAGGATCCACCAACTTGGAGCCTGAAGCGTGAAGCTTCTTCCAGTTAGTGATCATAGGTGTAGACATGGGTTTGCAATCCTCCATGTGAAATATGCTAAGAATGTCCACAATATACTTCCCCTATCCCAAGAAGAAATTCCCCTGCTCCTGCCACACCTGCAATCCAAAAAAGTAATGCATCAAGCCAATGTCCTTCATCTTGAACTCTCAAGCAAGATTTCTCTTGCAGCCCTTAATGAGTCTCTTTGCACCTGTAATGACCAAGTCATCCACATACAACACCAGAATGAGAGGCTCCTCACCTACCACAATAAAGTATAGGTTCGGATCTACATCACTCTTTGTGAAACCCAACTCCTGCAAGTATGTATCGATCCTCAAGTACCAAGCTATAAGAGCTTGCTTCAGGCCATAGAGTGTCTTCTTCAGTTTGCATACATGGGACTCCTTCCCATGCACCTCAAAGCACTGCAGTTGCTCAATATAAACCTCCCCCCCTGTATGAATCCATTGAGAAATGTGGTCTTCACATCCATTTGGTGGGTCTTCCAACCCATCTATGCTACTATCGATATAATGGAGTGAATAGAAGTATACAGAGCCACGGGAGTGAAGGTCTCCTCATAGTCAACTCCCTCTACCTGTGAGAACCCTCTCGCTACAAACCAAGCCTTGAAATTATCGATGCTACCATCTGCATCATACTTTATGTTGTAAATACATTTGGAAGTAACCACCGATTTACCTTCAGGCCTTGGCACCACCTCTCAAACATCGTTCTTCATAATAGAAGAATACTCCTCTTGCATGGCCTCTCTCCAGACCTGCTGGCTAGCTGCCTCCTCAAAACTAGAAGGCTCAGTATCAATGATGCTAGTGACGAATGCCATAACTACAGAACCGCTCAGGTGGTTTACTCTCTCTAACCTGTCTCTTTGGCCCAGTAACAGATGTGGCCTCACACAAGGTGTCCTGAAGCCACTTGGGCTTCCTCTTCCCCGAGTGAAAGAATCCTCATCATCATCAAAAGATTGAACTCTAGAAGGCCTGCCAACTGACCTCATGCTTGAATCTATGCCTGTAGATGTTGAAGTACCGTGCGAACTATCCATCAGTGGACTACCCTGTGAACTTCTCTGCAGACTGCTCTGCATGCTGCCCAAAGCACCACCCACTTGATTCTGAGAGCCACTTCTCACTGATGGACCTGACACTATAATCAATGTACCTCCTAATCCTTGTCCACTGGATCCCTGTGACTGACTCAATTGCTCTTGAGGGTCTAGTGAATCTAGATACTCTAACTCCCGTGACCTTTTGAAAGCCCTTTCCTCCTCGAATTTCACATCCCTCTTGACAACAACTTTCCTCTTCACAGGAATATAAATCTGAAAGGCTTTTAAGGTCTCGTTGTAACCCACAAATATGCCATTTTCTGCAGTGGGCTCTAGCTTGGTTCTCTTCTCCTTGGGAACATAGAAGTATGTAATGCACCCAAAGATATGAAAGTGACCAACATCAGGCTTCTTCCCAGAAAAATCCTCTTTCGGAGTCACATTTCCCAAGGCACGATGTGGAATCCTGTTCTGCAAGTACACAACAGTGTTGCATGCCTCTTCCCACAAAAAAAGGTAACCCTTGATCATGAAGCATGGCTTTGGCAACCCAAACGACGGATCTGTTCTTCCTCTCCGCAACCCCATTCTATTGGGGTTGTAAGGAACTGTGAACTCCCTCCTGATGCCTACCTCCGCACAATAATCAACAAACTCAACAAGGGTATACTCCCCTCCATTGTCCAATTCGAGGACCTTGATATTTCGACCTGTCTGAGTCTCCACAAGAGCTTTGAACTCCTAAAACCACTTGAAGACCTCACTCTTAGTCTTCAAGAAATAAATCCAGGTCTTCCTGGAGTGATCATCAATGAATAACACATAATAATCATAGCCACTCAAGGATAAATGAGACATCCAACCACACACATCAGTATGAATCAAGTTAAGAATCCCTGTTGATTTTTTGTCACTGCTGGGAAATGGGGATTTGGAAAACTTCCCCACAGCACATCCTCTGCATGTGTCAAGGTGATCAAAACTGAAATCTGGCACACTTGTGTCGATCTCCTGCAATATCCTCAAGGCCCCATGATACATGTGCCCCATCCTGCGGTGCGAAATCTTACACAAATATGAACTGCTATATTTTATGTCGGTATTGCTACTCAATGCCATCAAGGGTTGGAATGAGAACTTGTACACCTTGGCATGGTGCACACCAATCAATCTAGATGAATTGGCTGGAGTGCCCCTAGGATATATAAGCATTTGCCCTCTCCAGAACAACACCTCATACCCTCTGTCCTCAATTGCTAAGACAAATATCATATTCTTCTTCATTCCAAGCACATATAGAACATATGACACTTTCAATGGATGTTTGAGTTCCCTATCAAATGTCAATGTCCCCACACCGATTTCTCTAACAATGCTATCATCACCAAGTACTACCTCAATATCAGTTCCACTCTCTGAAAGCTCTGAGAAGTACTCTCGGACTCCTGTCATATGATGAGAAGCCCCACTGTCAACATACCAAATACTAGAAGATGCTCCGCTAGTGGAAGGAAGTGCACACTCCCTTTGAACCTATGTGGAAGTTGATCCTGCACTAGAGGAATCACAAGCTATGAACCCAAACTCCCGGTCAAAGCTCTCCAAGAAGTCCTCTATCTATGCAGAGGCTGCCATGGTCTTGTCCTTTCCCTTCTTGTTCTTCTTCTCTGGACACACAACTGCATAGTGTCCCAACTTCTAACAATTCCAACATTTGACTTTGGAATGGTCCTTCTCCTTGTTTACCTACTTACCTTTACCTTTTCCTTTGCCTCCACCTCCACTTGTGGAAGCTTTCTTCTTTCCTTTTCCCTTCTTGCCTCTTGCTAACAATGCTACATTGTCATCCTCATCCACCTGTTTTCTTTCCTCAAGATGGTTCTTTCTGAGCTCATTTTGAATGAAATCATCCCACAACCTCTCCCAACTGGGAAGGTTTTCCCGTGCAACAATGCCATCCACAAAACTCTCCCAAGTCTTGGGAAGACCATCCAATGTAATCCACACAAACTCAGTGGGTGGAATGGTCTCTCAAACAGCTGCCAACTCATGTATGACTGAAGTGATATTTGTGAGGTATGTTGTAGTACTATCAGTCTTAGCCATTTTAATGGCATTCAACTTCTCCCTTAGTGCAATTTTCATGTTTTCATTGGTTCTATGGTAAATATTGGTCAAGGTTTTCCACATATCATGTGCACATTCCTTTCCTCTCACATGAGGAATGAAATGATCTTTAACACCATACATAATCAATATTTTTCTCTTAGCATTCTTCTTGTTAAACTCTGCCAAATGTACAAGGTTAGCAGGTATTTCTACTAGGTGTTGTGTAGTGTGAACCATTATGCCCCAAACTTCTGCTTCCTCAAAGATGTTTTGGATTCTCTCACTCCATGCACTGTAGTTTCTCTACCCATCCAACCTATCTTCCACCCTCAAGCCCAAATACATGCTTGCTGTCCTAACAAACTGAAAATTTCAAATCTATGGTAAAGGTTCAGTTTTCTGTGTAAAAATCAACTTGATGTGATTTTCACTTTGTTGTCCCAAACTGCACTTTTCAGCCAACCAAGCTCTGATACCATGTAGAAATTTCACCCCCACTCTGGTTTTCAGTTTCACCTTATCACTCCCATATAATTAAATGCCCTTTCACATAGTCATATATTCAAAATTCTAGAAATGAAATAAATTTCTGAAAACACAAGTTTGGAGATTTCACAAGTACTGGAAATGTAGAAATAAAAACACAAGAAAATAGAACAACCACACACAAAAAAATAACACAATGATTTTTGGTCAATGTGACCCTGGAAAAACCCCCTACGACTCTTGGGGAAAACCAGTTTGAGAGCTCTTATTTATTTCTGAAAAATGCTTTTACAGTGAAACCGAAAGACACAATAAAATTACAACCACAAATTTACTTATCTCGTTTTCTGTGCTTAGCCTCCACCTCAAAAAACATGCCAACAGCAAAAAAATTTTTTGCAACATTAAATGTTCTACGGACAACCTTGAAAAATGTGTCGGAACAACTCTACGGATTGCCTTGAAATTTGTGCCAAAAGTAGCTGTACATATTTCTCGAAATTCATGCCCAGAAAAGTGTTGAACACTACCTCGATTTTTATGCCTGAAAACTAGTTGTATGACCCTCGAAATTCATGCTTGAACTGCTGCAATAAATGCAGTTTTCTCTCTCCTTGATTTTCGTGGCAAGATGCCTCGAAAATCGTGCCTAGATTATGTTGTACAGACTGTTGAAATAATGCCTTGGAATGCGTGCCAAGGTTCTTCTCTTCTTCTTCCTCCCTGCTAAAAAATTCTCCTTGCTCTCTCTTGCTCTTTCTCTCAATCTACTCACAAAAGACTAGATGACCTTTTCTCTTATTTTCTCCTTTTACCCTAACCCTAAGTGACTTTTGGGGAATCCCTAAATCCAATGGCTAAGATAACTTTAGATCAATGGCTTGGAATAAATGTGCATTTAATTCTAAATTTCTATTTTTTAATTCACCCCACTTAAATAAAGACCCACTTAGCCCTTTATTTCCATAGTCACTTTTCACTTTATAATTTTTCATTGACTTTAATAAAGTCACTTTATAATTAGAATGTAATTTTATCACTTATAAAGTCACTTTAAATTTAGATTTGACTTTACCACTTATAAAGTCACTTGAGGAGAAAAATACAAATACATTTGGACACTTTTCCCTACGCCAAAGATCAAAGCCTTAGGGAACCACTTGTCCTCTGGTACCCAAATTTTAACATGGAGTAAAAAAAAAACAAAAAAAATTCAATAGATTTTTAAAAATTGTTTCATTTGATTATTAATTATTTCATTATAATAATATTATTTTAGGTTTTATTTGTATATTTAGGATTTATCCGACCATTTAGGTTTTAGATTTTTGTTCGTTCATTATCTATTTATTATTCCTATGCATTGACTCTTCTTTTCTCATACACTATCTTGATGACGGATCCTCTTTGGCATTCAAAATGTCGAAAAAATTCCCATACCATTATGGGTAATCTAGACTCTCTCTCTACAAAATAAAAGAATTATTTTTTCAACTTATCTCCCTACGATTTTACTCAAGTTTCGAGCATGAGCACTTGTTGGATGCAAAGTTTATTTTTTCATCCAAGGAGTAACCATGTTGCAACATTTTGATGGACTCTACTACATGAAAAATGTGAAATACATGAAAAAACGTGACAACAATCACATTTTTTCATGTATTTCACATTTTTTGTGTAGTAGGGTCCATCAAAAGGATGCAACATGGGTACTCCTTGGATGCAAAATTAATTTATGCATCCAACGAGTGCTCCTGCTCGAATTTTGAGTAAAATCATAGGGAGATCAGTTGAAAATACAAGTTGAAAAAGTAGTTTTTTCTTTTTTCCCCTCCAAAACATGATGAGGTTATCTAATCTTATTTTATTATGTCCACTATTATTTTATAATATTCCTTAGAAGGCTCATTTTAGACCTCAAAATTTCTCTAATGAAGACCTCAAGTTACTGCTCAGATAGACTGAATAACGACATAGGTAATCTAAGGTGACTTAGCCAAGCTGCAGGAGAGTCTATCCTAGCCTAGAAACCTCAAGATCTAGGAAAGAATGTCTGAAAACCATTATGAGGCAGGTTAAGGATTTCTACAACAGGTCGAGGACTATTTGACTTATTGTAATGCAGGCAATAATGAGTTTTTTTACTCTGGTGAACAACAATAAAGCTATGTGAAGTGGGTTGATGGAAGAAGCACTTTAGATCAAAGGAGTAATCTAATAACAAGTAGACTTAAAGGTTGATGTGTATAATTAATTGAAGAATAAATTTGTTGTGAAAAATTGTTTATATAGGGGAATATAAGAAGACCTTCCATGTGGTTTGAGGAGGAAAAGGATAGTTAAGACATATATCAAAAGGGAGTTGATCTTCTGAGGAGAACATGACTGAAAAGGTTGATTGCAAAGGGGTGACAACTAGCAAGTAAGTTGAGTGTTTGACTTTGATTTGTTGGGAAAATTGAGAGTCTAACAAAGCAAAACTCAAGCCCTAGTTGTAAATTTTTGTATATTGTGTCTTGTATGAGGTTTCATAAAGGGTCATGATCCCTGGGATGGGAGCCCTATGATTGTTTATTGAAGAACTAATAAAACAAGTTTTGGGCCATCTATAAATCTATGTACTTTATTGTTTCAATGTTGTTATATTTCTGATGTGAAAATTTGTTTTAGTTGAACAATACTAGTGTGTTTGTGTGCTAAGTCTAGTCACAGACTAGGCCTAGTGTGTAAGGAAAATTCAACACATGATACATCCCACATTGTTAAAAAATTTAAAAATCATAAAAACTAGCTAAATTATAACTTTATTTTAAATTATTATTATTATTAATTATAAAAGACTTAATATATAAGTAAGCATATATACATATGGAACAATATTATTGACCATGGATATTTACCCCCACTTCACTATGGATATTCTTAATTTGTAAATAGGATTTGTTAAAATACCACGTGCCAATACAATGACTTATCAATACCATATGCCTAAAAAACCATAACTAACTTTTCATATAACATTTTTTTTTAATTACATGAGATGGGGTGACCAACATGATGGAGGCCGGGAATGGGACATTGCCACCCCTCCTCTAAAACATGCGAGGGGATGTGGCACTGACCCCCAAGGATGATCTAGGGGATAAAAAATATGCTAAAAAATTAAAGTGGTCAAAATCTCCTAAAACCAATGCCAAATAGTAGATCTATTTGTTATGATTCGAATGATACTTGAATTGCCTCAATCCAACATTGTATGAGGAAGTTATCACATTCTAAAGTTTTGGGCAAACAACCAAAAATTCAAACTAGAGGGTTGACTATGCAAGTATGGATGCCACGTGGTAGCATGTACGTTGACGTGGTGTTGACATAAGCAAGATGACGGGTCTGTATGGATGCCATGTTGGCCAATCCTATGAGGACATGTGGAAAATGGTTATTGGTGGATGGGGTTGTATTGGGTGCAATCATAGACCACCACGTGGGCCAATCATAGGGTACCACGTGGCCCTATGAGAGGTCGCCAAATGGCCCAGTAATTGTTACCAAAAATTTTGTTAACAAACTGACAGGCTCCGTAGGGTATGACCCCATGACCTCCACTATAAAAACCACCCACCCAACCAATCGGGTTACGATGTTTCTCGATGAACTGTGGGTGGTGACTTTCATTTATTGTGCAATAGTGGAGCAGTTGGAGGAAAGGGTAGGCCGATGGGCATGCTCGACTGGCCTAGCCCATGGTCATCGTCAGACATCATGGGACCATCGAAGAAGTGCTTGGGGGCTAGGCACATGGCACCCTTCCTGCACCCAAGGCCTAAAGGCGCTAGTCCACATGTATTCACAGGAACTAGGAGCGGGATAGTCGAGCAAGGGTGGAGGCCTGCATTGTTTTGTTTTAAATCTTTATTAAAAAAACCAACACAACCACTTTCGAGAGGTGCGGGTTGAACCCGTGACCTTTGCACAACTACTCCAGTGCCTTACTAGTTGGGTTGGAGAAAATTCGTTGAATGATTATGAGAGCGGTCTAGTTTTGTTGTAGAGTTTACAAGCATTTTTAGAGAAAAAGGCATAACTTTCTGATGTTTCAGCATTTTTGAGCTCAAGAAGAGCCTAGACAGGGGTCTTTTAGCATTCGTGATACAATGAAAGTGCCATTTTTGTAGATTGAAACTTGTATGTTTATGTATTGATAATTTGAGCATATAATAAAAAGGTCACCACTGGAAGTTGGACCGAGAGATGTAGCCCAAGGTGGGTGAACTTTGTTATCAATTTTCTTGTGTTTGATGTTGCATGTTTGTCCACTTTTAATTGTTAAAATTGTACAAAATTTACTTAAGTTTGTGTACTTTTACAATCATGATTCATAACCTAAAAGACATGAACTAACTTTCAAATTATTTAATGAAACCTTCACCTTTTATTTTTGGATCAGTTTGGTATCAAAGCTTGGTTTTTGTGAAGGCCTGATAGAATTTGCAAGGTTTTCAAATGCTTACAAGGTCTATATTAAGAAGAGGAGAAGTATCACTTGAAGAACCTAATGTTCAAATTGGCTCAAGAATACCACTTCACAATTCATGGCACATGAAGAAGGAAAAGGACAAGAACTGATGTCTGAGTGTAGAAAGTCCACATAGATTTAAACATATATTTGTAATATGATTAAAAAAAATGCTTTAATCTACTCTACAAATTTTGGAAACCAATTACGATCACACAATCACATGAACAAGAAAGAGAAATAATTTCAATCACACAACACAAATATTTATTTGGGGAATGCCTCAGCTAAAAAACCTACAATGCATTGAGAACAATACAATGCTTCTCTCAGGGTTGAGAGCTCTCTGCACTATCTCTGTCTGTCTCACCGATTCCTAGGAAAGCTTGGCTCAATACTTAACCAAATTATTGGCCTCAAGAATCCCTATTTCCTTGCGTAGTTTCCTAGGAAACTAGGCCCTATTAATGATATGAAAATGACTGCTAGTTATTGCTGTGCTAGTTTCATATCAGATATAAACTTTTCTTTGCTTTGTTTTACTTATCCTTCATAGGTTTGTTGATGAGCATGTGATTGTCAAACAATGTACTTAGTTAAATTATGAGTTTGTCATAAGCTTAAAAGGCATAATTTTAAATGACGGAACAGAAGCAATATAAAACACAACAAACAAACATAACAGAGCTTAACATACATAATTTTGATAAAGGAGTTTACCCCTCCTGGGCTACATCTCATTGGTCCAGCTTCATAGTGTGAGCCTTTGTACTAGCTTCAAGTGTGCTCAAATTTCTATTACAAGCTTCAGAACATCTGAAACCTGTTCCAATGAGTTTAAAACATCATAATATCCAAAAAATGACTATTTGTTTTCTGAATTTGGACTTTGAATGATCTGGCAATGACCCCAACACCTGGTGACCCTAGCCTTCAAAAAACTTCAAATGCACAAAAACACCTGTAGATTATAGAAATTATATAACATATGCATGTATATATCCAAATTCTCCTGATCTAACAATATTTATCTTCTTTCTAAATACATAATCCTTTCACTGTTAATCTTTTGTGGAAATTTAAAACCCTAGGAATTTCATAATTCCTTCAGCCCACTGATTTTCCAAATTTGTACACTTGAAATAAAGTGCTCCAAGAGAATAAGTTGATATTTAGAGTCTGATTATTATTAAGGGCTAATAATAATCGACACATCTATTTTTAGATCGACGATCTATAAATAGACTTCGCCCAATCTTCTAAAAATAGAATTTCATCTATTTTTCCAACTTGACCAACCATCCACAAATAGCATCCTGCAACTTCTGAAATATGATCATCATGTCTAAAAATAGACTTACACCTAAAATTAACCTACGGGCCCACTTAGTGAAGGTGACTGATTTTCACTAAGCTCATCATCTTGTTGAATCTCAACACTCCCTCTCAAAAATATTGGTATTATCCTTCACCTCGATCCCGCCTCTATGGTATTCAAATTTTCTCCTGCCGAGGGCCTTCATTAAAATTTCCACATCCTGATCTTCTGTAGGAATGTACTGAAGCAAGAGAATCTTCCACTACACACAATATCTAATATGATGATACCAGATATCAATATGTTTAGATCTATCATGAAAAACATGATTAATCGAGAGTTTAATGCAACTCTGATTATCACAATGTATCACTATAGGATCTAAATGTGAACCGAACAAACCGACCAGGATCTTCCTCATCCAGATAACCTCACATGCAGCTTGACATGCTGCCATGTATTCTGCTTCTGTTGAACTGAGTGCCACGGATCTTTGTTTCTGTTGTAGATCCGATACTGAAAACCCCTCCTAATGTGCTCTTTCTGTCCGTTGGGCTGCCTGCCCAATCTGCATCCATGAAGCCATGCAACTTCAATTCATCCGTCCGTCTGTACCATAAGCCATACTCAGATGTGCCCCTGAGATACCTCAAGACATGCTTGTTGGCCTTCCAAAAGAGGTTAGTAAGCTTAACCATCGCTTGTGAAAGCTGGTTCACCACATAGCATATGTCCTATCTTGTATTAACTAAATACATGAGAGAACCCACCAACTTTCGATAAACAATGGCATCCACTACCTCTACCGATGTAGCATCCTCTTTCCTCCAATTTCTTGGAAGAGGAGTGTCGATAGGCTTGCAGACTTGCATGTGAAACTTATCCAGTATCTCCCGGGCATACTTACCTTGAGACACAAATAGTTCACCTTCCCGCTGCCATATTTCCAATCCAAGGAAATAATGAAGGAGGCCCAAATCCTTCATCTCAAACTCCTTTGCAAGATCTGCCTTGCATGAGTGTATCAACTGCTCATCACACGTTAGTATTAAATCATCAACATAAAGAACAATGATTAAAATCTTACCCTCCACCACAATTTGGTACAGGTTTGCATCCACCTCACTCTTGGTGAAGCCAAGTCCAGTGAAATAGCTGTCGATCCGAGTGTGCCAAGCACAAGGTGCTTGTTTCAGCCCATACAACGCTCTTTTGAGCCTGCACACATGCGACTCACTGCTGAAGATCTCAAATCCTTCAGGCTGCTCAATGTACACCTCTTCGTCAATGATCCCATTAAGGAACATAGTCTTCACAGCCATCTGATGAATATGCCAACCCATCTGCGTTGAGAGAGCAAGTATGGTTCTTATGGAATAATACCGTGCGACAGGTGCAAAGGTTTCTTCATAATCAATCCCCTCGATCTATGAGAAGCCCCGGGCAACAAATCTTGCCTTATACTTCTCAACGCTCCCATCAGCAACTTGCTTTACCATGTAGATCCATCTTGATCCTACAACTAATTTACCCACCAGCCTTGGAACAATCTCCCAAGCACTGTTTCTGACAATGGAGTCATACTCCTTGTTAGTATGAATCTTAATTCCAAGAGTACGAAAAAATACCACTTTAGCTGTGCATAACAACAACCCTAACAACAAAGATGGTTTTCAATATCTTCAAATCTGCAGTTAGGTGATCAAGATAAATGCTACAAAAATCTAGATCTATGCATTAGAAGACATTAAATAATAGAAAAAACAAGATTTACTCCATGCATCCAATAGAAAAGAGAAGAATATGTTGAATAAATTTTTGTATTAGAGGCACCTGGGAGGAAAACACGGGAGGGTGTTCCCAGCTCTCCTCAATGGGATGGGTTCTTGTAAGTCCTCAGCACTTTAGATCTAAAATTCCTCTCTCTTGATGGTGTAGAAAACCTAGACAAAATTGGTAGAAAATTAAGACTATGGTGGTGGATCAGTAGTCAGAACAAAAGTATAGATCCAAAGTGATCTTTAGGCAACAAAAGGTGATAAATGAATGGAAAAACCCTTCTATTTATAACAAAATATTTAGTCTAGATATTGGTGCATAATTAAAATATTATTAACCAAATGAAGATCCAACTTTTATGGAATACTTTATTATATTTGTTGGAGGGAAAAGGAATTTTACTTGGGTTAATTCCCTTTATTTGTAAATAATAAATAAATAAATGATTTATTTATCATTTTAAGGATGTGATTCAGTAATAATCAAATAAATAATGATTTATTTAATTATTTATGGGTGATTTAGTCATATTTAACAAATAATATTATTTAAATAAGGTTTAAATAACTATTCTTTAGGAAATAATAAGATAAATAATGAATTATATAATTAATTTCCTTGTTTTGGGTTAAATATAACCAGGAATATTAATCAAACTGTTGTTTAATTAATTATTCCTTGAGGAAAATCAAACAAATGTAGATTTATTTAATATTTCCTCATGGGGTTTCCTGTTTAGACCATAAACAACTTCATAAAGGTGGTTTACTAAGTTATTTTTATAGTGAAAGAAATTTTACTTAAGGTAAAATTGGTCTTACATGGTGTACTTGGATCCATCTAATGATAATAGGTTAGATGACCAAAAAATGGTGTAACACTCCTCCACCATGGCATCTACCCATGTGGGCTCCTGCACTGCTTCTTCAAAAGAAGATGGCTCTGTCACGATACACTTTCTCATGAGAGCCATGTATCCATTAAATCAGTCAGGTGACTATCTCTGTCTACGCTGTGATGTAGGGACTCCTACATTCTCTGTCGCATCAAGCTTCAGTCTCTCAGCTTCTGTGGTAAGCTTTCTGCTAGTTTTGATGTTTGGCTCTGCATGAGTGGAATCCTCCACTCCATGAACTTCCTCCTGTGGCTGATCCACATCTAGAGGCTCATCTTTTAGAACAGGCAGTTCCTCCTCTACATGCAACTCTAGCTCCCTCTCAAACATAGCTCGTGCAACACCCACGATCGTTCTGTTATTCCTCTCTGCGACCCCATTTTGCTGTGGGTTATGAGGCGCTATGAGTTCTCTTCGAATTCCTTCTTTTCTATATAAGTGTTTGAATTCATTCGAGATATATTCACCACCATTATCGCTTCGTAGAGCTTTCACTTGCTTCCCTGACTCCTATTCCACCAATTATTTGAACTCACAGAACTTTGAGAACGTTTCACTCTTCTTCTGCATGAAGAAGATCCAGCATCTATGAGAATAGTCATCAACAAATATAACATAATACCTGTGTTTTTTTGTTGAAGCAACCGAGAAAGGTCCACACACCTCTGTGTGAATTCTCTCCAGGATCACCGAAGCACGGTTCTCCTTCTCATGAAAGGTGGTATTCATAGACTTACCCATAGTACATCCCTTGCACTGACCTGACTACGCAAGAGTACCCTTGGGAAGTCTAGTAGAAATCTGCTGCAAAATCTTCAAAGTGCCATGGTGAAGATGGCCCAATATCCTGTGCCATAATTCGCCCTCATCCCGGCTCACCACTTCTTCTGCTTTACCCATCATTGCAGTGCAACCATCTACCTCCAGCTTGTAGATATTCTTAACTCGAATCCCTATCCTCTTGGTTTGACCCATTGTTTTATGTGGTAGGAAAGCTTTTCCCTTGCTGAAAACAACGTCATAACCTCTATCTTCCAACATTGCGACTGAGACCAAGTTCTTCTTTAGACCTGGAACATGCATAACATCTTTCAACAAAAATGGATTACCTGATTCCCTCTCAAAGGTAATGGTACCAATTCCGGTCGCACTGTATTGACCATTGTCGCCCATCTCTATATGCATTTGGAGGTCCTTCTCCTCCAAGTCACTAAACAACTCCTTGTCTCCCGTCATATGGAAAGACGTACAACTATCAAGATACCACACCGATCCCATTGAGCTTGAAACCAAGCATGTGATCAAAGAGAAATCAAGTTCAAATTGCGAGGCTAAGGCCTCTTCAGCTACAGCTCCAACAACCTTCTTGTTCTTCTTTTTCTGTGGGAAGTTAGTGGCGAAATGCCCATGTTTGTGACAGTAAAAACACTTCACCTTGGACAAATCCTGCTTCTTTCCTTTAGCTTCGGATTTTGGATGGGATTTATTCCCCTTCCATTTCCTTGCTTTGGCAGCCAAAGCGAAATTCTCTTCATCTTCATTCTTCGATGAAGAGCCATCCCTGGTACTTTGCCTTATCTCCCCCTGCACAAGATCCGACCAAAGTTGCTCCCAACCTGGCATTTTCTCCCATCCATTGACAAAGTCTTTGTAGCTATGCCAACTCTTTAGGAGCCCAAGGAGAGGAAAGCTCACCAAGTGTTCATTATCAACAGTAATCCCCACACTTCCTAGTTCATCCCTACAATGGACAAACTTCGTGAGATATTTTGGAATATTGTCGCCCTTCTCCATTTTTATTTTTCTGAGCTTATCTTTCAGTGCCAACTTCCTCTGGTCGCTGCTGCTTTGGAAAAAATCCGTCAAAACCTTCCACATTGCAAATGGAGTGGCTTTCCCATGAAGGCTGGACACAATATGGTCCTTCACACCTTCCAACAGAATTCTTCTTGTCTTTTCTACCTTCTTTTTCCATGCGTCAAGTAATGCAGCATCGCTAGAACCCGGCTTAGGAACATCGCTATCGATGACTCCTTCAGTCCATTATCTTCCAACACCACCTCCATCTTATCCTTCCAGGCTATGTAATTTGAGCTTCCCTTAAGGGCATACTCCAATTGCAACCCATTGAAAGACATTTCAATGAATACTCAACTGTCGCACCAAGAAATTTCTACAGCAAATTCGAATTTTCCACCAGCACAAACTCAACAATTCTTCACAATTGAAATCTTCAAGAATTAACACTGCTCTGATACCATGTAGAAATTATATAACATATGCATGTGTATATCCAGATTCTACTGATCTAACAATATTTAACTTCTTGCTAAATATAGAATCCTTCCACTGTTAAACTTTTGCGGAAATTTAAAACTCAATTGCAAACACATGAAGCAATAAAAACAATTGCACATAACACAGTTGTTTAACGGGAAAGCCTGAAGCTAAAAACCCCAACTATCATATATTATGTATCATGGAGATCATGTAACAATCTCATACAAGCTTAATACATCAAGTTCTTAGTACAATCAATCTTCACACACTAACATGAAGAAATCTGCAAATCCATGCACTGATTTCTTGCCACCTGATAGCCTTCCTCCACTACGCAATCCTTGCAGAAGAAGACCCCTAAATGAATTCGAATTGGCCTTGCCTTGACTACGCAATCCTCATTGGAAAATCCAATGTGTGTGTGATGCAATCAATACATCACTATAGTCATAACAAATAGTCCATCTCACCCTTTCACCTATCTCTCCACTGGGTCTCCACTGGAACTAACATGCACTGTAGTTAACTGTTGTTTCTGTTCAGTTGTTAGTGAATTATTAGTTTTGAATTAATTAACTAATTAATTCACTTAGCTCTCACTAGTGTATCATTCAGTTAGAATAGATACAACTAACTCAACTGAGTTTAACTCCATTAACTGAGTTAAACTAAATAACAACTCCTGTAACTACTCTTCCAACTCTGTCATAACTTTGCCACTTCAGTTCTAACTGAGTCCTCATGCATGAACCACCAGTAAACCCTAGGAATTGCATAATTCCTTCAGCCCACTGAGTTTCCAAATCTATACACTTGAAATAAAGTGATCCAATATAATAAGTTGATATTTAGAGTCTGTTTATTATTAATGGCTAATAATAATCGACACATCTATTTTTAGATCGACGATCTATAAATAGACTTCGCCCAATATTCTAAAAATAGAATTTCATCTATTTTTCCAACTTGACCAACCATCCAAAGATAGCATCCTGCAACTTCTGAAATATGATCATCATGTCTAAAAATAGACATAGTCTAAAAATAGACTTACACCTAAAAATAGCCTGCAGGCCCACATAGTGAAGGTGACTAATTTTCACTAA
Organism: Pinus albicaulis; assembly: GCA_034641835.2. Lineage (NCBI taxonomy): Eukaryota > Viridiplantae > Streptophyta > Pinopsida > Pinales > Pinaceae > Pinus > Pinus albicaulis. The sequence goes on from CM076579.1 coordinate 1,383,492,841, forward strand.
GCTCATCATCTTGTTGAATCTAAACATAGATGACCTTTTCTGCCTCTGCAACCTACTCCATTAAGTTCCCAACATGCCAATTAGCCTAGAATGACTCTTTCTGAGCTCAGTTTGGTCGAAAATTGAGTGAGTTATGACTAAAACTGATTTTGCCCCAATTTCTCCTCTAAAACTGGAGGAACTGCCAGTTAACTTTCCAAATTTAGAACACCGCCAAAAATGGTGCGCCCTACGAAAATAACACCAAATTAACCTCTGGGTTTAATTAGCATTAAATACGTTTTATGGGCAGATAAGCGAGGTTTAGTGATAAGCGCGTTTTAAGCGCTAATTGCATCTTATCGTGGGTTAACCACGTTTTAAACGTTAATTAACCTCAATTAATTTGCCACCGGTTCGTTTGGATTAGCGCTCGAACTTCGGGCTCTGGCCACATGGGGAGGGGGCTGGCCCCCTCCAACCCCCAAATGTCATACATATAAACTTTAACATGATGTGGAGTTCATAAGGGTTAATAAACACCTTGGAGGAGAGATAGTAAGTCACGCGGATAGTGGGTGTGAGGTCAGGGGTTTGACGCCCACTCCGCCACATAAATTTTGCATAGGTTTATAACAAGACTTCTCCCGCCATACTTGTCGATTCTTCCAGGTTTGGGCCTTCACCATAATAGTTAGCAGACCTCCTCCAGATTTGGTAAATGCCGCCGAAGTGGGTTTAAGAACCTTATCACACACACACACACACACACACACACACACATATATATATATATATATATATCAAATAATTCTACCATTAAGGTTAATTTACAAACCTATATGTGACAAATAATTCAAAATCATACGTTAGGAGATGACCCACCAGAGAGGACATGTGGCGCCCTCTGGTTGGGTTGTACCCCAACACCAAAAAAAAATTCAGATTCCAACTTACAAAGAATATTGGAGGTCATTGGACAATTTCTCTCTTCAAAAACCCATCTGACGAATCTAAAGATGACACTTGTCACAGTGTCACTAGCTGTAATCTGGAGAATATTCCCTGCAATGTTGATTGTACTTTCCACATCATCACTGTACCTGTTCTGCTCCATTTTTGCCTATTTTGGAAAATGAACAACACACGATAACTCGGTCATACGAACTTGGATTTTGATGAAATGAGTTGCACCAAAATCCTGGTGACGAACTCTATCTGGTCGTTCAGGTTCAAAGCAATTTTGAGCACTTTGAAATTTTAGCTAATTTTAGGCCCTGATCCAAATTCTGATCACACCTTCCCACTGAGCGAATTTTGGACCCACAAATGCTGATAATTATCTTCTTGAGCTTCAACACTCTTCTGATTTCAAGTTATATCAACTGATTTTACTTGAAAAGTCTTTTTTATAATCATCTTGACATGCCTTGCATCGCAACAGGCTATGTCTCTCAACCACTACTTCATGTTGTTGAATCACTTCAATATTGTTGATGGTTGTTGACTGATACATATCCAGCTATACCACATCAATCTCTATGTGCTTGGAAAACTGTTAGCCTTCCCACTGAGAATGAAGTCCCTCTTGCAACAAATACATACAATCTTCTTCTTGGAAATCCTCTTATCCAAATTAAGCTTGCAATATGAGTGAACTCTTGGTGTCAATACAAGAAACCAGCTTGTTCTGCAATGGTTGCAAAACACTTTGCATCTTGTCCACTTCTCACTGAATGGACATCAAACTTCCTGTGACATCTTGTCACAAGAACACACAATCAATCTTGAAAAGAAAACATTATGCAAGAATTGAAATGATGACCACCTCTTTTTTTCTCCTTCAGAGCAATGACTATCACCTCCTGTAACATCAAGTACATGGCGATATTATTGCACATTGGTGGATCCAATATCGACTCACAATCGACAAACACCATCAACTAAATCATAAGTCGATCAACATAATCGACAAACATAGTCGAAAAAAATCATGCAACATCAACAACACAAGTTGACATGAAATGTACAAAACAATCGACATAAATAGATATGAAATGTGTGTGACACAATCGACACAAGTCGATAAACATATGTACAGCACAATCGACACAAATCGATATGAAATGTGTGCGACACAATCAACATAAATCAATATGAAATGTGTGCGACACAATCAACACAATCGACAAACATATGTGCAGTACAATCGACACAAGTCGACATTGTAAGATACATATTGAAAACACTCACGCATGTATTTATTTACAATGAACTTATCACAAGTCCTCTATTTACATATAAAAAATCTCATGCATATGTACACCCTTCAACTCTCTCTTTCAAGTACAAACAAGTACAAAAACCCAAAACATATGAGTGATCATAAGTGTAGAAATTTAATACAAAATATGTATTTCCTGGATTCTCCTGATCTAACAATTTTATGCCACTGTTAAATACAGAATCACTTCTACAAAATATTTGCAGAATTTAAAACACAATCGAAAATCACAATATCATGAAGAAAGATCAATCACACATAACACAAATAATTTACCAGGAAAGAATAAAGCTAAAAACCCCACTATCATATATTATGTATATATCATGGATCATAAAAAAATCTCATACAAAGCTCCAATCCAAGAGCTCTCAGTACATCATACAATTGTCTCACACTGTCATACAAAAATTAGCAAGTTCCTTAGCCAATTTACTGCCTCCAGATAGCCTGAGTCCACTGTGCAATCCCAGCTGATAGCAATCCCTGAATGAATGGAATCCTACTTGCCTTGAATGTGCAATCCTCATGGGCACATCCAATGTGTGTGTGGTTGCATGTGTGCAACCGATAATGTCACAACTGATAGTCAATTTGTCCCTTTCACCTACATCTCAATTGGGTCTCCATTGGATCTGACATGCATGTAGTTAACAGTAGTAAATCTTCAATTGCATGTGAGACCACTGATTTTGAATTAATTAATATTTAATTCACTTGATCTCTCACTAGTGTATCTTTAGTTACAACTAGCACAACTGAGTTTAACTCACTTAATGGAGTCAAAATACTTTACAACTTTGATAACTACACTTCCAACTCTGTTACAACTTTGAATCACTCAGTTACAAAGAAGTCCACTTGTATGTCCCACCAACCAACCTCTCAACTCAAAATTCCTATAGCTAACTGATTTTCCACTTTAGTTAACTATTTCCAAGTGCTCATTGAGAATAGAATATTTTTTATTGTCCAACTAATATTAAGGGATAATAATAGCCAACATGCATCTATAAATAGACATGCAATCTATAAATAGAACTTGAAAATACATCTATAAATACACCTCATCTATAAATAGAATTTTCTCATGCATCTATAAATAGACATCCACCTAAAAATAGCCTGAGGCTCCATCCTAGTGTAGGTGCATAATTTTCACTAGGATCTTGTTGAATCTCAACAATAAGAGCTGAACTGAATGACAAATTGCTGCAACATAAATGTGTGACATACCCATCTATTACACCATCTTGGTGAAATTTTGCAACAAATAAAATGCCTTCAACCGAAAAACATTCACATGCAATCTTGCATCATACAAGTTGTAATAATCTACTGCAACTTGTCATACATCAACATAAATTCATTCATACATAAGGCTGAAATTTGCATCTATGTACAAAGGAAATGTATGGCTTACTTGGTCAAGAAATCGAGCCATTTCTTACCAAACCACTTCAATGGAGATTTTTCCCATTGAGCATCCTCTTCGTGTGAATCATCTTGACTCACATCGATGATGGAATCTCCTATTCCATTCTCACGAGTATTTTTATCCACTTGCTTAAAATGCTTTGGATGAGTTGTTTGATGCAGTTTCCAACATTGGTCAATGAGATATCCCTTCTTCTGACAATAAGTGCAAATATTTTGCATCTTCTGTTCAAGTCGCCTTTGCTTTGACTGTTTCCTGTATGCTATCATTCTCTTCCACAATATTGAAACTTGATGGTTATACAAACCATAATATGAACAACAACTTTTTCTCCCATTCATGCATGCAGATTTTTCATGCTTAACATAATCATAAAAATCATGATTATAGGAATAATTATACCTTATATGTTGCTTTGAATGTCCATATTTATCACCTTCTTGAGGAGATGAACTTGAAGAGGTTCCAGCTCTCTTTTGAATACCAACAACAATGTTCATGTCCCTAGAGCTGTAAAAAATCTCTTGTTCACCATAAGCTACATGTCTAAAAGCATCTTGATGCAACATGGGATTCAAACCATTGCATTCATATTGAATAAAAACTTTGCATGTTTGAGGGTTTGAACCTGCAACAAAAGTCCTTCTTGGAACTGTTTCAAGTGCCTTCATGGCTTTATAACTTCCTCCATAAAATTGTCCTTAGCCAAGACCCAAATACTTAGGCCTTTCCTCAACCATAATTGGCTCAACTATGCATTGTGCATGTTTGCCTAATACATTACCTTCATAGCCCATTTTCATCATCAATTTGGATCCTATTCCTCTAATGTGTTTTTTAAAAAAACCTACAAATTTATCTTGAGAGGAAATTAAAGACAAAATTGAATTATTTACCTCTTCTTCAAGCACATGCTTGGCTAAGGCTTCTTTGGAATCATGAAGTTGAATCTCCATCTCATGCATCTTTTGAAGAAGTTCTTGCTTCTATTTCTTCATAGCAACCAACTGCTCTTGAAGTTTAGTTCTCTCCCTTACATCTTCATATAGTTGTTGCACCATATCTTTCATGATGTATATGTCCTGCACCATCTCTTTATCAAAGAGTATTGCAAAGGAGGATGGTTTAAAATCACCACTTAATGAAGTTTTCATCACAATGTAATGAATAAAAGAGCTTCAAAATAATTCAAAAAGCTTCATACATAACTTTCACCATCCTTTGCATTTCTTTGAATTCCATCTCTACATCCTCTTCTTTAGAAGGTTCATGAGTTCCTTCATGGCCTGAAATTTTGGTTGTAGATTCAAGCTCAATATCTGCAACTTGTATCTCTTCAATCACTTCAGCCTCTTGTGCAATTAATTCCTCTTGTGCTTCAAGTATTTCCTTGAGTGGTCCTTTGGGTAAGGATGATGTTTTCTCAGCCTTATTCCTTCTTGTCCTAACTTCAGGACTAGCTATCAGTAGCTTCCCTTATCCTCTCTGCAATCTCAACCTTGTAAGCAACATTAAATTTGCACTGTTAAAAACCCTTCAAGTAAAACAAGCAAGAAAACTTGTGCTCTAATACCAAATTGATATGAAAATGAATGATAGTTATTTCTGTGCTAGTTTCATATCAGATATAAAATTTTCTTTGCTTTGTTTTCCTTATCCTTCATAGGTTTGTTGATGAGCATGTAATTGTCAAGCAATGTACTTAGTGAAATTATGAGTTTGTCATAAGCTTAGAAAGCATAATTTTAAATGACAGAAAAAAAGAAATATAAAAAACAATAAACACACATAACAGAGATTAACACATAGAATTTTGATAAAGGATTTCTCCCCTCATGGGCTGCATCTCCTTAGTCCAACTTCATAGTGTGCGCCTTTGTATTAGCTTCAAGAATGCTAAAATTTCTGTTACAAGCTTCAAAACCTCTTGGAACCTATTCCAATGAGTTTAAAACATCATAATATCCCAAAAGTGACTATTTGTTTGCCAAATTTGGACTCTAGATACTCTGGCAATGACCCCAACACCTAGTGGCCCTAGCCTTCAAAAATATTGAAATGCATAAAAACACTTGTAGATGACCTTTTCTGCCTCTGCAACCTACTCCATTGAGTTCCTAGCATGCCAATTAGCCTAGAATGACTCTTTCTGAGCTCAGTTTGGTCGAAAATTGAGTGAGTTATGACTATAATTTATTTTTCCCCAATTTCTCCTCTAAAACTCGAGGAACTGCCAGTTAACTTTCCAAATTAAGAAAATTGCCAAAAATGGTGCGCCCTTCGAAAATCCCACCAACTTAGCCTCTGGGTTTAATTAGCGTTAAACGCGTTTTATAGGTAGATAATTGAGGTTTAGTGATAAACGCGTTTTAAGCACTAATTGCATCTTATCGTGGGTTAACCACGTTTTAAACGTTAATTAACCTCAATTAATTTTCCACCAGTTCGTTTGGATTAGCGCTCAGACTTTAGGCTCTGGCCACATGGGGATGGGGCTGGCCCCCTCCAACCCCCAAACATCGGATGTATAAACTTTAACATGATTTAGGGTTCATAAGGGTTAAGAAACACCTTGGAGAAGAGACGGTAAGTTGCACGGATGGCGGGCGTGAGGTTAGGGGTTCGACCCCCACTCCACCACATAAATTTTGCACAAGTTTATAACAAAAATTATCCTTCCATACTTGTCGATTCTACCAGGTTTGGGCCTTTTCCATAATAGTTAGCAGACCTCCTCCAGATTTGGTAAATGTCGCCGAAGTGGGTTTAAGAACCTTATCATATATATATATATATCAAATAATTCCACCATTCAAATTAATGCCCAAACCTATATGTGACAAATAATTTGACCTCATAGGTTAGGAGATGGCCCACCAGAGAGGACACGTGGCACCCTCTGGTTGGGTTGTACTCCAACACCAAAAAAAATTTCAAATTCCAACTTAGGAAGAATATTGGAGGTCATTGGACAATTTCTCTCTTCACAAACCCATATGACGAATTTGAATACGAAATTTGTCACAGTGTCACTGGCTGCAATTTGGAGAATATTCCCTGCAATGCCAGTATCAGTGACCTGAGGTCTTCACTGATCACCATGGTACATTTCTACACTATGGGAATAAATGAGCTAAATTTGACCATGTGAGAAATTATTTGATAGCCGTTCATTGATGTAATACCGTTAAAAAATGTGAGACAACTCACTGATAATGATGATGAGAGTCAAGGTAACCCAATACAATCTAACAAGTGCGAATGAATGAGTTGAAGTCAAACACTGGAGAGAATCTACCAATCATGAGACATTGATGTATTCTCACTGTCGATAGTGAAGGAGTCTACCACTAATGACTGCAAACCCTAAGTTACTTAAAAAAGAATCTAGACCTTGTTCTTAGAGAAATGAGTCGGAGTCGATGAGAAAACATCTATCGGAAGGAAGGCATTAAGGCATCCCACATCAATCCAATGCGAGTGTAACCCGCAGGCTAATAATTTTGAAGGAATCAGACGAAGAAATATGAAGTAACCAACCCGAAGCATGTTTCTGGCATACACAAAATGTAGCTAGCGCACGGAAGAAACCCTCTGAACCAACCAATAATGAAAGCTTACACAGAGGCGAGGAATCCACCAATAGGGTCAAATGGAAACTAAGGTACTACACAAATCCCAATGTGTGTTAATGAAAGCTGACATTGAACACAAGGGAAACGACTTAGTCAAAGACCCATGATGTTGATCGACGTTGAACACAAGGTCACCTATCAATGATGGAAATAGGGCTAGGGTGCGGATCTAGGTTTACTCTTAGAGAAATTTGTCGAAGTCAATAAGAGAAAACCTGCCAGCAAGAAGTCAATGGAGACCTTATTAACTATCATGAGAAAAGGACCAAATAGCTGATGTGATAGAACATAACTCTGACAGACCGGGTATGGCCGACTCAAAATGAGTCAAGAGACACCGCAGAAAGGCCGACACAATTTTACTTTCCTTGAAAAAATTCATGACTCAAATGTGACTATATGGTAGTATATGATAACTTTGTATAATATTGTCATACAGGACGCACGAACAAACCCTCCATATGATTGGAAGAGATAACCAATCGGGGGAGTACTGACTCAATAATAAGGTTATGACCCTCCTAAATCAAACTAAAGCCCATCCTAATGGAGAAAAGACTTTGTTTTTTGTGCTTTGTTCAAGGGCAACACGAATGACTCTAGCTGCCATCAAATATGGAAGTAATGTCCCATTCCCCCCCGTTTTGAAATATTTTTTTTTTTTTCTTTTTCATATTAAAATAATGAAAAAAGAATAAAATAATGCCTATATTATAGTGGAAAGAACGAGTGTCGGGAAATAGATGCACTAGTTCCTGGGGTTGGAGCAATCCTATGCTCAATGCAAGGTGGCGAAACTGGTAAATGGCACTCAGAGGAATTCTTTGTCCACGTTAAAGTGATTGCATTGATGATTTTGCAAAAAGACATGGTCAACAAGTGGCTTATACACGAGTCCAAGTGAAGCCAACTTAAGGCCAAGAGATACAAATAGTCAACATGCAATGCAGCAGAAAAACTCAACAATAGGGAGCCTCTGGTATAAAGCCAGAAGATAACGAAGAATAAGGCGAATGAAGCTTCATCGCAAAGGTCATGGCAGGCTAAAGAGGACTCACGAGCCTACACATTTTTTTCATCATGGGAAACATATGCTAGTGAGGATCTAACTAAGAAGCCCATGTAAAGGATGGTTCTACCATCATATCATGATTTTATAAATCGGCGAGTGAAAATGGTTTCAATAATCATAACATGATGGGGTCGACCCTATGGAAAGATATCATGGTATGACGGAAAATGGATTTCCCTAACCTATATGCCAGTGTTGAAAATAATACCTGCCATGACGGGTTAGCAATCATGGAATCAAAGTAGTAAAAAACATCTCAAAATCTTCAATTGGTCCTGAAAACAACCTATCCCAACACTTGAAAGCTAAAAAGGTCATAAATTTTAACTAATTCAAAAAATAGACACAAACTTTATAAACGTGGGTTTTGAAAATTTTTGAATTTTTTTGTATAAATACACCTTTTTGGCTTACATTTGTCATTTTTTCATTGGGAATTTGGAGAAAAAGGCTCTGCATAAAAAAACCAACAACTTCAATCCACCCAATTTCTCAGTCGGATCACCGTGAACTTCAAGGTAATCCCCTCAAACTCATTCCTAGTGAATTTCTTAATCAATTCAAGCTATTTTCAAATCATTTGACCATAGATATATTAATTTTAGATTAACCCTCTGCATATATGCAGGTTAACCATATTGAACTCGCATGTATACACGATTATGTATGAAAGAAACCCACGTATGCACAACACAATTTTTTGAATCAAAGGTTTAATGGATGAAAAACTTGATTGATGCAAGATGATTATCAGTTGGAGAGAGAGGGAACATAGTGCTATTGATAATGAGGTTGGAAGATTATTTGTCACTGGATGTCCTTAAAGGATGTGATTTGTTAAAATTCTTCAAAATTCCAAACATGAAGACAAACACAAGATTGCTTGAAATGCTTGTGAATTACTGGGATCCAGAAGAGGATGCATTTATGATTGATCAGATGCCTTTACGGATTGAGATAGAAGACATATACTTCATCATTGGAATTTCCCGGAGAGGAAAGCCAATAAAATTGCAGGGGAAGGCCCCAAGAGGACTCAATGTAGATGATTACATCCGACTCTATTGTTCAACAAATACTTAAAAGGTTGGAACTCAGATCCCAATCAGAGATGTAGAGGGATTACACATGAAAATCCTTCTTTACACCATTGTCTGAGTGGCTGGATCAACATCATTGCATCAAGCCTCATGAGCTAAAATGAGTTTGGCAACAGATTTCCTAAATACAATATATGATTGGTGCACAGATTTACTGACCAAATTGAAAAATTAGTTGACTTCAATTCGGAAGGGTAAGACCAAGCACTTTGGATATGGCACTATCTTTTGAACTTTATTTTTTGAGAGATTACATGGGCTTCGACCCAAGGTGATTTCAACAATGCGTAGCCCAATATATCCATGCATAGCAAGGTGGGCTGACTTGATAAAGAGACTAGGGGGTGACGATGATCAGGTGCTCAAGGTAAAAAATCAAAAATTAAAGTGCTCAAAATTGAATGGAAGCTAAATGACAACGAAGATATTGTTGCTAGAAATATGGCACAATTCATTTCGTCAAAAACAGAGTCTGGATGAAGAAGATAGAGCCTATTTTTCATTTTCCTAAACAACTAGAAAATTTACAGAAGTGACAGGTTGGTGACATGGCAGCCCAGTCAAAAAAATTAAATATATTCTGGAAATATTCTTCAGTTTTCCCAATCACACTGTGACAAGTGTCACTGCAAGATTCACCGAAAAGGTTTGAAGGTGAAATTTTTTTATGTGTCTCCTTAGGTCAAATTTGAATTATTTTTATATTGTTGGACAATCCAACTAGAGGCTAACATGTGGTGTAGCCATGGGCCACCACATGCCCCCTTTGGTGGACTAGTTCCAAAGTCCAAATTGCAAATTACATTCAAAGTCTGATTTTTTTTATATGTTATATGGTTGAATTTCAATGTTGAAATATGTCATATGGTGGTCGAAATACCATTTACATATCAAAGGTTCGAATTACATACATATATGGGGGATTAAATATATGATGGGGCACATATACCATAGTCTAAAGTGTTTTATAAATTATAAAGGTTGTATATATATATATATATATATATATATATATATATATATATATATATATATATATATATATATGGTGGCGCAAAAGTTTTACATGGAGGCTGGGCAGAGGTCGGGGCTCGACCCCGAGACCTCCCCCAAACAACACATCATACTTACTATCATACCATGATCTCAATTCTTAATAGACTATGCTCATCGATTATATTTCAAATCATATGATATGAGTGGTGGGGGTATGGAGGGGGCCAGCCACGCAGGCCAGTCCCCTCCCCACAGGACTTCGCGATATAACCAAGAGTGGCGAAGTTATATTAAGTTCGGATTAAGACTTAATACGGGTTTAATTACCCATAACCACGAAATTAACACTAAACCATATTGCTAATGCATGGTTGGATTAAAATGTGCTTAGCGCAGTTAAACCAAGATTAATCATTAATTAAACTGGAGTTTAATTCGGCGAAACAGATGGCGGTCCACCACGGCACCAACTCCAAATTTGGCAGCCTTAACTGGATTCATTTCCAGATTTAGTAGAGAATTCCTATGCTAAACTGTTTTGGCCATATATTTTGCAAAATTTGACCAAATTGGGAGTAGGAAGAGTCATTTATGAATTATTTAGACATCTTGGACACATTGAAGCAGGTTTTAGGAATAATAGGTGAATGTAAACAACATTTTTTTCACATTTGAGATAATATAGAGGCCCAAGCCATGGAAGTTGGACCAAGGAGATGTAGCCTAGGAAGGGTGAACTCCTTCATCAAAACACTATGTTAATGGATCATTGTGATGGTTTTTTGTACATGTTATTGTTGTTTTTCAAAATTTTATTTTTATGTTTTTTATGCTCATAAATTTAACCTAAAACTCAGTTTATTTACCTATTTAACACTCACAACCACCAAGGAAACCTATACACATAAAACAAGAGATAAAAAAATTATATATAATTCTAAAGATGAAATTAGCACAACACGACTAACATTCAGATTCAGATCAAGTTGGTATCATAGCAAGGTTGCTATACCAGACCAAGGCTGCTAAGGTTATTTGGTTGATTTTCTTGAGTTTGTGCAAGTAGGGTTTTAATGGTTTCAAATTTGTGATGCTTACAAGGTTAAAGTTGCAGAGAGGAGAAGGGAAACTATTGGTTGCTAGTCAGGAGATTAGGACCAGAATAAGGAGAGCCACAAGGGCACTATCTCCACCCAAATTTTCACTCACAGCTGCACTTGAAGCACCTCAATTTTTATCTCCACAAGCTGAGATTGAAGAGGTACAAGTTGCACCAGAATCTGAGCTTGAATCCATAGCCATAATGTCAGGTTTTGGAGAGATTGAATGTATTTCAGAAGAGGAAGCATATAAGAAGGCTTTCTATGAATTGACTGAGAGGGTTAGAATCCTCTTTTAAGAGAGGGGCACCAGGATGGTTGGAGAGAATTCTAAGTCTACACATGGAGAGGGAACCTCGGAAGGCAAGAAAGATGAAGAGAAGGATTCAAAGGAAAGTGGAGGAAAGCCTCCTCCATCACCACCATCTTCATCATCATCCTCATCATCACCATCAACATCATCATCCACTTCCACCACAAAAACCACCCATAATCACTCAAAAAATACAAAAGGAAAAACTCCCTTACTCAAACTCGATATCAAATTTGAGCTTCCAATGTATAATGGAAAGGTAAATGAAGAGAAGTTGTACAATTGGATTCGTCAATTGGAGGTGTATTGCAAAATTCAGAACCTTCATGAAGATGACATAAAGATTCAATTGGCTTCTTTGAGGATGGAAGGATCTGCACTTGTATGGTGGGAAGAAAGGACTCAAGAAGAGATTAAAAAATATAGTAAGATATCAATGGCTTGGTCAAGTTTTATTGCTGCCATTAAAAGGAAATTTTATCCTCTAGCTTACATGCAAAATTCCATTATGGATTGGAAAAAATTTAGAAAATTGAAAGGGAAAAGTGTGCAACATTATACTCTTGAATTTAGGAGAAGAGCTCTTATTTTGGGTATTAATTTTTATTCTCAAGAAATTTTGTTAAATTATATTGGGGGTGTTGGCTTGTGGTTTCTATGAATGATAAGGAAACATGGGAAAGCTAATAAAATGAAGAGAAGGAGTAGCTAAAGTGAACGGCAAGCACTTAAAGCCCAGGTCAGGTGGACACCCCACAGTCAAAGGAGGAACATGTACTTACCACTTACCTTTTCGCATCGCCAACCTTTCTGCCCATCGCACTTCGCACATGGCAAGTTTTAACATTTACCCTCTGCTTCTCATAATTAAACTCCCTGACTTGCGATTTGTGACATAAGTTGGGCCCCACCTCTGTCGTGCCAGGTTGCCTTCTACCATCGCACTTCACACATCGCAAGTTATAACCTTTACCCTTCACTGCTCATAACAAAGCTCCCCGACTTGCGATTTGTGATATAAGTTGGGCCCCACCTCCGTCGTGCTACCTCGCCTTCCACCATCACAAGTTATACCATTTACCCTTCACTGCTTATAGCAAAGACTCCCGATTTGCGATCTGCGGGCAGGCCCATCTCCATGCCATGTCGAATTTCGCCCATCGCACTTCGCAGTTTGCAAGTTATACCATTTAACCTTTGCTTCTTTTAAAAAAACTCTCGATCTGCAATCTACGGGCGGGCCCACCTCCTTGCCACGTCACCTCCGCCCATCACACTTTGCAAATCGCAAGTTATGCCATTTACCCTTCACTTCTTATAACAAAAACTCCTGATCCGCGATCTGCGGGCGAGCCCACCTCCATGCCATGCCACCTTCTGCCCATCGCACTTCGCAAATCACAATTTATACCATTTACCCTTTGTTTCTTATAACAAAAACTCTCGATATGCGATCTGCGATATCAATTTGGGCCCCAACTCCCTTCCACGTCATCAATACTCCTTCCATGGTCTTGTCCTGCTCTTTTTAGTGTTAATCATCTCGCTAACTCCACCATCACTTCCACCATCTTCCCCTCATATATTCTCCCCATCATGCATCTGACGACTCATGATCTACTTCGGCCCTCCCTCACCTTCTGAAGGTTAACGCCAGGTGGTGGATCCAAAATGGCCGATTTTGGAAACCGCCTTCGGTGTTACGTGTCGGCCTGCAGTGATTTCGCACCCCCCCATCCAATACCACAAACCGGACAGGCCCCGCTCCGAAATTCGGTCTCCAGTTTTGCAAGTTAAGCGCATCATGGGTTTTTTGCGGGACAAATGCAGCTAAGGTTTATTCAGTTTGTCCAGGAAATCTTCACTGAAAAGCCAGGCACGCGCAACATGATTGGCCATTTCACAATGGTTAAGTAGAAATCATGAGAATGAGGAAGTGGAGGCTTTCGACAACAGATGGAATCATATGATGGAAGCCAGACTGCCCACCTATTCATAGCCACTCCTCGCCACCTCATTTTGAATATTCCAAGATTTGGCCTCCATGGCCAACTATGTTTTTCTTTTACTATTTGATTATGATTTTTTGCTAGTGAAATCTCGATTTCACCCAATTTTGTTTTGATTTTCTGATTACAGGAGTGATTGCTTGATGCATGCTTTACAAGTTGGTTAGGATATTTTTATTTTTCACATGTGTGGGCCTATCATGAATGATTATTTGATCATAAACCCTCAAGTACAACTCTATATGTAGAGATTTTGGAGATGAAAGAAAGGTTCTAAATTTTGGAGAATTTTTGTTGTAGTTCTGTATGACTATGCTCTTTATGCTCTGAGACACATATTTCGGAGAGTCGTTTTGAACATAATGTGATATAAAATGATGTTTATTTGGATTCCATATGGAGCAATGAGTAGTATGTATCTGTATTATCTTGTTTATCAGTAATCTCATGTTATGTATAATCATCTTTCAATATTCTGTTGCTTTGACGATTCGTGTAATGTAGCTGCCGGTGATATGCATTTTTATTCATGAATTCGTGTATGAACAACGCTAATGTGTTAAACTTGTTGTGATCCCTTAATTTTTTCTCCACGAATATCTATTGTTGGTCACATTCCACTTACATACGCTTCCTCTAAGTTCAAGGGGGACAGATTCTTAAGACTTTTACGCCCGTCTCTCGCGAGTTCCTCCTCCTCCGTTCCTTCTCAACACCTTTGCATATTTTTAAAGCCTCTGCTCATTGTTTCATACTTGGCCCATTTGAAATCCACCCAACGATACAGCTTCCTGAGCCCTCTCACAGTATATTATATTTCACATGAATCAGACTCCAAGGTCTCCATTCCTGAACCACTAAAACCATTATTCTATTTATCCATATTATGTTAGACGCATCTGATTTCAAGATGTCCTAGGCACTGGTATTTTGCAACTCAAGGCTGTATCTAGGAGCTAAAACATCTTTTTGGCGTCGTTTTCGGGGATACGAATGAAGAAATATTTTCCCTGGGATATGAAATTATTTTCACCCTTCAATTAGGTGAGCACGAAGGGTTGAGAGTTGCATAGCCCTCACCTTGGCAACTCCACTATTATCAAAGTTCAAATCAGTTGTAATCCTGGCTTACACAAGTACTCATACTCGATCAAATACTTCCTAGCAGAGAAACGCTTATGTATCTGATGCTGAAGAGATCATATTTAAGAGAATCTGGAAGGAGAAGCAACCCAGCCAAGCTGACCTACCCTCATTTTCTCTAGAAGATTCGCCTTCCTCATCTCAGAAAATTAAAATCTATGGTCCTGGCTCCATAGCCTGTGTACTTGGGTATTCTTTAGAAGCCTCTGTTGTAGCCAATTCAACCATAAAATATGAAGCTGAATATACTGATACTTCTCTACCTCCCTTTCACCCTACTCCCGAGGCTGAAGAAGTTAAAAAAGTCATAGCACCCTAAAGCTTTTCACAGACAAATATCCAAACCTCAACTCACCACATACCTGTTATACATCAGCCAACTCATCCTCATAATCTACCACCGTTGTCCCTCATGCATATACCTGGTTTCCTCCTCAACAAATATGCTCCATTGGCTCTACCTCAAGTACTGAATGACATACCACAAGATTATCTAAAGTTCCTGCCTCGGTTCACCGCGGAAGATAGTACTTTTGCACAGAGACTTATTGAAACATTTTGTGCCTTTACTGAGAATGTGAATGTAGAGAAATTAGATATGGTGTTGAGGCTTTTCGTCCAATCCTTGGATGGAGAAGCCCAGAAATGGTACAAGTCTCTAGCCGATAACACAGTCCACACTTGGGAAGAAATGGAAAATTTCTTCACATTAAAATGGGGAGAAAAGAGGGACCATGGATATGTTCTCATCAAGTTCAATGCTCTAAAGAAGAGACACAATGAGGATGTAACTGAATTCATCAAGAGGTTCAATAAGCTCTATAATAATCTTCCTGCTGAAACAAAACCTCCCCAAGCAGCTGCTAAGGTGGTCTTCGTAGGAGCTTTCGAACCTGAGTTTGGTTTCACCCTAAGAGAAAGAAAATCCACATCTCTAGATTAGATCCAGAATGACGCATTGGAGGTAGAAGCAAAATTTTCTTCTACTGGTAAATTCAAGGGGAAGATAGAACATGAACCCAAAAGAAAGAATAGGGAGGAGGCTTCCACTTCAAATAAGGAAAGGGAATCACAAGAATATAGAATTGAAGAAATGAATAAGCTAATCAAGAACCTTTCAAATAAGTTGATTAAGCTTGAATTCGAGGTCAAGAATTCCCCTCCTCATCCCAACCAAATGATTCCTAACTGAGGGTTTAATCCTAAATATCGAAAGCTCCCTCTGTAGTTGTTGCAATGGGAGAGGAAGAAACATCAAGACCACATCCAACCTATTAGTCATCAGTATTTTTCACTATTTTTAGATGACTACAGATTGGTCCTAGATTTCTGAAAACAACATTCCTAGAATATTGTGAGTTTCAGAAATCTCACTACCTTCATTATCCTTATAGAAACTTTTTCACTATTATATCAATTTGTCATTTCATGGTCACCCTGTCACTCCTAAAAGACTCCTTATGGGCTTATGCCTCTCATCTCCATCCTTCTTTCCTGCCTATGACCTCATTACCCTGTTTTCCCTTGCCCATAACTTCACTTTCCCTCTAGGTTTTCCTATAGCCAACTCATGTTGGGTGTGGAGCCTGATTATCTTGTTTATTTTGTATCACAACATTGGACCCCTATACCATAATGGGGCGGAAATTCTGCCCATAATTAAACGCTTCCTGGGGGGTCCAAGGGGGGCAGATGCAACTTTATGGAGCCCCCCCTTGGCGGGGGGTTTCGGGGGTAGCGCCCCCGAAGATAAAAACATATGTAAAATTGCCTTGTAAAATTATAGTAATTTCTAGTCAATCTGGGTTGTTCATTAGGCAGATGATCTGGCAGTAGAAGTTATGTTTAGTTTAGGGTTTTTTTTCCCTAGAAGGCAACCCCACGCTTGTATGAGGGTATTTTATTGTGGCTGTGTATTGTATGTGTATTCTCAGAGCGAGAAACAGATAGGGACACTATGAGAGAGCAGAAAGGATATTACAATGGATCTGTTGTAGGTTGTGTCTCTTCATTTTGCTAGATAATAGAAAGGAAGGATTGGTTGTTCGGGTTGGACGTAGCCCAAACTGGGTGAACCACGTATATCTGTGTCTCTCTGGTTTTATGTGTTTTGTGTGCTTGTTTTTTCCGCAAATTTTATGTGTTGCATTGCTCTATATTATCCTTATAGAAACTTGTTCACTATTCTATCAATTTTCCATGGTCACCCTGTCACTCCTAAAAGACTCCTTATGGGCTTATGCCTCTCATCTCCATCCTTATTTCCTGCCTATGAACTCATTACCATGTTTTCCCTTGCCCATAACTCCACTTTCCCTATAGGGTTTCCTATAGCCAACTCATTCCCATGTTCCCCAAGTTCATCAAGCATTGATGGTCTCAAAACGATCTCTGTAGGCTCTTTAGATAAATCAAGTACATTGGTTTTGGACCTTCAATACATCACTTTGAAAAAAAAATTGTTTTCACTTAAGAGGTATCCAAGCCAAATTTCAATCAAAATCAGGTCAAAGAACCCTCCCACCAGGTTAATTAGGTTTTCACATGTTTTAAGGTCATCATTGGTGTTTCAAACACTGATTTTCCTTTTCTAGAATGTGGCTCAGATGTAATAGAATGTTGAGACATGGTTATTCAATAAATACCTAAAGGAGTTCCAAAGAAGACTATCCCTTCAGTTCAGAGTCTGCACATGAGGAAAATGGACAAACTCTGACACTTCTGCAGGAGTGTTGAAAAGGTCTATCAACTGAAAGTACTGGTAAGGTAGGTGGTATGCTCTTGAATGAAGACAACTTGCAACAAGGAAGAGAGGAAACACTTTTTCTTATAGATAATTAGGGTTTATGCACTTAATGGCCCAACAGAGTGCCAAAACAATGATCAATTACAGAAATGACCACTGCGCGCTTGGGAAGGAAGGCTTTCTAAGCCCTTCAAAAACTCAAACCACCTCAAATTTTCTTCAAGTAATTTCCAAGGGTTCTTCAAGCACTGGTAGGGGTAAGTACAGGTCCTCAACCCATCTTCAAGCATTTTTGATGATTTTTAATTAAAATAAATTAAAACCCTAAATCACACCCTAAGGGATTCCACCATTAATTCATCTGTCTGTAAATAATATCAGTCAAAACAAGGGTGCTTACATTGGTTTAGGGGTTTTCATTTATCCAAGCTGGTAATAACACTCATTCATTCACCCCCTACATTGCAAAGGCTGCCATTCCATTACCCTCTTTAATCTCAATTTCACATTTAGTCGTAGTGTTTCAAAACAGAGTTTTAAACATATCAGCAAAGGGTTTTCTTTGATTTGTTAGCCTCTCAATCATTCTCATACACTTATACCCTCACTCACTCATCTCACTCACTGGAAAAGCTGCCTTTTTTATCACCATCCCTTCATCTCATTTCCATATACAGTCCTAGGGTTTCTCAAGGCAGGGTTTACAATGTCAGAAGACTGTAGGAGGAGAGGCTCAAATGCCAAGGGGGAATGAGCACAAGGTGGAAAGATCAATAGATTTGAACCTCCCAACACAAGGGAGCTAATGGCATCTCCCTTCACTGTTTCATGTTTCAAACATGTAGGTTGTTATGAATTTTGTGAAAGGTTGCAGCAGGTACAAAACCACCCTGAGCTAACTAGAATTTTTATCATTAACTTGCATGAAAAACAAGTTAACCTTATAGGGGTCACTTTTGAGTTGTCTTCAGATGTTATTGCCAATGCCATAGGAATACCAAGTGTGGGTTAAAAATGGTTCAAGCAAGCCAATCTTGACATGAGTTACTTTGAACCCTACCTAAAGCCTAGATATAAAGACCACAACAAATCAATCTTTACTTTATCACATTTGATCGATAGATATGCATCTATGATGATAATAATTATGAAGTATTTTACATGTGAGAAAAGGTTCTCTTGGCTTTACTCCTATCACATCAGGCTGCTTATGCATTTTACAAGAGTGAGGATGGTTCGCATACCCTATTACCTCTACAGAAGCATTGATAAAATGTCCTATATTGTACAAAAGAGAGACTATCCTTAGCAGATGCAAAGGCTTTTCCATCATTCTTTGATCAAGATGGTTGTTATGCACCAATTGCAGCAGAAAGGCATTCCATGGGAGACCTTCATTGCCAATGAGGTGTTTACTTCTCCACAAGCCAATCAACATCAAGATGCCCCTTCATCTTCTCATCCTCCCATTCCTCCATCCACTCACATTCCCTCACCTCATGATGACTCTTCCACCTCACCATCCACTCACAGTCCTTCACATCAGGATGATCCTCCTTCATCACCTTTTCACAATCCCTCACCATCATATCATGGTACTAGCGCATCAAACAGTCAAGGAGGCAGTGAGGAAAAGAGCAATGAGGTAGAGAAAAATGAGGAAGATTTCAGTGAGGTAGAGAGCATTGAAGTAGATGGCAGTAATGATGGCAGTGATGATGATAGTGAGACAAGTGGGACTGAGATGAGTAACATAGAACCTTTTCCTTTGACCTACCAGAGGGGAAATAGGCATGTGTTTGTTTCCCTTAAGAGGCCAGGGGCCATGCCTTCTACATCAACCAAGCATCTTGACAAAGGTAAGGAAAAGATCATTGATGGAGAAGAAGAATACAAACATGAAATTGAACAAGAGTTTCAAATTATTCACCTTAATAGCGATGATGAAAATGAGCAGTGGATCACTAACATGCTGCTTAAAAGAAAAGATGCTCAAATTAAAGATCTGCAAACCAATCTAGGTACGGCTAAGAATGTGATCCATTTTTTTGAGGTTGAAAACAAGAAGCTGGAGGCAGAGAAGGCTATCTATGAGGTTAGAGCTATCAGAGCTCGGAAAGAGTCTAGAAAAGGCAAAGCTAAGCTAGATGAAGTCTTGGACATTCATGATGACATTGAAGAATAGGAACACCAACTTCCTAGGAGGAGGTCAAGGAAAATTGGCTTGAAGAAGGCTCTAGCCAAGGAAAGAGAGCAAGAGATAACATTGGCAGAGCAAATCACTCCTAGTGAGCTACTTGCCATGGAAATAGACTATGATAGGGAACCTTGGCTAGAGAGGTAAAATGAACAATTGGAGGATCAGCTGGAGAAGACTAAGAGAGACCTTGACCTTCAGAAAAAGATGGCAAAGAATTATGCCTTAAGAAACAAGATTGCAAGGGCCAAGCTCAAAAGAGCCCTTGCAAATATTCAAGCCTTAAAAGAGGAAAATGACAAATAAAAACTTGAAATTATTTCTGATGTATCCCTACAAGCACCCCAAACATGATCAGCAAGACAAATACAAATTTTGGCACATTTTTGAAGATTTTGAGTTTTTAAATGTTTTGAAGGGCCAAGCGTGCAAGGCCACTGGCGCTGTGCTCTTTTTGGGCCACCCAATGGAGGAATGGCTTAAATTTTAATTTTTATCATGCCAAGGACATCACTCACAGAAAATTTCAGCTCATTTGGAGCAAAATTGGTACTCCAAAAGTGCCAAAAACATTCAAAAAAATCACCTTTCTGCCCTATTTTCAGCACTAGCACTACGCCCTGAGCAGTCTTGGGAGAACGAGTTTTTGAATATGTAAATGGATTCCAATCAGGAAAATAAGGGCATTTTTGGAAACTACACAAGACAAGATTTCCAATGAGCTATCATGGAGCTCATTTGGACACCGGGAAGGCCTCCAAATCTCAACTGCAAAAAGACGATTTTTTCCTAATTTGGCACTGCACCCATGGCCTGGCACTGCGCCCTTGAACCTTGGCATTGCGCCCTTGCCTGAAAGTCAAAAAAACACACAAGGAGGTAAGGAAAAATATTTTTTCATGGCTTAATAGAAAAATATCTCTAGAGTTAGCTTACAATTTATGATAGAAATTATTTTTTCAGTTGGGATATTTGTGCCTTGGGCTTATGATGTAGTTAATGACATTTTGGAACCCTAGCTAGGGTTTTTTTCCTCCTTTGCAAGTTAAATACTGCATGGAGGCCTCATTTTAGTTGTTGGTTGATTGTTGAGCTGAGCATAGACTCTGATTTTTAATAAAGTTTGGCTTTGGAGCCTTGTAAATCTCTTGGACTGAATATCAATGGAACCAACACAATCCTAAGATTCATGAGCTTTGTTAGATGGTGATGTTATTCCACTCTTGTCAATGTTTTCATTTGTTTACATTATGTTCATGGTTTGTCTGATAATAGGACATAAATTTTAGAGTTGGATATGTTATCTTGGCACCCTACTTCTGTCTACATCCTTTTATCTCTATGTTTTCTTCTTTGAAGTTTAATTAAAGAATCCTTAAATGCTCTTTAGTTTCACTAAAATGTTATCTTAAAAGTTCTCTTTGTCTGAAAGTAATAATTAGAGAATTCTTAACTACTCTCTAGGATTACTTGATTGTTGTTTTGAGGTTTGTCTTGTGAAGTATAGTTGAAGAATCCTTAACTGCTCTTCAGTTTTACTATGTTATCATCTTGAAAGCTTTTCTTGTTCTATTATGTTGAAGGATCCTTAATTTCCCTTTAAACCTACTGCATTCAAAACTTCATGTTCATTTCACACTCACTAAACCTATTTCGATCCATTTGGCTTTGTTAATTTTCCCTACAAAACACCCTTGACCTATTGATGTACTTCAAGACCTTTTGCAGACTCCATAGCCCAATGGTTTGTGTTTCTCTTACTCTATTTTCTCTTCTTGACAACCTACCCAACCAAACAAAGCAAACAAACAAACCCTAATCATTATAACTAGCCTAAAATCAATTAAGTTTACATATTTTACACAAATATAGAGAGAGCCCTCTCTGAGTCTAGGAAGGCTAGGTCCTAGGGCTCCAAAGATTGGTTTGATATTACCCTTGTTCAATTTGGTCTTTCCAATCCGACAAATTATAGGGACCTAACATGACGGTGACTCCGTTGGGGAATCTGAGTAAGTAACAGTTTAAATATTCCTTAAGAACTCACAAATCCCCTGTCAAAACTTAGATAAATCAAGTGTTAGCCAAGAGTGATATCTAGTTGATTCATCATACTAGCACCATGATGACCATACTAGAGAACACTCATTGAAAAGCTTAGTGTTACATAAAGAACTCTGAAAACCCAAAAACATCCCTAGATTGGTATTTAGTTGTTGATGGTGGACAACAAGTACATCCTCAAAACAGTAAGCATCATCCACCTGGTGACTCCACTGGTCTTCAGTAGCCCTGTTGACCCCATTATTTCTTACAGAATCCCCTGGGAATGCACTAATCAATCCTAATAGAATAAAACCTAGTCACCCACTGTGTGAACTTAGTACCCTTATAGATAGGTATGTTTTCAAAAAAACTCATAAATTTTTAGCCTCTCTGTGTTTTGGGTCTGAAATCTGGCTTCAAAATGAATCAACACCAGATCTCACCCTGACCCAAACCCTCCTACCATAGTTGATGACCTAGAAAAAATCTTATGGAAAACTTCTAGGACTGAAGACTCAACTATTGTTAGACCCATTCACAAAGCAAGTTCTCTCCCTAAAAACCTAACAGCCTTGCAAGATACCCAATTTTACTTACACCATAGAAGAAACCTATTCAGAAATATGTCTCAAAATGGGATAGAACATACATACCTTGAGCCTATATATTTGCAGTAGAGTCCTAATAGAGAAGCCTCTCCTTCTACTCCTCCCGATTTTCAGCTTGTCCAACACTTTGACTCATTTAGATCCAAATCTGTTGAATCTCAGCTTGTTGGTCCAAGTACATCTGCCACCCCCATTCATACATCTACTGTGAAAACCACTCCATTTCATCCTCCACCTCCTCTCACAAACCCCCCTCTTACAAACCCTCCTTGGGTTCCTTTACCTCAAATCATGGCAGCATGGTTTTCCCCATTGGTACTACCCCAACCTTTACTACATATGCCATAGGACTACCAATCTGAAATCCCTCACTTTACTAGAGCTGACTCTACTACTGCCCAAAAACATGTAGACAAAATGAATGATGCATTTGAATTCCAAGAAATAGAAGAGGAGACTTTAAAAATGAGAATGTTTGCCCAAATTTTAGGAGGAGAAGCAAATAAATGGTTCAAAAATTTAACTCCTAACAACATTAATGACCTACCTTCCCTTTATCAAACATTCATAAACAAGTAGGAGACAAAGAAAAATCCTCTTCAGATCCTATCAGAATATGAAAACCTTAAGAGAAATGTTGGGGAAAGTGTCCAAGACTACTACACTAGGTTCAATAGTGTATATAATTCACTCCCTCCCCACATGAAACCCCCACAAGGCTTAGCCTTAGCAAAATTTCTGGATGGATTTGATCTAGACATGTGTTATCAATTAAGAGAAAGAGATCCCCAAACCTTAGAAGATATGCAAAGAGGAGAAATAAGTGTAGAAGCTAACCTTAATGCTAAAAGGGCTAGATTAAGAGCACAGAAGAAGGTTACATACAAAGAGGAAACCATGGGCTCCACATCTGATGCTAAAATTGACAATATAGTTAGGGTAATGGAAAGGATGGTGGAGAAAACTAAGTTGAATGAAAGAGCACCCCCTAGGGAAAACAAAGAAAATCCTCAAAAAATAAATAGAAACCAAAAATTCAGAAGAGACCCTCCTCAAAACAGACAAAGAGACAATGACCAACAAATCAGACCTCCTTTCCAAGAAAACTATGTGGACGAAGAAGAAAGAGAAATTGACGAGCCAGAAGAAAACCATGTAAATCTGATAGACTCCAATAATGAGGATGATGTTTTTCTCATAGAAGAATAACAAGGTCTACCAATCTAAAATACCTCACTTTACTGGAGCTGACTCTACTACTGCCCAAAAACATGTAGACAAAATGAATGATGCATTTGAATACCAAGAAAAAGAAGAGGAGACTATAAAAATGAGAATGTTTGCCCAAATTTTAGGAGGAGAAGTAAAGAAATGGTTCAAAAAATTAACTCCTAACAACATTAATGACATACCTTCCCTTTATCAAAAATTCATAAACAAGTGGGAGACAAAGAAAAATCCTCTTCAGATCCTATCAGAATATGAAAACCTTAAGAGAAATGTTGGGGAAAGTGTCCAAGACTACTGCACTAAGTTCAATAGTGTATATAATGCACTCCCTCCCCACATGAAACTGATAGACTCCACCCCCTAGGGAAATCCAATAAATATTCAAAACAGAAATAGAAACCAAAACTTTAGAAGTGACCCTCCTCAAAACGGATAAAGAGACAATGACCAGCAAATCAGACCTCCTTTCCAAGAAAATTATGTGGACGAAGAAGAAAGAGAAACTAAGGAGCCGGAAGAAAACCATGTAAATCTGATAGACTCCAATAATGATGATGATGTTTTTCTCATAGAAGAAGAACAAGGGCATTCGAGGTTTACCAATGGATGACAAAGAGGCCCTTAGATAGGAATGCTCCATGATCCTAAGAAAAGCTAAACCGCCTAAAAGTAACCTTAGCAAGGAGGAGATAGGCGCTCTTAAAACCCTTCGCAATAACAACAAAATTGTGGTCCTTAAGGCAGAAAAAGGAGGGGTTTTTGTCATTTTAGATAAGGTGTATTATATTAGGAAAATGAATGAGCATCTTGATTACAACAACTATAGGAAGTTGAAGTCCAACCCGTTGCCGAAGGTCTTAAGAGAAGTTAAGATGGCAATCTTGAACTCTCATCTCGATGATAAATTGAAGAAGAAATTGACTCCCTCCTGTGAAGTCATTCCGAGAATTTATGGGCTTCCTAAGATTCATAAAGAGGGGGTTCCCCTTAGACCAATTGCCAATACCGTTGGACCCCCCACCTATGAACTGGAAAAATATGTCACAAAAATTCTCAAACCTCTCGTTGGGAACATTGAGTCCTTCATTAAGGACTCAAGTGACTTTGTTAAGCTTATTAAAGAAGAGAGGGTAGAAGAGAGTGACATTCTAGTAAGCTTTGATATGGTTTCACTGTTTACCAAAATCCCTTTAGCTGAAGCAGTGAAGGTTATTAATGAGGTCACGGATCCTGAAACAGCCAAACTTGCTGAGGTTTGTTTACGATCCACCTTCTTCAGCTTCCAAGGAGAGTTCTATGAGCAGGTATCTAGTGTCACAATGGGATCGCCTCTCTCACCTATTGTGGCCAACTTATTTATGGAAAACTTCGAGAATAAATCCCTTGCCTCCTTTCCCTTAAGTCCATCTTGGTGGAAAAGATTTGTAGACGACACTAACATAAAGTGGTCGCATGGTAGGGATAATCTTGAGAAATTCTTCAACCACCTCAACTCAATTTCCTCAGAAATTAAGTTCACCATGGAAATTGAAGAAAATAGGAGCATTCCTTTCTTGTATGTCCTGGTTACCAGAAAAGAGGATGGAACATTAGGGCATCATGTTTTTAGGAAGAAGACCCATACTGACAGCTACCTCCATGCTGAGTCCTACCATCATCCTGCTCCGAAATTTGGTATCCTTAACACTCTTGCTGTAAGAGCCCTGAGGATTTCCGATGAGGAGCATTTGGAGGATGAAATTTCTCACCTGACATCTGTATTCTTGGGTATAGGGTATAAGGAAGGATAAATCAAGAAAGCCATAAACAGAGCAAAAAGTACTGTCGTATCCAAAAAACACCAAGATCCTCAAGAGAATATTGGTAGGGTTTTTCTGCCATACATTAAAAGTGTGACAGATAAGATTGCCAGGGTTTTGGGAAGGAATGACATTTTTGCACAATTCTCAGCAGCAGGAACCATTAGGCAGAATATGCGCTTAGTTAAAGATAGCATTAGTTAGGGGCAGCTTAAAGGTGTTTACAAGATTGACTTCTCATGTGGCAAGAGTTATATTGGTGAAACCGGGCGCTCTCTTCAAAAGCGTCTGAAAGAGCATGGTGCCGATATTAAACATGAGCGAGCTAGAACCTCTACCCTTGCTGATCACTCCTCAAAAACAAAACATCACATACGTCTTGAGGATGCTAAAATCATTGTGATGGAGGAGCACTATCAGAGACGAAAGATTAGAGAAGCATTGGAAATTATAAAACACCCGAATAACATAAACAGGGATGGAGGATACAAGATTAGTGACAGTTGGTGACCTCTAATTAGACAAATTTGCTCCTTAGGTTCGTCCTCATCCCAGGTATAATCTCGTAGGTTTGCTTCTTCTCTTGTTTAGTAAACAATTTAGGGTCATGCCATTTCATAACACTTATTATTTCACTTATAATAATTATCTGTATTAATTAATTTTTATTCTATTAATAAAAATTAATTAATTAATAATTATTATCAGTGATTGGAAGTAAGTAAGGATAACAATTCTAATCGAATTTATTAATAAAGATTAAAATTTATTAGGATTTTATTAAATTAATAAAATGTATTTAATATACTTAATATAAATTCATTATATTTATTAACATACTTTTGAACATTTATTTTAATAGTTAAATTATTATACTATTTTAGGTAGGATTTAGATTATAAAATACTTTTTAGACATTAGTGTAAAAATTTTCATAACATATTATGAGATTATATAGATTATAAAAAAAAAATAGACATTAAAATAAATTTTGAATTTATTATTGATAATAAATTAATTATAAAAAAAATTAAGTAACAGTTAAAATAAAATATCGTAGAAATTTAGAGTTAGTATATTATAATTAAAATTAATTTATTAATTTAGTAACCCTTAAGGGTTTATAATAAATGATAATTAAATAAATATTAAATATAAATATTTATTATTAAAATTAGAATTAATTTATAAAAAACCTTGGAATTTTTTTTATAAAACTATTTTTTTTTAAAATAAAATTAAAATTATTTTAAATAAATTATAGAGTTTGTCAACTCTTCTCATCTTCTCATCATCTCAACCCTTCACTATTTATACCTTTTGTGACCTTCTTTCATTCTTCATTCATTTCTTGTCCTGAAGATGGATCCCCGTTGGGATTCGAAATGTTGACAATTGTTTTATGATACTGTGGATAATCCGGATTCTGTAATCAAGGTCTATTTTCCTCAAACCAAACTGAAATAACTTATGAGGATTCTGAAGAGTACAAGCTAGGATTTGAAAATCCCATCATGGAGGTTCATAGGCAATATGACCTCCGAAGTAGGAAAAATCAGGACACCCCTAGGAAGAACAAACCTGAAATTTCTGCTAAAAAAACATCTGAAAACAGTCTTAAAAAGATAGCAGAAAACACCAACATAATGGCTAAGACTCCTAATCAGAGAAAATACAAAACCAACCAACCAAATGGTAACCAAAGCTGCCTTAGTACATCAACTAGTGGCCTTGAAAAAACTGCTTTACCTGACATTCCTAATAAAACTCAGCAAACTAAAGTTGCTGAAAATACCATGTATGATAAAACATATGTAAATATGCCAAGAACACAAACACACTTTAGTTTTGAGGGATAAATTTCCAAGATCAAAATAGCCATACCCCTCACTGAACTGGTGACTCAGGATTTATATAGAGTTCAAGTTTTGAAATCTTTAAACATAGGAAATGACAACGACACTCTGAATCTAACTGATGACAAGCCAGAGTTGTTGTTTGGACCTGTTGTAGAGGTAAAATATCAAGAAGGATTTTTACCTCCATTCTATGTCAGTTTGAACATTCATGAAAAAATATTACACAATGCCATGGTAGACTCTGGTGCTTCACATAACCTCATGCCAAAGGTAGTAATGGAGAGATTGGGCCTCGAAATAACCAAACCTTACAAAGACTTATACTCTTTTGATTCAAGAAGATTTAAATGCCTAGGTCTGATCAAATATATGTGTGTCAATCTAGCACAAATACCAGCTAAGAGCCTAGTCATGGACATTGTAGTGGCTGACATTCCCCCGAAGTATGGCATGCGTTTATCTAGATCGTGGGGAGCCAAACTCCAAGGAAACCTCCCAATGGACATGACATATGCTACCATTCCATTCTTTAACCAAACTAGAAGACTATATAGAGAATCTCACATGAAATACATGGTAAGCAGCCAAGATAGGCCAAACAACACCCCTCTCTATTCTATCCATTCAGACCTTGAATCATTTATCTTGTACAATAAATATGAAATTAATGAACAAGTGAATGAAAAGGAGGAAGAACAAGACCTTTTAGAATAGTCAAATCCAACACCAAATGAAGAAAATAATAGTCAAAACCCTTGTAGCCATGAACAACAGCATAATGGCGAATCTAAAATTGAAACACTTTGGAACATGAGCGTTGATGGATCTTGTGGCAACGCTGGTTCAGGAGCAGGTATTTGGATACACAATACCAATGAAGGTCACTCCTACAAATTGGATTTTAAATGTACAAACAATATTGCAGAGTATGAAGCTCTTCTCCTAGGATTAGACTTGTTGAAAAACATAGGAGCTAAGAAGATTTCTATTCTAGGAGATTCCGAGCTAATCATTAGGCAAATCAAAGGAGAATATTCAGCCAAGAATCCTAGGCTAAGAGAATATAGGAATGCTACCTTAGACCTCCTAATGACATTTGAGAAATATGAACTTACCTCTATCCCAAGAGCTCAAAACAGCGTTGTCAATGAACTAGCCTTTACTGCCAGCACTTTCCAAGTACCTCATGCCAATGAACAATACACAGTAAAGGTCAAGTGTAGACTAGCAGTCCCTGATAACATTGATTATTGGCAAGTATTTGAAAATGACAAACAGATTGAAGACTTCTTGCAGCCCAAAACCAAGTTTGAAATGTCGAAGTTAGACTTAAACCATCAAGAGGACTATTTTTCTGAAGAACAAACACACAAAACAGAGATGCCTTGTACTGCTGATATAAATTTTCTAGAACACCCTCTTGAGGCAGAATTGTTTGAAGATTTAGTTCAAAAAGACCTTGAGGTATTGCAGTGCAAAAATAACTCATTACCAAGAGATCTTTCCCCCTTAGAAGAGTTGTTTGATTTCAATGATGTTTCTAGGAATCCAAAAATGGAATCCACCGAGACTGATGTAGAAGAATGCAACATAGGTAGTGTAGAAGAACCCAAAATGATAAAGTTGTCCAAAACTCTGCCACCTCACATAAAACAGAAATACATTGAGCTACTCAAAGAATTTAAGGATGTGTTTTCATGGGTTTATGAGGACTTGAAGTCCTATGATACAAACATCATTCATCATAAGATTCCTCTCAAGGAAAACCAAAAACCATTCAAGAAAAAATTAAGAAGGATAAACCATGTCCTAGTGCCTCTAGTTGAGAAGGAAATAAAGAAGATGTATGATGTTGGAATCATAGTCCCACTCAGGTACTCAGAATGGGTTTCGAACCTTGTGTCAGTGAGAAAGAAAACAGGGGAGATTAGGCTATGCATAGAATTTAGAAACTTAAACAAAGCCTCCCTAAAAGACAACTACCCTTTACCTAAGATGGATCATATACTGCAAAGGGTGGTAGGTTCCAAAAGAATATCATTGCTTGATGGTTTTTCAGGGTATAATAAGGTGTTATTCCTCCCAAGTGATCAGCACAAAACAACTTTCACTACACCTTGGGGCGCCTTCATGTATGTCAAAATGCCTTTTGGGTTAATGAATGCAGGGGATACTTTTCAAAGAGCCATGGACATTGCTTTTTCCAAAGACATAGGTTACTTCATTGTGATATACTTTGATGACATTACTGTATATTCTAAAAATGATGAAGAACACCTAGTTCACTTAAGAAATGTCTTTGAAAAATGTAGAAAGTATAGTCTATCTTTAAATCCTAAGAAAACTCTATTTGGTCTTCAAGAAGGAAAACTCTTAGGACACATCATATCTGAAGAAGGGATTAAGATAGACCCAAAAATGATTGAGGGTATATTGTTGATCAGCCACCCTAGGAACATTAAAGAGCTGCAATCTTTCATTGGAAAGATCAACTTCCTAACAATGTTCATACCAAACCTTGGAGAACTCCTAAGAAACATTGCAAACATGCTGAAAAGAGAAATAGGAGTCAAGTGGACCACAAAAGCCAAACAATCCTTTGAACTAGTGAAACAAGCACTTACCCAAACACCAGTTCTAATCAGTCCCGACTTTACCAAGGATTTCTTCATCTTCTCATTTGCATCAGAACACACTATTGTTGCAGTATTGCTACAAAAGAAAATGATGGGACAAGAAAAGTTCATAGCTTTCTTTAGCAAGGCACTAAGAGATGTTCCTCTAAAATATAACATTATCGAGAAACAAGCCTTTGCCTTAATCAAACCATTAAAATATTTCAAAGTTTATATCTTTCATTTACATGTCATTGCTTTTTTTCCACACACAGTTGTCAAGGACATACTAAATCAAGATCCTGGTGGTAAAAGGGGTAAGTGGATTGATGTCATCTTAGAATATTATCTAGAAATCATACCCACTAAACTGATCAAAGGACAAGGACTTGCCAAACTCATGGCTAAAGTAAACTTTCAAGCACTAGACATAAACATGATACATTCCTTGGATGAACAAGAGAACTGGCGACTCCACCCATTGAAGAAGCATTTTTGAACTCACTTTGGTATGTTGATATATTGTATGTGCTTTTTAATATAAATGCTCCTCCTGCTTTGTCCAAAACCAAAGCTATATTCTTGAAACTAAAGGCTGTAAATTTCTGCATTCTAGATAGATTTTTGTATTGGAAAAATTTCGTTGGTATATTGCTTAAATATTTGCTTAAAGATGATGCAGATAGAATCATGCATGAGTTTCATGCAGGGGAATGTGGAGGTCATCTCCACTAGAAAACCACTGCCGACAAAATCCTTAGAGCTGGTTTCTATTGGCCCACTCTTTTCCCTTATATCCACAAGTTAGTAATGACTTGCCATAAATGCCAAATCTTTGATGGAAAGAGAAAACTATTGCCTTTACCTTTGCATCCTATTAGTGTTGAAACTCCTTTTCAACAGTGGGGTTTAGATTTCAATAGATAAATCCACCCTGCCTCATCTGCCCAACATAAGTGGATCCTCACTGCAAATGACTATTTCACCAAATGGATAGAAGCCATCCTTTCAAGGAATGCCGCTAACTTAGTAATAATCAAATTCCTTGAAACCAACATTTTGTCCAGATTTGGCTGTCCTAAAAATATCATGACTGATAATGTTGTTGCATTTAATTCCAAGAGAATGATGGAATTTTTCTACAAGTATCACATCACACTAGGGAATTCTATAGCTTATTACCATCAAGGTAATGGGTTGGTTGAGTCCTCTAACACAATTTTGGTGAACATCATCAAGAAGTTGTCGGAAGAGAACAAAAATTCATGGCATAGAAAACTAGTGCATGCACTATGGGCTGACAAATTAACAAGAAAGAAATATATTAACATGTCTCCCTATCAACTAGTGTATGGCATGGATGCAATTTTTCCAACATCCTTAGTAGTTCCAGTGATGAAGCTCCTCCAATAGGTACAATCAAAGGAGAATTACATACAAAGGAGGCTAAACCAAACCATTCATTTGCAGCAATCAAGGGAAGAAGTTTACAACAAAACACAAGTAGTGCAAGAGAACATCAAGAAGATCTTTGACAGAAGGATCAAGGCAAATTATTTCCAGATTGGAGACAAAGTACTAAAGTGGGATTCAAGGAGAGAGGACAATGGAAAGCATGGAAACTTTGAAAATCTATGGAAGGGTCCTTACATCATCCATTCAGTTAGAGGTAACAATGCATTCTTCCTACAAGAGCTGGATGGAACAAAGTTATTTGGAGGTCCTGTCAATGGTAGGATACTCAAGCATTACTTTTGTTAGAAGTTCCTAGTTTGAAGCTTCATTCATTGTACATAACATTTCTTGATGAAAGATCAGAAAAATGAAACACAAAAACAAAGAAAAGAAGAAAAAGAGGGTAGGTAAAAAGAAGAGGTACAACCCCATACCCAAAAAAGAATATGTCTAAAAGTGTGCAAGTATAAATGCCACTACTTTGAGAAAGAAGAATCTTGTTCATTCATACAACCTAATCATGATTGAACATGTTTTAAATTTCGGTTGATAGGTTAGTGAAAGAATATTTTCCAAACCATGTAAACTTGGCTTATCAGTAGGTTAGATTAGGAAAATATATTTGGTTTCAATGCTCAAATCTGAACCAAAAGATAAAGAGAGGGATAAATAACAAATTCCAAATTATTAGCCTTCAAATTTCCTGTTTCACTTGTACTAAAATAAATTCTATGTGCAACTTGTCCAAAATGCCATAGCCCATGACAATCAGATTGGTTAAACTTGGTTTGATCATGTTTTAAATTTCATGTTAGTAGATTAGAGAATGAAAATCTATCAAACAACTTAACCTTGACAGATAAGTAGATTAGGTAGAGAATAAAAGGCTTATCAGGATAATCTGAGCCTTTGGATGACATAAGGGTACAAGTATATAGTTTTTTATGCTTTCAAAAGAAAATGATGTCAAGGCTTTGCGAATTCAAGTGCACCCAGAAGAAGAAAAAAATGTTAGGAAAAGTATGATGGGTAGGTAGAACTGATATTGAAGCAATCATGTCTTTCCAGATTTTTGAGATCATAGCTTCAAAGAATAGGAGTAAATCAGCAAGTGAAGGAAGATAGGCCTGCCAAGTACAAGTAAGGTATTGATCTTAAAAACTCAGAGATCTGAACTCTGAGGTTCTGGACACCTCATGAAAAGGAGCTGCCCTCCCCAAGTGGAGCCACTGTTAGTCATTAGTATTTTTCACTATTTTTAGATGACCATATATTGGTCCTAGATTAATGAAAAAAAATTCCTAGAATATTGTGAGTTTTAGAAATCTCACTGTCTTAATTATCCTTATAGAAACTTTTTCACTATTCTATCAATTTTCCATTTCATGGTCACCCCATCACGCCTAAAAGACTCCTTATGGGCTTATGCCTCTCATCTCCATCCTTCTTTCCTCCCTATGACCTCATTACCCTGTTTCCCTTGCCCATAACTCCACTTCCCCTCTAGGGTTTCCTATAGCCAACTCATTCTCATGTTCCCCAAGTTCCTCAAGCATTGATGGTCTCAAAACTATCTCTGTAGGCTCTTTAGATAAATCAAGTACATTGGTTTTGGACCTTCAATACAACACTTTTACAAACACTTTATTTTCACTTAAGAGGTCTCCAAGCCAAATTTCAATCAAAATCATGTCAAAGAACCCTCCCACTAGGCCAATTAGGGTTTCACATGTTTTAAGGTCATCATTGGTGTTTCAAAAACTGCTTTTCCTTTGCTAGAATATGGCTCAAATGTAATAGAATGATGAGACATGGTTATTCAAGAAATACCTAAAAGAGTTCCAAAGAAGACTATCCCTTCAGTTCAGAGTCTGCACATGAGGAAAATGGACAAACTTTGACACTTCTGCAAGAGTGTTGAAAAGGTCTATCAGTTGAAAGTATTGGTAAGGTAGGTGGTCTGCTCCTAAATGAAGACAACTTGCAGCAAGGAAGAGAGGAAACACTTGTTATTTTATATAATAACGGTTTATGCACTTAATGGCCCAGTAGAGTGCCAAAACAATGATCAATTTCATAAATGATCTGGAGGAGACACACAATACCTAACATGAAGAAAGTCTATCAAAGATTATTGATGAGATAAGGAAAAAGGTGAGGTGAATTGGAAAAAAATGAATGAACTTGAAAGGGCTATAGAGAAATTAGAAGACAACACTGATGATTGTTGTAAAGCAATCCAGACACCTAGGATTTTGGGAAAATGGCCAGAAAAGGTGAAATGATGAGTTGAACTCCATGGTGCAAGAAAAAGAGGTTTTTGAAGGTGCTTCTATATGAAATCATCCCAAAGGTGTTTAATGAGCTTGGCATGACTAAATTGAGAAAAGGATGAGTTAAAATCCATGATGGAAGCAAAGGAAGGTTTTGTAGATGTCACTTTGTGATCAGATCCTAAACTTGTAAAAAATGAGCTTGCCATGTCTAAAATGAGCAAAAGATGATGTTGAGCTCCAAGGTGAGAACATAAGGGGTTTTTAGAGATGCTACAACATGAAAAAATCACCCAAAGTTGTTAAACTGAATTTGTCATGCCTCCACGACCAAAAGAAAAGTCAAATTCATCATTTTATCAAACCTGCATGCAAACAATGTAAGAGGGTCCACAAAAAAGGTAAAAAGGTTAAGTTGAGTTTCATGGTGGAAATTACACAAGAATTTGAAGAAGGTTCTATGTGGCTAAATCACAAATATGTCAAAATTATTTTGTTATGCCTCAAGGAGAAAAAGGAAGAGGCACCTAAAATGTTTGCAGTCACCTGCAAACAGAAGTGTTAAATGACATCAGTGAAAAAGAAAGAGACTTTTAAACATTAGAAAGTGGGTTCCAAAGATTAAATAAAAATTTCACGAGCCTATAAAGCACATATTACACTTCATATGAGTCATTGTTCACTTTCAAAGAGTTATAAGTTCAAGGAGAGAAGGTTTTTGAGTTTTCAAGTCAAATTTTGGCGAAATGTCTTGGCGCTGCGCGCTCATACTTGCATTGCGCGCCTGGAATCGGGCATTGCGCCCTTAGTAAAAAACCCCCATACATTTTAAAAAGGTGTTGTGTGCCTAGAAATGAGTACTACGTGTTGGGGAAGGCGTCGTGCCCTTACTCGACAGTCCCGGTAAAGAGAACCTTTGGTGCTGTGCACCTGGGATTGAGCGCTGCACCCTTGGCCTTGGCACTGTGCACTTGGGAAGAAAGGCTTTGTAAGCCCTGCAAACACTCAAACCACCTCAAAGTTTCTTCAAGTCATTTCCAAGGGTTCTTCAAGCACTGGTAGGGGTAAGTACAGGTCCTCAACCCATCTTCAAGCTTTTTTGATGATTTGTAATTAAAAGAAATTAAAACCCTAAATCACTCATTAAGTGCTCAAAACTTGAAATCACCGATTCCACCATTGCTTCATCTTCCTGTAAAGAGTATCAGTCAAAAAAAGGGTGCTTACATTGTTTTAGGGGTT
This sequence comes from Pinus albicaulis, assembly GCA_034641835.2. NCBI lineage: Eukaryota > Viridiplantae > Streptophyta > Pinopsida > Pinales > Pinaceae > Pinus > Pinus albicaulis. The sequence continues at coordinate 1,383,527,980 of CM076579.1, forward strand.
GTCATTTATCCAAGCTGGTCATAACACTCATTAATTCACCCCCTACATTGCAAAGGCTACCATTCCATTACCCTCTTTCATCTCGATTTCACATTTAGTCTTAGTGTTTCAAAATAGAGTTTTAAACATATCAGCAGAGGGTTATCATTGAGTTGTTAGCCTCTCACTCATTCTCATACACTTATACCCTCACTCACTCATCTCACTCACTTGAAAATCTGTCTTTTTCATGATCATCCCTTCATCTCATTTCCATTTACATTCCTAGGGTTTCTCAAGGTAGAGCTTACAATGTCAGAAGATAGTAGTAGTGGAGGAGAGGCTCAAATGCCAAGGAGGCATGAGCAAAAAGGTGGAAAGATAAATATATTTGAAACCCCCAACACAAGGGAGCTAATGGCATATCCCCTCACTGTTTCATGTTTCAAACATTTAGGTTGCTATGAATTTTGTGAAAGGGTGCAGCAGGTGCAAAACCACCCTAAGCTAACCAGACTTTTTATCATTAACTTGCATGGAAAACAAGTTAACCTTGCAGGGGTCACTTTTTATTTGTCTTCAGATGCTATTGCCAATGCCACAGGCATACCAAGTGTGGGTGAGAAATGGTTCAAGCAAGCCAATCTTGATATGATTTACTTTGAACCCTACCTAAAGCCTAGATATAAAGACCACAACAAATCCATCTTTCCTTTCTCACATTTTCTCGATAGATATGCACCTATGATGAGAATCATTATAAAGTATTTTACATGTGAGGGAAGGTTCTCCTGGCTTTACTCCTATCACATTAGGTTGCTTATGCATTTTACTAGAGTGAGAATGTTGCACATACCCTATTACCTCTACAGAAGCATTGATAAAATGTCCTATATTGTACAAAATAAATACTATTCTTAGGAGAAGCAAAGCCTTTTCCATCATTCTCTGATCAAGATGGTTGTTATGAACCATTTGTAGCAGAAAGGAAATCCAGGGGAGACCTTCATTGCCAATGAGGTGTTTACTTCTCCACAAGCCCATCAAAAACAAGATGCCCCTTCATCTTCTCATCCTCCCATTCCTCCATCCACTCACATTCCCTCACCACATGATGACTCTTCCACCTCACCATCCACTCACAGTCCTTCACATCAGGATGAACCTCCTTCATCACCTTTTCACAATCCCTCACCATCATCTCATGGTACTAGTGCATCAAATAGTCAAGGAGGCGGTGAGGAAAGAGAAATGAGGTATAAAAAAATGAGGAAGATGTCAGTGCGGCAGAGAGAATTGAAGCAGATGGCAGTAATGATGGTAGTGATGATGATAGTGAGACAAGTGGCATTGAGATGAGTAACATAGAACCTTTTCCTTTGACCTACCAGAGGGGAAATAGGCATGTGTTTGTTTCCCTTAAGAGGCAAGGTGCCATGCCTTCTACATCAACCAAGCAGCTTGAAAAAGGTAAGGGAAAGATCATTGATGAAGAAGAAGAAGACAAACATGAAACTGAACAAGATTTTCAACCTATTCACCTTGACAGTGATGATGAAAATGAGCATAGGATCACTAACATGATGCTTAAAAGAAAATATGCTCAGATTAAAGATCTGCAAACCAATCTAGGTAGGGCGAAGAATGTGATCCACTTTTTTGAGGTTGAAAACAAGCATCTAGAGGCAGAGAAGGCTATCTATGAGGTCAAAGTTATCAGAGCTCAGAAAGAGTCTAGAAAAGCCAAGGCTAAGCTAGATGAAGCCTTGGACATTCATGATGACATTGAAGAAGAGGAAGAACAACTTCCTAGGAGGAGGCCAAGGAAAATTGGCTTGAAGAAGGCTCTAGCCAAGGAAAGAGAGAAAGAGACAACATCGATAGAGCAACTCACTCCTTGTGAGCTACTTGCCATGGAAATAGACTATGATAGGGAACCTTGGCTAGAGAGGGAAATTGTACACTTGGAGGATTAGCAAGAGAAGACTAAGAGAGACCTTGACCTTCAGAAAAAGATGGCAAGGAATTATGCCTTAAGAAACAAGATTGCAAGGGCCAAGCTCAAAAGATCCCTTGCAAATATTCAAGCCTTAAAAGAGGCAAAAGACAAAGAATGTTGTGAAACCAGCTCCAAAAAGAGAAGAAAAGAGATATCAACAGCTTATAAATAAGCCACTTCGAGGGGGAAACCTCCAATACATTACATGAATGAACAATTCTTGGATGATAAAAATGACCAAAACCTCCATCTATATATAGGAGTCCATGGGGCCACAATATAATCCTAATGGGGCCACAATGTAATCCTAGCCGACCTAACAATAATAATGTAAGGGCACAATAATAACAATATGGGGGTTATACGGGTACAACAATAACAATAAGGGGGGCTACACTAACATAATAAGGGACTAAACTATTAATATAGGGACTTAACATGCCCCTCTCCTTCAAACAAGTGTTGTCCTAAACGCTTGATTATTTCTTGATGTTTCTATATAAAATTCTCATCCTCCCATGTGGAATATTCTAAAGGAAAGTTCTTCCACTTGCTGAGATACTCTGAAATTTATCGTACTTTTCAATTTCTTGTTTCTGTGATTGCTTCAAACATTCTTTTGATGTGATGTTGATCTTCCTGTTGTTTCATTAAATTTTGCACCAAAGTTAGGTTATCCTTTGAGAGTTGGAGAACTTGTTGTTGATATTCGATGTGATATTCCATTAATTTATCATCCATATTAGCTATTATTTTATCCTTCAAACCTTCCAACTTAGCCTTCATTTTTTCTTTTAAACCATCTATGTCGTCTTCAGTTGCTCTTCATAATATCAAAATTTGTTGCACTTGCTCTTGTAATTTTGATATGTCATGTTGCCATTCTTCGTCTTCATGAGTCATAGTAGAGCCTTCTAAAGGCTTAATGGGTGTTGAATTCTTTTTAGGGGCCATTTTATAATCCAATACTGATATCTATTCTACAATATGCCCTTGGAATCAATTCAACTTGATTCTTCAAACAAGACTTACGCAATTCAGAAAAAAAATACACACCTTTTACTTACTTTTGTGGAGCTCGATATTGAAATTGAATTATCTCTATAATTGTGGATCCTCAATATCTGAAATTTGACCCTGTAGTATCCCTCTGAAGCTTCTTTCAAATGCCACAGGTCTGATTTGATTTGGATTCTTCAAGACAAATTTATGTCCAATCTCCCACAATGACCCAATTTTGGACTGATTCAGTAGAGCGAACTTGTATGACTTGCCACGTGTCATTGTTTCCTCCTTTGGCTCTGAAATTCATAAAAAAAAAACTAAACAATCCATGTACTTTCAACCACTTTTTACAACATTCCAATATGATGCTCAGAGAGAGAGATATGAATATTTTCCCACGAACACCTCTTTGAGATGAAATTCAGAAGCCTAAAAAATCCCTAACTTCCACAGATCATATCTCCGAAAATATTGCGAACCAATATCTAAACTTTTGCGACGATGTTCCTCAAGATTGTGGCTTCGCACTCTAAAAATTTTAGCTTATGAACCTTCGTAGAAACAAATTATAGAAAAAATTCCACACTGACATGTTTGGAGCAGCGAAACCCTAGAATCTTAAAGCTCTGATACCAAATGTTGTGAAACCAACTCCAAAAAGAGAAGAAAAGAGATATCAACGTCTTAGAAATAAGCCACTTCGAGGGGGAAACCTCCAATACATTACATGAATGAAAAATTCTTGGATGATACAAATGACCAAAACCTCCTTCTATATATAGGATTCCATGGGGCCACAATATAATCCTAGTCGGGCCACAATGTAATCCTAGCCGACCTAACAATAATAATGTAAGGGCACAATACTAACAATATGGGGGTTACAGGGGTACAAAAATAACAATAAGGGGGGATACACTAACATAATAAGGGACTACACTATTAATATAGGGAATTAACAAAGGAAAACTTGAAATTCTTGCTGATGCATCCCTACAAGCATCCCAAACATGATCATCAAGTCAAATCCAAACTTTGGCACATTTTTTAATATTTTGAGTTTTTGACTATTTTGAAGGGCTAAGCGAGCAGAGCCACTGGCGTTGTGCTCTTTTTTTGGGCACCAAATGGAGGAATGGCCTACATTTTCATTTTCATCATGCACACAAAGAAAATTTCAGCTCATTTGGAGCAAAATTGGTACTCCAAAAGTGCCAAAAACATGCAAAAAATCACCTTTCTGCCCTATTTTCAGTACTGGCACTGCACCCTAAGTAGTCTTGGGATAATTCATTTTTGAACTAGTAAATGGACTCCAATAAAGCAACTAAAGGCAGTTTTATAAACTAGACATGACATGCTTTCCAATGAGCTATCATTGAGCTCATTTGGACACCGGGAAGGCCTCCAATATTAGCTTCAAAAAGACCAATTTTTCCAGATTTGGCGTTGCGCCCATGGCCTGGTGCTGCGCCCTTGCCTGAAAGTCAACAAAACACACAAGGAGTTAATGAAAAAGATATTTTGATGGCTTAATAGACAAATATCTCTAGAGTTAGCTTAGAATTTATGATAGAAGTTATTTTTGCAGATGGAATATTTGTGCCATGGGCCATGCATGGTCACAATGGGCAAATGCATTTATGAAGTACTTAATGAAATTTTGGAACCCTAACTAGGATTTTGGTTCTCTGTTGTAAGTTAAATATTGCATGGAGGCCTCATTGTAGTTGTTGGTTGATTGTTAAGTCGAGCATAGACTCTGAGTTTTAATGAAGTTTGGCTTTGGAGCCTTGCAAATCTCTTGGAATGAATATCAATGGAACCAACACATTCCTAGGATTCATGAGCTTTGTTAGATGGTGATGGTATTCCACTCTTTTCAATGTTTTCATTTGTTTACATTATGTTCATGTTTTCTATGATAATAGGACAGAAATTTTAGAGTTGGATATGTTATCTTGGCACCCTAGTTTTGTCTGCATCCTTTTATCTCTATGTTTTCTTCTTTGAAGTTTAATTAAAGAATCCTTAAATGCTCTTTAGTTTCACTAAAATTTTATCTTAAAGTTCTCTTTGTCTGAAAGTAATATTTAGAGAATTCTTAACTACTCTCTAGGATTACTTGATTGTTGTTTTGAGGTTTGTCTAGTGAAGTCTAGTTGAAGAATTCTTAACTACTCTTCAGTTTTACTATGATATCATCTTGAAAGATTTTCTTGTTCTAGTGTGTTGAAGGATCCTTAATTTCCCTTTAAACCTACTGCATTCACAACTTCACATTCATTTCACACTCACTAAACCTATTTAGATCCATTTGGCTTTGTTAAATTTCCCTACGAAACACCCTTGACCTATTGTTTTACTTTTTCAAGACCTTTTGCAGACTCCATAGCCCAATGGTTTGAGTTTCTCTTACTCTATTTGTTATTCTTGACAACCTATCCAACCAAACAAAACAAACAAACAAACCCTAATCATTATAACTAGCCTAAAATCAATTAAGTTTACATTTTTTACACAAATATAGAGAGAGCCCTCTCTGAGTCTAGGAAGGCTAGGTCCTAGGGCTCCACAGATTGGTTTGATGTTGCCCTTGTTCAATTTGGTCTTGCCAATCTGACAAATTACAAGGGCCTAACACAACCTCTTCTATACTTGGAGGGAGAAGTGGAGGGACAGGCTGAAGAAGTCACAAACAACCAAGAAGATCAATTCCTTGCTTACTCTAATGATGAGGAGGGTGAATTCATACTGCAAGGGAAGCAAGAGGAGAAAAAGGTCCCTCCAGAGGATCAAGATATTGACAGTTACTGAAAACAGTTTGTGGATTTTATGCAAGCTCAACTCCACAAGAAATATGACCTCAGGTGTCCTCCAGGAAAAGAACCTAAGTGCAAGAAAAAAATGAAGAGTCGATGTCAAGAGAAAAAAACCCCTCCTAGTATTGCCAGTAAAGGGAAGAATCCATTAGAAGAGACAGTCCCTTATAAGGCCACTGCCTCCACTTCCACAAAGGAAGAAGTTGATCCTCCCCAAAATGAGAATTCTTCATCTATACCCTTGAAACTGATCGATCCTCCTAAAGAGAAGTTCAAAGAAGTCATTACAGAAAAAGGGCCCACACCCTTTAATCTCCAAAAAGAACTAGAGAAGGTCAAGATCCTTGTTCCCCTGATTGAGCTCCTGAAACAACCTTCATACAAAGCTCAAGTGTCCCAATTCATGTAACCCCATGGTGTAAGCCCTCTTCCTGGCAACGTTAATCTCCAAGAAGAGCGACCCATGGTAGTTTTTGGACCTTTTTTAGAAGAGCAGGACTCAACCACTCCCCCGTTCTATGTGACTTTGGTGATTCATGACTTACTATTGCACAATTGCATGTTGGATTTCAAGGCTTCACATAACCTATTGCCATTGTCTGTCATGGAACAATTTGGATTGAAGATTACAAGGCCTTATAAAGACTTGTATTCTTTTGACTCAAAAAGGGTAAAGTGCTTGGGTATGATAAAAGACCTGGTAGTGAACTTGGCCCAGATTCCAGCCAAAAGTGTGGTAATGGATATTTTTGTAGCAGATATCCCAGCTCAGTTTGGAATGTTGTTGTCTAGATCCTGGAGTTCCAAGATTGGAGGGTCAATAAAACTCAGCCTCACTTACGCCATTATCCTAGTATTCGGTGCAGAAGAAATAAGATTACACTGTGAGTCCAAGTTTGTAAATATGGTCACCAAGAGTTGATGGTTCGACCAAGTCTCTGGTGTATGGAAAGGAGGGTGAATTTTCATGTCTTATGCTCGAGGAGGATGAAAAATTTCTGCAAGAAACGAGGTTCTTCCCTCTAAGTGAGGGGGATCCTATAAGCAGAGAGGAAAACAAGTTTTGGACCTTGCAGTTTGATGGGGTTTATCCATGAGAAGTAAACGGGGCCAGGGTACTCTTGATATCACCTGAAGGTTGCTTAGTTCCCCTCTCCTTCAAGCTGGAATTTGAAGCCACAAAAAATGTGGCTGAGTATGAAGCCCTGCTGTTGGGATTGCAGGCAGCACAAAACATGAACATACATAACCTCAAGGTGTTTGGATATTCAAAGCTAGTAGTGAGAAAAGTCAGGTGCCAATGCCAAACTAAGCACCCACGGCTCAGAGCTTATAGGAACGAGGTATGGGATTTGGTTGAGAACTTCTTCTCTACTTCTAACATCCAGTTCATGCCAAGGGATAAGAAAAGAATGGCCGACTCAATAGTTGTGGCTGCTAGCAATTTCCACCCTCCACAGAATCTGTTGCTCAGATACGAGGTGGAAGTGAGATATTGCCCCTCCATTCTGGACAATGTAAAACATTGGCAGGTCTTCGAGGACGAAGATAAATTCAAGCGCTTTATGGAGATGGTGGGTGAATTATCGAATTTCTTGATCAACTCAGTGACTGAGGATGATAGTGAAGAGCTGAAAACCAGATGGGAGGAGACACTGGCCAGCCACCAAGTCTTGCAATTAAATGGAAATGTTATTCCCAGGGTTATTGTGCCATTGGAGAGATTGTTTGATAAAAATGATATCCTGCTGAACCCCAACAAATTGACCCCTGATGAGCCAGTTGAAGATTTGAATATCGGGACAGAGGAAGACCTGAAGGTGGTGAAGCTGTCGAAAGGAGTCCCTAAAGAATATCAAGTACAGTACCTAAAGCTCTTTTGATCATATAGAGACATCTTCTCTTGGTCATACAAGGACATGAAGACATTTGATATTGATGTCATACATCATAAGATTCCCCTAAAAGAATATGCTAAGCCTCATAAGTAGAAGATAATTTTCCCTCTGAGGTACTCCGAATGGATGGAAAACCTAGTGCCCGTAAGGAAGAAAAACGACAAGATCATGCTTTTCATGGATTTATGCAATCTAAACAGAGCCTCACTCAAATAAAACTGTCCCCTCCTGAAGATGGACCACATCTTGCAAAATGTGGTGGGATCATCCTACATGTCCATGATGGACGGTTTCTCAGGATATAATCAAGTGCCAGTGCTCCCAGAAGACAACATTCACTATGCCTTGGGGAACCTTCATGTACTCCTGAATGCCTTTCAGCCTGATAAATGTCGGTGCCACATTCCAGTGTGTGATGGATATCACTTTCATAGGAGACTAGGATAAGTTTGTGGTGATTTACTTGGACGACATCACCATCTTCTTGAAGAGCGACATTGAGCATATAGAGCATCTTCGATGAAATTTTGACAAATGTCGAAGGCATGGTCTGTCTCTTAACCCCCAAAAATCCATGTTTGCCTTGGAAGAAGGAAATATTTTATGGCATATAGTAACCAAAGAAGGGGTAAATATTGACCCGAAGCGGGTGGAGATGATAAAAAGAATTTCCCTACTAAGAAACAAAAAGGAAGTACAGGTATTCCTGGGAAGAATAAATTTCCTCAGAAGGTTCATCCCAAATTATGTCAATATCGTCCAAAACATCACCGAAATGTTGAAGAAGAATAGTGAAGTAAAATGGACTCCTCAATCCAGGGATTCTTTCAACAGGATCAAGTAGGCCTTTGCGGAAGCTCCAGTTCCGGCAGGTCTAGATTATGGAAATCCATTTATGATCTTCTCTTTCGCCTCCCCTCATACAATAGTTGCGGTGCTACTACAAAAAAATAATAAAGGACATGAACAACCTATTATGTTCTTTAGCCAGGTCCTCCGAGATGTCGAACTAAAATATAACATTCTGGAAAATCAAGCATACACTTTGGTCAAGTCACTTAAGGCATTTTGGGTGTATGTGTTATAGTCTGTCATAACATATTACGTACCCACTGAGCAGTGAAGGTTATTTTGGTGCGGGGAAACAGTGAAGGAAAAAGGGGGAAATGGATAGCTAAGATTCAGGAGTACGAGATGGAGATAAAACCCACCAAACTCATCAAAGGCCAAGGGCTGCCAAAGATTCTATCTAAATCCAACTGTCAAGCTCTAGGGATAAATCTATCTATAACAGGAGGAGAAGCACAAGAGGATACAGGTGCACATCAGGGCATAGAATCTTCCACACAAAAGACATATTTAAAGTGCCTTCTCTCCTTATGGTATAAAGATATAGTGGATTACCTGTTAACGTTGAGGTGCCCCCCTAACTATGACATGACCAAGTATTGCACTTTAAGGTTAAGATCTCAACATTATACTGTGGAAAACAGGTGACTGTATTGGAGAGACCTAGCTGGGATTTTACTACTATGTTTAAATGACCAAGAGGTTGATTAAGTGATGATAGAGTTCCATGAAGGAATATGTGGTGGGAATTACAACTGGCGATCCACTACCCATAAGATCCTGAGAGTGGTCTTATTTTGGCCCAAGTTGTTTGGTGAAGTACATGCTCGCCGCTCCAGGCCTGAAAAAAGTGATAGACATTCGCTGAAAAACAAATGTTTGCACCTCTCCCATTCATCCCAGTTCATGTTGAAGAGTCATTCAAACAATGGGGAATCAAATTCATAGGTGAGTGTAATATTCCCAAATGGGAAAAGCAGGAATACAGTGCATAAACTAGGAAATAGCAGGGTAAATCAACACATAAACAATGGAGACCAATATGTAGTGACTACATTATGCACAAGAACAATAAATCAGTACAAAATAGTGAGGCATAAATCATATGAAGTGAGGAAACAAGCCTCCCATAAACAATCACTCCCAAATATAAGATGCTGCTACAATAAAAAATGTCGGAGAGTTGCTACAGCGCAGTCATAACATGCATAAATACATTTGGATATCATACAATGATACAAATATAATGATATATGCCTCAATAGATGTTATACAAATAGATCTAGGCCCTATATCACCTTTCCAAGATAACCCAAGAGGGTTTCTGGAAAATGCACACAATGTGCCAATGTAAGTTGTAGCCCTAGTGTTGAAGGTACGCTACAACAATAGAAATGAGAAGATATGGCTGAAGCTGATGTAGAATCCTACATCTCTTCTCCAATAGATCCTCCAGATGAAAGGATGGCCCCTCCATTGAAGAAATCACCTCCCAAATCAGACACTACAACCACTCTTGCAACTCCTCCCTAAAATAACAAAGATCTAGGCTTAAAATGTGCTTTAGGGGATAATTACTCCTTGGCCTAAGGCCAAATATGTCAATAAAACCCAAGGGGCTTCTTTACTGGCCTCCCAATGGAAGGAAACCTTACTCCACTACAAAACTAGCTCAGAAAAGACCCAATGCAAACCTCCACTGCTGCACCTTGCAACACAACACAACTTTAAGCAGAAACTACACTGTTGAAGAAAGTTGAAGCTTGGAAAAATGCCGAAATGTGGAAATATAGTGAAAATACTCCTCCTGAGTGGGCACTAGCAGTCCCTCAAGGATATGGGCCGGATTCCCGCTCAGGAACACCTTGTGCTAAACAACACTGCAATCTTAGCTAAACAGCTGAAGAGAGCTCAAAGTCTTAACAGACCATAGACAAATAATAATCCAATCCCCCCTCACAACGGCTCCCATCCCTTTCCTTATATTCTTGGTGAGCTTCCTCACCTTGGGCCTTACTCATTAAAGCCACTACTTCCATGCATGGAATCTCCCTCCAAAACTGTGTTGTCCCTCAATGAATGCCACTCCTTCCATACTAGCATTGTTTGATTTGGTCAAGGTTGACCCAGTCTTCATGCTCCAACCCCTTTTCACACATATGGGTCTTCAATCCTGCCTTTAGATTACCTCCTTTCACATTAGGGGTGTCTTTTATTCCTGCTAAGGAGATTTATGGGTCTCCATACCCTCTTATTCCTCTAACCAAGAGAAAAATCAAATTTAATATTCCAATTAGATGTGTGCTAATTTTAGGAATATTACAGTCCTCCCCTCCCAAATGTTGCTTGACCTCAAGAAAATTCAAGGATATAACTATAGAGCCTCTCCTCTTCCTCCTGTAGCATCCTCATATGATAAGTTCCTCCAATGAACAATATGCCCTATCATCAATATGTCCCCTTGTTACTCATCCCTAGTGTATAAGTAAGCCTTTGGTGACAAATCCACATGGCTGTCATCATGAGGTGGTGGGATATCCATGGAGGCAACTATATGTGGTCTAGAGGCCTCCTTGAGGCATGGAATTAGAAAATTATTGGGAACCTTCATTCCCATGTGAAGCTGCAAACCCCAAGCTATCATCCATACAAAGTGAGTCACCATCCAAAATGGTAACTCGTGGAAAAATTCTTCCACCTTTGGCTCCTGCAATGTAGGTGGGCTGCATAAATGAACATGATAGACCCAATGGCCTACCCCAAGCTTTCTTTCTCTCCACTTGTGAAAACTGTAGAGTTTCTGCTGAATTTGGGCTGCAATAATGTTTCCCTCAAGAGACAAAAGGACAACTGGATCTTCAAAGACCCCTCCTCTAGTATCATGACCCTTGCTAGCCCAAGGCATCCCATACAAAGTGAATAGCACATCATCACCATATGGCATCCAAATCAGAAATATAATGAGTGTTATATGTAATGATGGATGTTACCAATGGTTTCTCCAGTGGATACAGTGCAGTTTTTCTAACTATTGTTTCAGATCATCATGTCACAAGTTGTCTTTCAACAAATTGCTAGTTGTGCATGTTTGCTCATCTACTAGGAAGTAGTAAATGGCATTGTATATCAACTGAGCATAACAAGAATAACACAACACTTTCCCAACGCCATCCAAGAATAGCTTCCTCCATCACTGATATTGGTCTTAGAAAGCCAATGAAGCCAAAATAGAAATTTTCTCTCTTGTGGAACAATGCACTGCACATATATGGCAAGAGAATGAAAATATTTTGTTAAGTCAACAATAAACACACAAATACATTTCTTACCATGCATTGTGAGTAGGATGAAGGTGAGGTCCATGTATGAGCCCTCCCATGAGAATCTCCTCATAGTGGTCTGAAAAATGAAGGGATGCATACTCCCATTGTAACACTCTATCAATAGATACATACTCCCAAGTGACAATGTTGTTGGCCATTGTGATAAGGCTCTTTTCACTTCATGAATCCATTATTTGAAATGCCACATGCCAAAGTCATCCACCATCATGCTGCTATATGTGTGTTACACCAATTTTTGGTCATATAACCTATTACTATTAGATGGACCAAAGTACACCATATAAGACCAATTTTACCCTAAGTAAAATTGTTTTCACTATGAAAAATAACTTAGTAATCCTGATTTATTAAGTTGTTTATTGTCTAAACAGGAAACCCCATGAGGAAAAATTAAATGAATCCCTATTTGTTTGATTTTACTCAAGGAATAATTAGTTAAACAAGAGTTTAATTAATATTCCTGATCATATTTAACCAAAAAACAGTAAAATTAATTAGATAAATCATTATTTATCTTATTATTTTCTAGGAATAATTATTTAAACCATATTTAAATAATATTCCTTGTTAAATTTGACTAAATCATTTATAAATAATTGAATAAATCGTTATTTGTTTGATTATTACTCAACCACATCCTTAAAATAATAAATAAATCATTTATTTATTTATTATTTACAAATAAAAGGATTTGACCAAATTCAAATTCTTTTTCCCTCCAAGAAATATAATAAAATATTCCATAAAAGTTGGATCTAGATTTGGTTAATAATATTTTAATTATGCACTAATATCTAGGCTAACTCAATATTTTGTTATATATAGAAGGGTTTTTCCATTCACTCACTACCTTTTGTTGCCTAAAGATCACTTTGGATCTATACTTTTGGTCTGACTTTGATCCTCCGTCATTGTCATATTTTGCTACCATTTTTCTTGTGAGCTCCCTTTGAGTTCCATTTTTGTCTGGTTTTTCTACACCATAAAGAGAGAGAGATATTAGATTTGAAGTGTTGAAGACTTACAAGAACCCATCCCATTAAGGGGGACTGGTAACATCTTTCTATGTTCCCTTCCCAGGTGTCAAAAAATACAAAAAAGTATTTAAAAATATTCTTGTCTTGTCTATTGGATGCATGGAGAAACTCTTGCTTTTATTTACTGCTTAATGTCTTTTACTGCATAGATCTAGATTTTGTATCATTTATATTGGTCAACTAAATGCAGATCTAAAGAAATTGGCAGCCATATTTGATGTTAGGGTTGTTTTTTATGCACAGCTAAAGGGAGCTTTTTTCGTACGCTTGCGATTAAGATTCATACTAACAACTGGAAACTCCATAAGGGTTTATGATTATGACCTCTGTCATTTTTCAAATCCCTGCATGACCAACTACTTCAAACCCTAGGATTTCTCTTCATCTTCTTGTTTTTCTTTTTTTGATGTTTTTTTTAAACTACAAAACCCTAAAACATTAAAAATTCTAACTTGTGTGTGTTTTAGGACCTATTGCGTGGGTGACAGGCATTAACCGCAACTGAGACGAATTTTTTTTTTCTGAAACTTGCTCCCGAGCATGTTGGAAGTGCAGGTTGCACTTTTTGGGCCAAAACATGTGACCTGGACCTTCACGACGTAGAAAAAAGGCCAAAACCCGCGACCTCTATAGAAAACAGGTCAGAAACTGCGACCTGAACTTTTTGCAGGAATTTTTCTGATATTTTTCTAAGTTTGTCTGGGCCTTTGTTCAGGGTTGTCTAACCTCCATCTCTGCCTGTTTTGGACCTGTAATTTCTCTGTTTTACTCATCAAAGTGGGAACCTAGCCCCCTTGGGCTTCAATACCCTCCACCTTTCAAGGAGAAGTTTTATCTACTGTAAGTCATCTGAAATTTTAGTGTGTTCAGCCATTTTTTTAGATCTGATCCCTTACCTTCAAATCCACTTCATATTGGTTATTCATCCATCCAAAACGCCTCCTTTTCATTTTTTTTGGATCTTCCTCTAGGGTCCCCTTCCTTTCCCTCCAGGTTGTATCCTTTCACCACCTCATTTACAACAAATTTTCCTCTAATTTTTTGTTATTTTTCTGCACCTATTTCTAGCAGATCTGACCTTTAGATCATTTTCCCTCCCAAATTTAGTTCTATTGGCTATTTTGGTGTGTTTTGACTATATTTTTTCCCACCCGTAGACTACTTGTTGAGAGGCCCGCCTCCTTGGGTTTAGATTAATGCATAATTAGTTGTTTATTTTCTATTATATGCAATTTCATTTACTGTTATCTAAAAATGTATTTACAGTTATACAACACACTTTTTATTTTTCTCTACAAACGTCTCGGTTAAAAATTAAAATTTACACACTTAACACACACACCCTAAGTGAAGAAGAGTCTAGTTAACACCACCAGGCAGAGACTATAACATTGTAATCAATTGATCATGCACCTTTCTGCCCTTGTTTTGACATTGTAATCATTTGATCCTACACCTCCTTGCCCTCGTTGGTATCTCTTCCCTTTGTGCCATGTTTGTGCTTTCATCATTGCGCCCCAAGGCGTTTATATCAGAGACTTATTGGCCTTCATCCTCAGTTTTCGTTAGGAAGACTTACTCCTCCATGAAGGATTTGAGTTAGTCTTCCACCAAGTCCACATTCCAACTCCTCTTCTGGTTCACTGGGTTCCCCTTCTGGTTCCATCCTCGGTTCTCCCCCTATCACCTTCATCATGTCTGGTTGTAATATCCCAACAGGGAGAATGTAGTCATACTTAAACACAATATAAGAACTGCAGCAAGATAAACAATAAATCTTAAGACAACATCAAAATTTACAGAGAAGCTGAGCCATTTTATTATATGGAGATGATTCAGTTATACAATGTACAAGAATATGAGTAGATCTAGCCAAAAATATGGTCTAGAATCACCCAGAAAACATGCTAAAATAGGTACAACGTAACTGTTGTCCCTTTAGTAGAATATGAACATATAGTTGCAGGCTGAAAAGGAAAATGTAGATCTACTCAAATCTGGAGCTCAGATGATGCCAAGATTCAAGATCTGGCCAATGTGATGGATTCCCAAGATAACCCAGAAAGGATTTTCCAGATCTACAACTTTGGAAAATCACCTCCCTAGGATTTGATCCTTGATCTGCTGGGAAATACAGATATGAAGTTAGATCTATCTACTAGATGGCTGAAATATGTTGCAAGATCAGATCTAAGCTTGAAGGGTTGATCCCTTCTCCAGATCTACAAGCTACAAGCTCTAGATCTAGCTTCTCAATCCTCCAATGATGATTACAGCTACTGCAACACAACTGCTGATAGAAAATGTGCCGTGAGGGAAAGAGAGGCCTGCTTCCTATTGAAAATTGCTGCAATAAACTCCAGGCTGATGGAAAGACTGATGGCAATGTGAGGGGATGATCCCTCACATGATTACTAGCTAAAATGCTAGTAACTTCCTTCCTCCTTTTAGATCTACAAAATGGACAGCGTAATTCCTGAAGGAAATACTATTTCTAGGAGGTCAATAACTTTTGGCCTAATGCTAGATCTGAAATGAAGCTCTGGGAGCTGACCTGTAAGCCCAAGGTGATAGGAATAAACCCTCAACAGTTCTCCAGCTGAAGTACTGAAGAAAACTCCCTCCTTCCAAACTGATCTTCAGAAATCTGCAATTTATGAATATGGATGTTCTGCAAAAAGTAGGAAAATAGGTGTGGCACCAATGCTTGATGTAGAATGAATTAAAATACTCTTTCTATAGCTACTCTAAGAAAGAGGTGAGATTCCTGACCTGGAACACCCTGTGCTAAACAACACTTGCAATCTCTGCTAAACATCTCGAGAAAGCAATGGAATGTCACATGAAAATTCCAGATCTGAAAATATCTTTACATCAAGAATAATCATCATACCCTCATCCTTGCCTTCATCTTATTTATATAATATTTGAGCCTTCCCATGCCTTGCCCCCCATCTAGACTGCGCTATGCATGTGGACAAGATCCTCCAAGTTTGACTACGCTGTTTGACCAAATCAACCATCATGTCTAGGTGCATTGTACACCCTCTCCATCATGTGTGCTTTAATTGCACAACATCCTCCATCACTTTATCATGAATGCTTCATGATCTTTTGTTTTACATCTTCAAGATCTTAGTTGACTGTATAAACCTCCATGGTCTTCTGTTTGATCTCTTCAAGATCTTAGTTGACTGTATCAACCTCCATGATTTATCTCATTAATGAGACATGATCTCCAATTTCATTCACATTAGTAGTTGCTCAACTACCTCATTATGTAGATATAGGCTTAATTAATCCACATTCACACACAAAAAGTGGATACTATTCATATTTGAGGTTTGTGGGTCCCTCCACCCTTTTATTTACTTAATTTATTAAGAAAATCAAGGACTCTAATATTCCAAATATGATGTGGAAATTTGGGAATATTAGAGTCCCCCCCGGAAAAATGTTGCTTGTCATCAAGCAACTTCAAAAGTAAATGCAAGCCATTTATTCCCCTCCCAATGGCATCAACATATGGAAGGCTTCCTCCATTTGCTACAATGTGTTATGCATGTTTGGTTCCAAATTTGTCTTTCAAAAACATATATAATGACCTCCAACTGTATGGTTAGATGTCCTCCTTCTATCATGAAGTACCAAATGACAACCATATGAGTTCCAACTTCATCATTAATACATGAGATACATAAAATAAAGTGGCTCTTTCCACAAAGGAAAAATCCAATCTCACAATACATCTCTCCATCCCATGCTTCATGAATTTGATTGAGCATTGATATGCTCTCATCCTTAGCCCTGTTGGCCTTATTGGATCCAAGCATCATTCCAACATCATTCAAAAGAAGAAAAGGAGATATATGGGTAGACAAAGATGCCAAACCATATTCTCCTAATAGTAACCATCGGAGCAAGGCCCTTTGCTGCCATCCTCCATCTCCTCCATGTAAGGTGGACAAGCCAAACTCCCCCAAAAGCAACCAAAGAAACAAGAGATCTTGTTGCTTTCTCTCCTCCTCATGTGCATCATGGAGTAAAAACATACTAATGGACATATGGAATGTCACATCAACCCAATACAAAGAAACATCACCAATGCACATCATGAGAGAAACATGCCAAGCTTTACCCAATACAAAACACATAGACATAGGAGATGTCATGTGGTGGCCAATCTCTCTCAAGGGAAACCAAAATGAACATGCCTTCTTTTGCTACATTCTATCATTGATACACAAGGAATGAATCAGAAAAATATGAGCTATTGGGTGGTAACCATACTCACCCAAGAGAAACCAGTGCAGCCATGCCTCCTTCTTCATTTCATAAGTGTTCTTCGGGGCATGGATCAAAGAAATAGGAGCCTTTGGGTAGTGAAAAAATTCTCCCAAGAGAAACCAACATAACCAAGCTTGCTGGCCCGTGTCATAAATCTGCAAGTGGTCATGCAAACCCTTTCTTAATATCCTCACCCACTCACCCCAATATGGATGATGAGTGATGTGTTGCATAATCATGGTATCCTCCCTTTGTAGAATACCATCTTCCCCAAACCAATGAAGAAATTTTCACTTCATAAAATGTTGAAGTGCACCTCCAATGAGATATCTTAATGAGATTCTCTTTTTACCAAAGGCCCTCCAAAACCAATGAAGTTTTGGATCTATTGCAGGTAGAAGTTTCTCTTTGAGCTGTGAGATGCTCATTGAGAAAGGGTCATGTAGAAAGGAGAAAAGGTTTCTCATCTCAAGATGTATACCATTTATCATCTCTACCTCCATTGCTTCATGAGTGAAGCTACCTTTAGAATGCTCCAATAATGATGGGACCTCCTCATCTTCACAACTACTAAGTGACAACGCTGTAGATCTGCATGATAATATATGTGATGTCTCAAAGCAAGGCACAACATTGATCTCATAACCAGTTACTGTACACAGGATTATGCTCATCCCATTTTCTAAAACTCTACACTTCAACTCAAAGGGTTGAATGTAGCTCAACAATGATGAACTGGGATAGTTCTTAACCTCCTCTTTGATTAGATCAAGAGTTCTCTACACTGTGATATGATGCTGCTTCAAATCAACACTATGTTCTAACCCTTGGTTATGCATTGGCCCTAATGGCATGTCCTCATAAGTTTCAATAAGATTTACTGAAACAATATGTGATGAATGTGTATGCATACCTTGGATCAACTGATATGTGGGAAACTTTTGGCAGAACATAAGAGTTCCTCCAACCGGGACAATAGTACCTCCAACTGCTGGTATGAGTGATGGATGTTCTTCTCCAAGTGTACCAACACTGGAATCTTCCTCCTTTCCCTCATGCATTTCCTGAATCATGCATGGGACTCTATATGTCAAGAGCTCAAGACTATCTTGCAAAGATGCAAGTGTCTTTTATCCAGATGCACATTAGGGGAATTTTGAGGTCTAAAATGGGCCTCCTAAGGAAATAATAAAATAATAGCTAAACCAATAAAATAATATTTATGAATTTTCAATTCACTTTTTGCACCACAATCCATGTCACCATAGTTAAATTTAATTCAAAAGTTGTACCAAAATAAATTTAATAAAAAAAATTGTATTGATATGACTATAAATAAGAATGAGTTTTTCAAGAAAAAATCATTATCATTGAACAACTAATGCATTTGTCCTTTGTACTTAAATAACTTAAAATAAAATATAAATACAAATTTATAAATTCTTAATTATATTATTTGTTATAAATTAAAATTTATATTATTTAAATTTTATAATAACATGTAATTAATATACTATACAAAAATAATATAATAAATGTATAGGGATATGCATTGTTTCTTTCAAGAAATATGAAATGACAATAATATATTTTTATTCAAAAAGTGTGAAATGACATTTATTATGAGTACTTTACTTTTACTTTAAAAATACTTAGAGCACTACCATGGTTAACCATGAGTTTTTATCCACCATTTAGAATGTGACAAGTAAGTACCTTTAACTCAAGCAATGCCACCTCAACCATTAGGGATGATGTCATCCCCTAGAATGTGATTGGTTCTCATAAAGTGAATTTTGATTGTACATTTTCCTTAGGAGGCCCATTTTAGAGCTCAAAATTCCCCTAATGAGTACTTCTGCAACTAGTGGTGAATGTAGTGACTTCTTGTCCAGAGTGACAAGATTGACATCATCCTCCTTAGGAAATGTCACTTTGTGACACATCTCTGGTTTTCTCACATCAAATTCCTTCCTCAACTTGTGAAAGAAATCTGAATATTTAGTCACCTTTTCATGCTCTATGTGACCAAACCACCAATCATCAACTTCATCTAAAAGGTGAGGTGCTGCAAATTTGAACATCGTCTTCTTCAGCTATAGGATGTAGCCTGAAAAATGCATCTAACTCTCTCCTCCAAGCTCTAACAGTGCTTGAGGAAGATCCATCAAATGTAGGCAAATAGAATCTATTATGCCTCTTTCTTCTATTGCTGCTATAGGATCTTTTTTCTTCTTTGATTTTGAAGAATTGTTGGAGAGTTAACTTCTCCTTGAATGCTCTATATTGTGCTTTGTACTCTTCAAGATATAGACTGAGAGTCTCATGAGTCTCAGGTTCATTCCTTTCTTCATTTCCACACCTTTCACCTCCTCCAAAGAAAGTGAGCATATTGGATCTATGAGGAGATCTAGGATTCTCCGGTTTTCTTCTTTTCTGATATGAAGTGCTTGGATCTTCCTCATCACATCTTCTTCTTGGATCTTCTTTCTGTCCTTCCTTCTTCATTGGATTGACCTCCCTGGAGAGATCTTGCATGGATCTAAAGAAAGGAGTGGCAGAATTTTCTTCCTCCATGATAGATCTCATCTATCTGCTTCTTCTTTTGATGTAAAAGATGAAGTGTCCACAAGCTAAGACAAAGATCATGCTCCGATACCATTGTAATATCCCAAAAGGGAGAATGCAGTAATACTTAAACACAATATAAGAACTGCAACAAGATAAACAATAAATCTTAAGACAACATCAGAATTTACAGAGAAGCTGAGCCATTTTATTATATGGAGATGATTCAATTACACAATGTACAATAATATGAGTAGATCTAGCCAAAAATATGGTCTAGAATCACCCAAAAAACATGCTAAAATAGGTACAGCGTAACTGGAGAGGCACTAAAGCAAATACTGCCCTGTCCCTTCAGTAGAATATGAACATATAGTTTTAGGCTAAAAAGGAAAATGCAGATCTACTCAAATCTGGAGCTCAGATGATGCCAAGATTCAAGATCTGGCCAATGTGATGGATTCCCAAGATAACCCAGAAAGGATTTTCTAGATCTACAACTTTGGAAAATCACCTCCCTAGGATTTGATCCTTGATCTACTGGGAAGTATAGATCTGAAGCTAGATCTGTCTAATAGATGGTTGAAATATGTTTCAAGATCAGATCTAAGCTTGAAGGGTTGATCCCTTCTTCAGATCTACAAGCTAGAAGCTCTAGATCTAGCTTCTCAATCCTCCAATGATGATTGCAGCTGCTACAACACAACTGCCAATAGAAACTCCGCTATGAGGAAAAGAGAGGCCTTCTACCTGCTGAAAATTGCTGCAATAAACTCCAAGTTGAAGGAAAGAATGATGGAAATATGAGGGGATGAACCCTCACAGGATTACTAGCTGAAATGCTAGTAACTTCCTTCCTCCTTTTAGATCTGTAAAATGGACAACATAATTCCTAAAGGAAATACTGCTACTTGGAGGTCAATAAATTTTTTCCTAATTCCAAATCTGAAATGAAGCTCTGGGAAGCTGATCTATAAGCCCAAGGTGATAGGAATAAACCCTCACCAGTTCTCCAGTTGAAATACTGAAGACAACTCCCTCCTTCCAAACTGATCTTTAGAAATCTGCAATTTCTGAATATGGATGTTCTGCAGAAAGTAGGAAAAGAGATGCGGCACCAATGCCTGATGTAGAATGAAGTACAATACTCTTTCTAGAGCTACTCTAAGAAAGAGGTGGGATTCCCAACTAGGAACACCCTGTGCTAAACATCACTTGCAATCTCTGCTAAATAGCACGAGAAAGCAATGGAATGTCACATGACAATTCCAAATCTGAAAATATCTTTACATCAAGAATTATCAACATACCCTCTATTGTACCTTAAGAGACAATCCCTTAGCTGTGATAAGTAATCAGTGCTTAAGACATTTATATGATTATGTAATGAATATATATGTCTCTATTTTATTAACCCTAAAGTATTTATGATCAAACCCTTAAATATCAAATGTGATGAATACCTCACAATGCTACCATTTGTTGATGTTGAATGAAGTGAAATGGAATAAAATGAAAGAAGAAGCCCAAACTGATATGCTTCTTTATACAGAAAATATCATCTCAAACCCTAGAAGAAATATATGAAAGAAACAGTTAAAACAAAAGAGCACCAATTAAGGTTTTTAACTCTTACATACATAAGTAAAAAGAGACTTGTTGCTCATAACTTTATTTTATTCATAGATAGAAACACGGAATGTAAACACGAATAAACTTCAACATAAACAAAATTCTAGAAACTTTCTTACTCATTCATTAATCTTTGAATATTTGAGTACAAAGATAATTGTTTGAAGGTCCAAAACTCGGAACCTTTCTTTCTCTTGAAAATTATATTAAATACAATAAAAAATCAGTTTGGAACTGCTGTAACCAATCCTAAATACCCAAACTACTTAGGACTTCGAAGGCTGTCTATTACATGCCTTGAAAATGTCTTATTACAATTACATTGTCTTTAGAAAATAAAATAAATATCCTAATCTATAGGAATTGCTGATGATGTGGCTTCTTTTCCTGGGTCAAGTGATTTGTCTTTCTTTGATGTTGATCCCTTTGGCAGGTCTATTGTCCAAGCTCTGCACTTTTTCCATATTTCTACCTTCGTCCTGGATGAATGTGTTAGATTGTGATATTCCAATATGAATGTAGTAATTCGATCATAGGACAACCTTTCTGTGAAAATAATCTTTACCATCCACAATAGTTGAAAATGTCTCTGCAAGAATTTGACCATTGTTTCTCCTTTAAGCACCTGAGTCTTTTCATGCCGATTATTAACTTTGCTTTTTTTCAAAACTAGTAAGTTCTCATAATAATTCCATGGCAAAATATTTCCTTCAGCTCCCCAACATGATGGCAAGCCTACTCTTGTCATTTTGTCAAATGACTTATCAAACTGACTTACTGCTTCCTTGATTTCCATTGGCTTCTTTTCTGAAGCCTTTATGAGATCATTTCTGACAATCATTTTATTAATTTCTACTACATACAACATTATGTCCTGCATGTCATTCTCCTCTAATTCTTGATCTGATTTAGAGTTAATAAAATCAATGAATCTCCTGGCCCAAATGGCTCTATTAATTATTTTTTGTTTATCAGACATGATTGGTTCTTCACATTCTAAAATAAGACTTTTCTCTTTTGCAACTATCATCAAGAAACACCAATTAGATTTCATTTCTGAAATGATATCAGTCCAAATGATGTCTTTGGCTTGTATCAGTGAGAGATTTCCTTTCAGTCTTTCTTTTGAGATTTTTAATCTCAGCTTCAGCATTTCGGAAATACAGTTTGTACTTGCCAGCTCCATCTTCTATGAATTTAATCAACTTTGTTGCAGTCTCCAGATCTGTTTGAGCCTTCTTCCGATCTCTTTCAGCCATCTACAACTTAGTATTTAATTGAAAAATCTGTGCTTGAGGATCTTCATCACCTGTAGGAAAAGCAAAAGTACAATTATGGTTATCAATATGATTTTGCAATGAAATTGCAGTTTTCTTTATTTTGGATATTTCTTCGTCTTTCTGCATGAGCTTTCGCAGAAGCTTTTCCTTTTCCTTTTCTACATCTGCAACTTTTGCAGCCATTGAATGTTCTCCAGTAGGTAATTTTAGTTTTTTCCTCAATGTGGATATTTTTACCTCGGCACTTTGCATGAATTTCTGCACAGAAGTCTTGTCACTGGGGTCTACTCCAATCTTTATAATGATTTTCTTCAATTCTTGATTCTGAACTATTAAGGCTCTTGAGTTAGCCTTCTCTAACTTCAATTGTTTAGTTACTTTTCCCAACATATTTTATGCCTTTACTACCATTTCATTAGTCTTTGTGAGGTCATTTACAATTAACTGGAATATTTGCATATGCAAATTCATTTTATCTATAAGTGAGATTTTCTTCACATCCACAGTCACGTTTATAGTGTTGAAACTATTAGAAGAACCAATTGACATGTCTGTAGGATGTGACAAGGCAATTCTAAATTGATCTTTCTCAATATCCATTACAGTCAACAATCTTGTTTGATCAACAACAACTTGATGTTTAGCTTGGGCCTCCATGTTGATCTTCATATTTTTATTTCTTTCCTCAATTTATGAAAACATATGTTTAATCAAAGGCACCTGTTCATGAGAAGCTTCATGACTCCTGGGTGAAGCAGGAGCATTTTTCTCTTCTCCCAAATGTAAAGAAAAACTAGGTGAATTAGATGTAGAATCTTTAGCAAACTTTGTTCTCTTCTTGGCTCCTTTCTCTTCATCCTCTAGATCAATAACCACTTTGTTTCTTTTATTTGTTTTCTCCGCTATGACAGGAGTTTGAATATTTTCACCTACTAAACTCATCATACCTTTACTAGCTGCCTTCTCCTGTTTTGGCCTACTTTCATGAATGAAAGCAGAGTACCCATTCTCAATTCTTCTATTTGAAATTACACCAAAAGGGTCATAAGCCCAACTTTCTCCTAGTAGCATATTCATCTCATCTAACATTCTTGTTACTTCATCAAATGCCTGCCTCATATTGACTATGAAAGGGCCTACAATCATGGGTAATTTATACATATGTCCTTTCTTCATAGGCACAAAATGAACCTAATCAACATTTATGCTCTGTCTAATAAACTCTAAAGCAAAAAGCCTCATTGGTACAAATTTTGGGAGTCTATAAGGCTCAACACTTGCTCCATACAGCCTTATTTTAGAGTAATCCTAAAAAACAAACCAATTTCGAGATTTGCGATTGTTTCCTAAATGCAAAAACTCCTGGGCTTTAGGTAAGAAACAGGGAGGAGGAATTCCATTCAACATCTTATATGCAACTAACATGAAATAGTTAGAAAAATCAAACAATCCAGCCTCATTTTGCTCCCTTCTAACTACATCTATCCAGAATATCACTGATTGCCTCCTCTTGTTTGAATCCATAATATTTAAACCTAAATGCATGAATTCTTCCACATTATGATATAAGAACAAATATACAATCAATGAAGGAAATTTGAAAGAACCTATTAATGAAAGGCTCATTAGTTGTGAATTGACTACTTCCTACCAATATGATGGAATATCCAGCACCATTCGTGGCTTCATCATCATGGAAAACATCCCCAAGACTGATTTATCCACTGTATTATCATCATCTTTACCCAGAATTTTTGCAATGTTACTTAATACAGGACGAGTCTCTGCGTCAAAAACATCCATAGCAAACTCCTTACAATCTGGCTAAAGTGCTTTGTGTCTGGTTTTAAATAAAACATGAACTGATTGAACTCTTCACCTGCAACATTATCATAATAATGTACCAGCGAATCATCAGAAAACTGGATGGATGACTCTGACTCAGGATAGCAAAGGGCTTGGCGGATTTACTGGGTGGACACTTGTAGACCATTCTCTCCTTCGGAATTCATAACAAAACACTTCTCGGGATACATGACTGACACCAACCAGTAGATAAATTCAGGGAAAAGATGGGTCTTGGGAATGCATGCAGAAATAATGTCAAATTTAACCATGACAAAATAAACAGGGGAAGCAGTATCATTCAAGATAACTTGTTGATAGAAAGGAATGTGAATTACAGAACATATGGTATCTTGAATATCCCTCTCAATATCCATGAGAGGGACATGACTAGCTGAACCTGATAGAGATAATCGTTTAGCCATGGTTGAAAATTTATGCAAGAATAATTCACAGGGTGGTCAAATTTGTGCAGGTGGCAGAAAACTAAAACAAGGTGCAGCGCAACAAATTACAAGTGTTTTGAAAAACAAATGAAAATCTTCTTTAAATAGGTGGTGCGTCTTTTAAATTTAATGCTGACAAGACGCGCCAGCGAGCCGTTGATTCCATCCAACACGGAAGACAACTATGAATAGCTTAGTGTCTCACGTAAATGTGGGGGCTCCCGGGGTACGAAAGAAAAATTTGGCCGATGCCCCCGTAGTCGATCTCTGTCTTTCATCTCTGGTGTCCCTGCAATCAACCCAGTCAACTGCGGAGGCACTCGTCATGATATATTATGCGCTGTTTGTGCCCGTGGGTTGGGCCTTTTGATAGGGACTTTTATCGTCAGTGCTTTCCGCCCAACAAATTAATCGATGTTTAAGCATCAAATGCAGAACCCCTTTATATAAAGTTTAAATGTTTAAACTTTAACTCAGATATAGCTAACTTACATATTTTTCATGCTAAAGTATAAGGATTTTGATACTTTAACATATTTTTCAACAATTTCTAATTTTTATATTTTCAAATATTTGAAAAATAAAAGGATATGTATATGATCCACAACACCTTCATCCTTGCCTTCATATTATTTATATAATGTTTGAGCCTTCCCATGCCTTGGCCCCCATCTAGACTGTGTTGTGCATGTGGACAACATCCTCCAATTTTGACTGTGTTGTTTGACCAAATCAACCATCATGTCTAGGTGCAATGTACACCCTCTCCATCATGTGTGCTTTAATTTCATAACATCCTCCATCACTTTATCATGAATGCTTCATGATCTTTTGTTTGACATCTTCAAGATCTTAGTTGACTGTATCAACCTCCATGATCTTTTGTTTGATCTCTTCAAGATCTTAGTTGACTGTGTCAACCTCCATGATTTATCTCATTAATGAGACATGATTTCCAATTTCATTCACATTAGTAGTTGCTCAATTACCTCATTATGTCGATCTAGGCTTAATTAATCCATATTCACACACAAAAAGTGGATACTATTCATCTTTGAGGTTTGTGTGTCCCTCCACCCTTTTATTTACTTAATTTATTAAGAAAATCAAGGACTCTAATATTCCAAATATGATGTGGAAATTTGGGAATATTACACTAGTTCAGGACCTAACGCTAATGGTAACCCTGACCCTAATGCTAGGAATACTACTAGTGGGACCACAACAGGAACTATCCCGGCTGCTCCCTTTCTCCCCTATATGGCAGGCCTCAGTCTTCCTGATTTTAACCATTTGATCAATGACCCTATACACCATGATGCTGGTTGGCTTGCTATGCCAACCAAGCTCCCTTCCGGCATCCCCAAGTTTGAAGTTCTTGCTGGAGAAGATCCTACAAACCATGTTTGATATTTCCACATGTGTTGTTTATCTAACTCCATTACCAATGACTCCGTCCGTCTTCGGTTATTCCTACGTACGCTTATTGGCGAAGCTTCTAAGTGGTATGTTGATCAAGCCTCCTCCTCTCATACCACCTTTGCGACTCTTTCCTAGGCCATTCTGTCTTATTTCCATCTTCCCATTTGTTATGACACTGGTACCGAACTTTTGACTTCTTTTCGTCAATCGTCTGTGACCTACCTATCCAATAATGTCCAAGAATGGCAGAGAAGAAAGAGCCTATGTCGAGCCCCTACCTTCGAAGACCATGTCTACATGGATTGGTTCCTTAGATCCCTTTTTCCTCCTATAGGAAAAGATGTCACATCGCATTTCCCTCAGAACGAAGAAGTTGCGCTCTAGATTTTGTTAA
Organism: Pinus albicaulis; assembly: GCA_034641835.2. NCBI lineage: Eukaryota > Viridiplantae > Streptophyta > Pinopsida > Pinales > Pinaceae > Pinus > Pinus albicaulis. The sequence continues at coordinate 1,383,554,787 of CM076579.1, forward strand.
AATATGACTTGATCTACGCACAGTCTGGTTATATTTATATTGTCTTACCTGATCTCCCTAGACCTGGTGGTGCCAACGCACCGGGGGCATCCCATGCCACCAACGGTATCATTGGAGCCCTTTCTCATCCATACGCTCATCCTCCCATGGGTTATGGTTTCCCTTAGGGAGGGGCCAACTCCTCCAGCACTTTTACTCCTCCCGGTAGCATGTATCCATGATACGACATGCCTCCTTCTTTTGCCCAACCTGTTTACCACAATGTTACCCAACCTCCATTTTATCTGTATCCGCAGCCTAGTGCTCCATCTCCTCCAGCATTAGCACCCATGCCTCCCTTGCCTTCTCAACCCCTGCAACAGTAGCCACAACCCCCTCAGGGGCAGGTGTATGCACAACAGGGCGCAACTAATCCTCCTACTTCCAAAAAGAAGAGAAAAGGCACCCAAAATCAATTTTCCCCAGGTAATCCAAGATCTAATCCCAAAGGGAATGCACCTAACACTGCTAACCAATAATAGGGCACTCAGCCCAAGGAGGACAACATATTCGCATGAATAAGCCTTGTTCTTTTTGTGGTGTATATGGTCATTACACCCGCGATTGCCCTCTTTTACCACAGATGCATCAGATGTGGGAGACTCAAGCAGCATCACGAGGACAACAAGCCACCCCTTCGGTTCCTCCCAATGTTGCACCTAGCCAGCCGGCTATGTTTACCAATCCTTTCCCTCAGAAAATATTCATGGCTACCCAACCACCTGAAGGTCAAGTGGCCACTCAACCTCCTCCATATAGTACCTCTGATTACTAGATTCTCATGATGAACTCTGAATAACCCATTATTGTTGACCTCAACCTTTAGACTTGGTCTCGTCAGTACAACAAGCCTCCCGCTATGTCTGCCCCCAAGCCCCCTTCTTGAGGTTCTATAGAGCCTATTTCAACAACCAATGGTCCTTTACAGATCCCTTAGCCTAAGGCAAAGGTTCATACCAAGATCCCCAAAGGACCATTACGTCGAAACGCTACTTCTGGAAATTTTTCCCATTTGTATAGTATAGTAGATGTTTTGGCGCAATATCATGCTGCCATCTCAATGCTGGAACTCCTCCAGTCGTGCTCTTCACAATGAAAATCTCTAATAACTGCCATGGGCATTGTAAATCCTTTAGATGATCATTTTTTCATCTTCGATGTTGACCGGTCAGAACATCCTCCTCTTCCTGCTTCCGTCGCCTTCCAAATCCCCGTTAAGATCTAGAATGCCAATGTTTCCCGTTGTATCATTGATGAGGGGGCATCCACCTGCGTGATGTCCACTTCGGTTTGGAAGCAACTCTGATCACCTGAATTAGACCCTTCCACTATCACCCTCCAAGCGTGGGATGGCCACTCCTCCAATCCCATTGGTATGTTCTGCAATTGTCCTATTACTCTTGCAGGAAATACTGTTTGCGTTGACGTCGAAGTCATTGATGCCCCCTTAGATTACAACATTCTATTGGGTCGTAGCTACACTTATGCGATGTCTACTTTACCATCTGCGGTTCACCGCAAGATGTCCTTTCCCCATAATGGAAATATAGTCACCATTGACCAGTTGACATATTACGAACCAAAGTCTTAGACCTCCCCTGAGTCCATCATATCTTCGGTGACCAATAAGCAAACCATCGACCCCTTGAATAGTGTCTCACCCAGAGTCTATAAAGGCTCCTCTTTTCTTGGTTAATTCCCTAGTCTTCCTCCTCTTATCTCTGATCCCAACTCATCGAATGTTTGCATGATGCAATCATCTCGGGCTTCCCTGAAGCGGCTCGCTTTCGCTAGTCAGCAGCCCTGCCCTCTGAAACTTGCTCCTAGCACTTCGACTCAGCCTTCTGGACCCCCTCCTCTTGGCCCTTCATCTACAACTGGTATCCATTAGCCTCTCTACCCTCCTAGCATAGTTCCTCCTGGCCTTAACCATCTCGGAGTTGCCCCGCCTGGCCATTACCCCTCCGGTTAGACATCGTTCCTAGCTCCCCCCCCTGGAGTGTTCACGATACCTGTTATGGATACCTTATCCCTTCCTAACCTGACCCTGGGGATCCCTGTCTGGTACATTGATCCCCCAGCTGCTACCCCACCTGGTCAACCCAAACATTATCTTGCTTTGACCCCGGTTCAATTGGTCCCCATGACCCCTCCCTCTGCTACCGTGCCTCAGCCACCTCAACAGGAACCTCCTCCTATTGCGACAACTTCGAGTAAAGGGAGCAAGGCTCACAAGAAGGCATCTAAAGACAAGGCTCCCCCAAAAAGCCCTACCCCTCCTCAGTGTCCAAAGCGTACCATCCAGTGTGTTTTGTGTGATGTTTTCAGTCATGCCACCCATACCTGTCTGGAGTTGCCTCACCTCAAGCCCATGGTCAATGAGACATTTCCGGAGTCTGATATCCCTAAGGTCTATGTCACTATACCTGATTAAGTCCTGAAACTCAAATCCTTGCGTACAAATCACCCTTGTGCTTTGTGTGATTTCCATGGCCACTACACCCACCTCTGTCCCCGCCTTGAAGAGTATTGTTCCTCTTTGGAAGCGGTCCGCCAATTCAAGGCCAAGAATAACAAGTTCACCTCTCCCTTTTTTGTGAGTTCTGCTTTAGTAGAACCAGAGGATTTTCCTGCTCCCATTGACATTACCCCTCCCGATGTTGAAATAAAAAAGTCTTCGGCCACCATTTTCTACCTATCATCATCCATGAGACCCTCGGTGGAAGCCCCCCTGGAGACTTCCCCTCCTGTTTCGCCTAACCTCCTTTCAGCAAGCACCTTGGGCTCAACATCGGTAGATCCTTTATCTACTTACTCTTTTTTCATCACCCATGACGTTGCACATGTGAGCCTTTCTTCACATAATGATGAGTCAGGTAGCTCTACCACATCAGGTGGTCTCGCTTACTCCAGTCACCCCATCTTCCATTCCGACGAAGAAATTATGGAAGTGATGACCGACCCTGACTTTCCATGGGAAGATATGCACCACCGTGCCTACTTCCTCCCGCAACAGTCCCATGACCAATATGATATGGGAACTAAAGACTTCATTCCTGATGAATTCGATTGGTTTATAAATCCCATCCCTGCACCTGATGCTTTCGAAGAAGGTAATATGGCCAATATCTCTCCTACCATTAAAATTGACATTTCTAACAAACCAGGGGTAGAAGAAAACATCACCTTGGGTGCCCAATGCACCCCGAAAGAAATTGAGGCTTACACAAGCTATTCAAGGAATTCTGCGATGTTTTCGCCTGGTCCTATTCAGAAATGCCCAGACTTGATCCCGCCATTTTCGAACACCATATCAATACATGGCCCGATGCCAATCTTATCCATCAGAAGTTGAGACCCATTAAGCGTTCTAGACAAGAGGCTGTCAAAGCTGAAATTGATAAGCTCAAGCACGCGGGTTTTATCTATCCTATCAAATACACCACTTAGGTGTCCAACCCGGTTCTCATTCTCAAGAAACAAGGCACCATTCGTGTCTGCACGGACTTTCGCAACCTGAACAAAGCTTGTCCCAAAGACAACTTCCCCACACCATTCATTGACCAAATCATTGATGAGTGTGCGGGGCATGAGGTTCTATCCTTCATGGATGGTTTCTCCGAATACAACCAAATTGTTATCCATCGTGCTAATCAGCTTAAGACTGCATTTATTAGTTCGTGGGGAACCTTCGCCTTTAGGGTCGTGTCGTTTGGCCTTAAGAACACTGGAGCCTCTTTTCAATGGGTCATTTCTTACTGTTTCCATGACCTGGCTGATATTATCCTTGCTTATTTAGATGACCTCACTGCACGTTCTAAACATCAAGCGCAACACCTCCATGATCTGCGTACCGTCTTTCTCTGATGTCGCAAGTATAATATCTGCCTCAACCCACTCAAGTGTGTCTTTTGTGTTCCTGTCAGCCATCTTCTAGGCTTCATTGTGTCTAAATATGGTATAACACTTGATCCCTTGAAATTTCAAGCCATCCTTGAGCTTCCTATTCCTCGTACTCTATGCCAGTTACAAAGCCTACGAGGCAAAGCTAATTTCCTTCAACGGTTTGTACCTGACTATGCCACCACCGCGTATGAGTTCCTTAGACTCCTCTGATCTCACATTCCTTTTGTGTGGGATTACTATTCTCAAGATTATTTTGATGCCCTGAAATATGCTCTCACATCCACTCCCTTGATTCGTCCCCCTGAATTTGATATGGATTTCATCTTGTACATCTCTGCCTCCACCTATTCGGTCACTGGAGTCCTTATTCAGGAAGATGACAACGGATTCAAGCATGTTATCTATTATGTCAGTAAGAACCAGTATAGGCCCCCCTGTATCCTACTCACATGAAGATAAATTAGCATTGGTTGTCGTGTTCTCAGTCCAAAAAATTCGTCATTACATCCTCATGCGTTCCACCAAGGTCGTGACTAATTCCAACCCTATGGACTTCCTATTGAGACGTCAAATCATCAATGGGAAGTATGCCCGTTGGATCATTATCCTCCAGGAATTCGATCTTGAATTTGTCACACCCAAAAGTAATAAAGGTTTAGCACTTGCTGAATTCATTTCTGAATTACCTACCGGTACGTAGGATCCTCTAGTTAATGATGATTTTCCCGATGAACATTTATTTTCCATTACCACAAATGATCCTTGGTATGGTGACAACCTCACTTATTTTCGAACCCAAAATTTCGCCATCCATCTTGATCATGATGCTCGACAACGTATCCAACACCAAGCCCCCCGCTACCTTCTTATCGGTGACGACCTTTATCGTCGCGGTGTAGATAGTGTCCTTTGTCATTGTCTCATACACGATGAAGCTAAGCAAGTCCTCAATGCATGCCATAGCGGCGCTTGTGGTGGCCACCTCTCCAGTCTTGCCACTGCCTAGAAAATAATGCGTGCTGGGTATTTTTGGCCTTATCTCTTTGGTGATTGCATTGAAGCAATCAAACATTGTCCCAATTGCCAACGTTTCACCCCTAAGGCACGAGCCCCTCTGGCTCCCCTCCATCCTGTCATCTCAGCTGGTTCCTTTTGTAAGTGGGCCATAGACTTTATGGAGTGTCAACCTTCATCTGTTGGTAACCACAAATATATCATCGTGGCGGTTGACTATTTCACAAAATGGGTTGAGGCCATGCCAACGTTTAACAACACGGTAGCTATTGCAACCCTCTTTTTCTTTAACCATGTTATCGCTCGATTCGGAGTTCCAAAACAATTGGTCTTTGACCATGGCTGACATTTTGAATATGAGATATGGCGTGAGATATCCTCACTTATTGGGCTTTGAGAACCAATATTCCTCCTCCTATTACCCCCAAGGTAATGGCCAAGTTGAAGCAGTCAATAAAATCCTTAAAACCATGCTTCAATGGATGGTGGATAAGCACAAAACCAATTGGAACCTTATGCTCTTCCCTGCTTTGTGGGCCTATATAACTTCTGTTAAAACCGCCACCGAGTTTACTCCTTTCCACCTTGTTTTCAGAGAGGAGACAGTTTTACCGATCGAATGTGAAATCCCTTCCCTTCATCTAGCCTTCGAAATTCTCCCTAACACCCAACCTTTAGAACAACGACTTATCATGCTTGAGCGCGCTTCTGAAGACCATCATTTTGCATTGCAAACCATCGAAGCAGCTAAGAAATGCACCAAAGCTCAGTATGACCGAAAATTCCACCATCGTACTTTTCACGAAGGTGGTCTCGTTGTAGTGTATGACCAGGCCCATGATGTCCTCGGTAATGGGAAGTTTGACTCATTATGGCTAGGCCCTTACATCATCAGTAAGGATTTAGGTAAGGGGGCATACCTCTTAGAGGATCTCGAAGGACACCCCCTTCCTAATCCTCGCAATGCACTCTATCTTAAGAAATATTACCCTTAGCATTTCCTTCCTGAAATGCATGATCTATTTCTTTTGGGTAGCCAGCTCATGTTTTTTGTAATTTGATCCTTCACCAAGACACATTTTTCCAAGAAGGGTCACTTCACCACTCCTCAAAATCGAATTTCTTCACTTGCAACACGTGTACTTGGGAGACCATTTTGCCTCCATACTTTTCCATGCTCGTGTCGAATTTCATCATGAGTAACCATCTTGTACTCATGTTTTATGGTCTCCATTGTACCTTTTCTATGTGGCAGCATCATCAAGCCACCCTTGTTTAGAGCATCCTAGTTGAGTCATCATCGCATCCATGGAGTCTATCCCGAGTCCCTTTATATCCCGCTATAGTCATCCATCCTTCATTTCTTGGTTCCTCTCTCGTGTCGCATATTATGGCCTTCAGTCCTACTATCCCTTGTCCCCTTTGATATTGTGTCAGTTTCTGCCAGGTCATCCATTCCCTTTATGCTTTAACAAGGGAATTCATCCATCTGCTACTCAGTACCCCCCATTTCATCATCATCCCTAGTCTCAGTCTGCCAGTCACTCTATTATTTTATCTCGTGCCTTAGTTGAGGATTCCTTATTGCCTCACCTATGGTGGACCTCCTTCTGTCAACATCAGATCATTCATTCCAGAAGATAGGTCTAGAGGGAAGTGTACCTTGGTTCCAGCTTCCACTCATGTTCGGTGCCTTGGATCATGCAAAGGGACTCCTTATTGCCCTTTGACTTTATTTTTTCTCAGCTCCAGCTCCTTCCAGCATGATCGAGATCCATATACTTGATGGTTCATTGATGCAGCAGATTGTATCGGTGATTCCCGGGTGTGTGTGAGATGTTTCAGACCTCATGAGGGGGTGGCCCTTCAGGTAACCCCACACATGCCCAAATGACCTCTTCATTACAACCTTTGATGCAGCTCCATAGATTTGATGGTGTCGGCCTCAGCTGCTTGCAACGCCTGTTAGTTTGCATGTATCATTCAGATTTTCAGAGCCTTTTCATGCTTACAGGGGCACTTTGGTTGTACTTATATCTCATGTACTCAAATATTATTATATAAGTCTTGGTTGTTATCCCAGGCATGTGGGATCCATTATCATGTTTTTAGCTAGCTCATGTTCATGCCAGCATGTACTATATAGTTCATTCCCTTATTTACTGGATGCATTATTCTTTGTACTTTCTCTCGGCAGGAATAGGTATGCCCCACTCGCTACCTATAGCATAGGTACTCACTCATAAAAGAGATTTGTCGCACCCGTAAGTCTCGCCTTCTCAGGGTCTAGTCCTCTAGTGCTTTGGTCTACCTTATATTTCTCTCTCTCTGACTTCCCCTTCGGTGTTTAGTGATTGAGTTCTTACAACATACTTCGACCATACGATTAGCTCCTAACACTTGCATGTTGGGGGGCAATCTGTTACACCAATTTTTGGTCATCTAACTTGTTACTATTAGATGGACCAAAGTACACCATCTAAGACCAATTTTACCCCAAGTAAAATTGCTTTCACTATGAAAAATAACTTAGTATTCCTTATTTATTAAGTTGTTTATGGTCTAAACAGGAAACCCCATGAGGAAATATTAGATGAATCCACATTTGTTTGATTTTCCTTAAGGAATAATTAGTTAAACATCAGTTTAATTAATATTCCTGGTCATATTTAACACAAAAACAGGAAAATTAATCAGACAAATCATTATTTATCTTATTATTTTCTAGGAATAATTATTTAAACCTTATTTAAATAATATTCCTTGTTAAATTTGACTAAATCATTTACAAATAATTGAATAAATCATTATTTATTTGATTATTACTTAACCACATCCTTAAAATAATAAATAAATCATTTATTTATTTATTATTTACAAATAAAAGGATTTGAACAAATTCAAATTCTTTTTCCCTCCAACAAATATAATAAAATATTCCATAAAAGTTGGATCTAGATTTGGTTAATAATATTTTAACTATGCACCAATATCTAGGCTAACTCAATATTTTGTTATAAATAGAAGGGTTTTTCCATTTACTCACTACCTTTTGTTGCCTAAAGATCTCTTTGGATCTATACTTTTGGTCTGACTTTGATCCTCCATCATTGTCATATTTTGCTACCATTTTTCTTGTGAACTCCCTTGAGTTCCATTTTTGTCTGGGTTTTCTACACCATCAAGAGAGAGAGATATTAGATCTAAAGTGTTGAGGACTTACAAGAACCCATCCCATTGAGGGAGATTGGTAACATATTTCTATGTTCCCTTCCCAGGTGTCAAAAAATACAAAAAAATTATTTAAAAATATGCTTGTCTTGTCTATTGGATGCGTGGAGCAACTCTTACTTTTATTTACTACTTAATGTCTTTTACTACATAGATATAGATTTTGTAGCATTTATCTTGGTCAAGTAACTGCAGATCTAAATAAATTGGCAGCCATCTTTGATGTTAGGGTTGTTTGTTATGCAGAGCTAAAGTGAGATTTTTTCGTACGCTTGTGATTAAGATTCATACTAACAATGTGGGAGACTCCTTCTTATGTGGAAGTACCTCCTGATCCTTAAATTTTGAAGGGTAGCCCCTTTGCCCCCTGATTGTGCCATCCACTTCTTCTGAAGTATCATGCACAGTATGGGAGAAAATCAACCCATACTCTCCCAATAGTAGCTAAAGCAACAATAGCTCTTACTGCCTCCTCACACCTCCATCGTATAGGCCATGGAGTGAAAACATGATGTTTGACATGAAAAATGTCACATCATTCCAATGCAACCAAACTCCTTGCTACACCATGATTCAAATGTCATCCCATGCCCCATCCAACAACATACCCTTTGAAGTAGGATATCTCACATGTTGACCAAGCTCTTTCAAGAGTAGCCAGTGTAGCCTTGCCTCCTGCTGGAAACTATCATAGATCTGCAGGTGGCTTACCAACATCTTGCTTATCAACATCACCCATCCAACCAATGGTGAGTGTCTACTGTCATGCTCTACATGGTTATTCCTCCAATGGAGAATCCCATCCTCCCAAACCAAATCATTATCTCTACACTTCATGGGATGTTGAAGTGTAGCCTCCTGGAGATCTCCATATGAAGACCACTCATCAATGACCATGTTGAACCCAGGAGGATCCAAGTATACTGAAGGAAAAATATTTTCATTAAGCTGTGAAGTGCTCATCAATAAAGATCCATCATAACAATGGAAGATAAGATGTATCTCATCAACCATCTGCCTATCCCCTACTACACATGTAGAATGGTCATTGGAATGCTCCAATAATGGTTGGGCACCCAACTCATCAATGCTGCTCAATGACAGCGTTGTTGATCTCCATGATGGTGCATTTTCTGTCTCATGATCTTTCTCAATGCTAAACATATATTTTTGCATTGGATTGTTTAGGACAATACTCATCCTATCCTCCAAAAATATACACTCCAACCCCAAGAGTTGTGTGCAGCTCAACAATGAGATACTAGGATGAATGTACATCTCCTCTTTGATCCTATCAAGGGCCCTTTGTGCAGTGATAGTCTGCTACTCCAAATCAGCAGTGTGTCTTGACTCTAGGTCATGCAATGGCATATCTCCACAACCTTTCATAAGATGTGCTGAAATAACAGAAAGTGGAAACATTTCCATACCTTGGTTTTGCTTGGGAAAATCTTGTACTGCTACAAGGGTTCCTCCCACCGGTGTGATGACTTCCCCAACTACTGATGATGATGGTTTCTCCTCTATGGCTGCACCAGCACTGGTATAAGTCTCCTCCTCCTCATGCATCTCCTGAATAGTGCATGGGACTCTAAATGCCAAGAGATCAAGATCACTTTGTAAAGGTGCAAGTGTCCCTCTCCTGATGCAATTACTCCTACAGCAACTGGTGGTGAAGGTCTCTTCTCCTCTAATTTCTTCTTTCCAAAATTCTTGATCAACCTTTGAGTAAAATATGCATATGTAGTCACTCTTGCATGACTCAAATGGCTGAACCACCAAATGTTTGCTTCACCCTCAAGGTACAGCACTGCAATCTCAAAAACTTCTCTCTCTACTACTAGATGTAGCAGGAATAATGCATCCAACTTCATTCCCTAAGCCCTTGCTATGCATGTGGATGATCCATCAAATGTAGACAATAGAAATCTATTTCTGCAAGGTCTTGTTTCTTCTTTGAGTTGAATGAACTGTGGGAGAGTTAGATTCTCCTTGAAAGCTATTGATTGAGATTTGTATTTTGCAAGATACTCATTTAGAATCTCATGATCTAAGTTTCCTCCATCTCCATGCCTTTTTTCTTCTTCTTCAAATTAAAAGGGCATAGTATGTTTCTCTGGATCTCTAAGAAATACCAGTTCTTTCCTCTACTGATAGGAAGTACAAGGACCTTCGTCATCTTGAAACCCTATTATGGTTTCATTTCTTTTCTCCACTTTTCTTTGCGTGACCTCCTTGGTGAGGTCCCTCATAGATCTGAAAAGAGATGAGATAAAACTCATTCCTTCCATCATTCTAATCTCTTTCTCCTTCTTCTTATTCTCCTGATAGCATAATGGATGAGATGCATAGGCTGAGGCAAGGTTATGCTATGATACCACTGTAATATTCCCAATTGGTAAAAGCAGGAATATAGTGCATAAACTAAGAAATAGAAGGGTAAATCAGCATATCAACAATGGATACCAATATGTATCAATTACATTATGAATAAGAACAACAAATCAGTACAAAATAGTGAGGCATAAATCATATGAAGTGAGGAAAAAAGCCTCCCATAAACAATCACTCCCAAATATGAGATGATGCTACAATACAAAATTTTGGAGAGTTGCTACAGCGCAGTCATAACATGCATAACTATAGCTTGAGATCATACAATGATACAAATATAATGATATATTCTTCAATATATGTTATATAAATAGATCTAGGCCCTATATCACCTTTCTAAGATAACCCAAGAGGGTTTCTGGAAAATGCACACAATGTGCCAATGTAAGTTGCAGCCCTAAGGTTGAAGGTATGCTACAGCAACATAAATAAGAAGATATTGTTGAACCTGATGTATAATCCTACAACTCTTCTCCAATAGATCCTCCAGATGAAAGGATGGCCCCTCCACTGAAGAAATCACCTCCCAAATCAGACACTGCAACCACCCCTGCAACTCCTCCCTAAAATAATGCATATCTAGGTTGAAACTACGTTGTAGGGGATAAATACTCCTTGGACTGATGCCAAATATGTCAATAAAGCCCAAGGGGCTTCTTTACTGGCCTCCCAATGGAAGGAAACCTCCCTCCACTGAAAAAATAGCTCAGAAAACACCCAATAAAAACCTCCACTTTTGCACCCTGCAACACAACACAACTCTAAGTAGAAACTACGTTGTTGAAGAAATTTAAAGCTTGGAAAAATGTCGGAAGGTGGAAATATGGTTAAAATACTCCTCCTAAGTGGGCACTAGCAGTCCCTCAAGGATAGAGTTGGGATTCCCGCTCAGGAACACCTTGTGCTAAACAAAACTACAATCTTAGCTAAATAGCTAAAGAGAGATCAAAGTCTTAACAGACCATAGACAAATAATAATCCAATCCCCCCTCACAATGGTTTCCATCCCCTTCCTTATATTCTTGGTGAACTTCCTCACCTTGGGCCCCACTCATTAAAGCCACTACTTCCACGCATGGAATCTCCCTCCAAAACTGCATTGTCCCTCAATGAATGCCACTCCTTCCATACCAATGTTTTTTTATTTGGTAAAGTTTGACCCAATCTTCATGATCCTATTAGGGTCCTGTGATTTAGCAGATTGGTAGACCAAATGCACAGGGTAACATGAAACCAATATTTGGAGTCCTAGGACCTATCCTTCCTGGATTCAGAGAGGGCTCTCTCTGTTTGTAAAGGATATGAACTTGTTTGCTTTAGATGGTTCATTTTAGGCTAGTTGTTAGGTGTAGGGTTTGTTGTTTGTTTTGGTTGGGTAAGATGAAATAGGTAGAACAGGTGGAGTTAGAGATCATCAAATCATTGGGCTATGGAGTCTATGAAAGTCATGGATATCTCAACAAAGAGTCAGAGTGCATTGCAGGGCAAATCTAGTGTGGTCAATGGATCCTTAAGGTCATATGTGAAGTGAAATGGACATTAAGTTGGGGAAACAAGGTAGGGCAAAGGGCAGTTAAGAATCCTTTGTCAAATAACCATAAACAAGAAGGTCTCAAATATGATAAGCTAAAGATAATAATCATGATATTGGGAAAATAATTTACTCAATGAAAATACTTCAACAAATAGATATTCAAGACAAACATTCCAATGAAATATAGAAGGCGAGAAAATCATTTAACTTCTAGTGATTTCACCTTCAAGATTTAGAAAACATTTAAGATAAAAAAATAACTTTAATCAATCAAATAGGGAACTCCTAAACATTGTTGATCAAGCTACAAAGAACTTTGAGGAAAACTAATAGGCATGGACAAAGGGAAAGATCCAAACAAGACCTCCTTGGCTTAACCTAACAAGTAATACTTCAAAGAGATATTTCAGAACAGAGTTTAGATAGCATCAAATAAGCAGGGCTTGCCATAAAACATGTTTTGAAACTAGCATATTAATCCATTGATGAAATAAACAAGCTTAGGGAGTCTAAGGAGCAATCTATAATTCTTTAAAATGTCCTAGTAGAGGAAAACATCAAGGCAATAGAAGGAGGGAAGGACTAAGGTGCTTCAAACAACTTTTCTTAGCCTATAATTTTCTGTTCTACTTCATATAGAAGGATGAAACATAATGATAAACAAGAAAAAATGAACAAATTAGAGACACATCACCATTAACCAAGCTCAAGGATCCTGCAAGCAAGCTTCATCATCATCAATCAAAGCAAATCATCCACAAGCTCCACAACACCAAATTGCTCTTCAACCTCAAAAAACCATGTATACATGATAGTTGGGGTTTTTAGCTTTAAGATTTCCCGTTAGCTTTTCTTCCTGGCATCTTTTTTCACGTGAATGTATACATGATAGTTGGGGTTTTTAGATTTAACCTTTCCCATTAAACAACTGTGTTTATGTGAGATTGATTTTGCTTCATATATGTTTTGCAATTGGCGATTTAATTTCTGCAAAGAATTAAGTGGAAGGATTTGATATATAACATAAGATTAATATGTTAGATCAGGGGAGTCCGGTAATATACATGCATCTTGTATAATTTCTACATGGTATTAGAGCTATGTTAATCATTGAAAATTGCAATCTTGAAGCAGTATTGATTTTTGTGCTAGTGGACAATTCGAATTTGCTACAATAATTTCTTGGTGCAACAATTGAGTATTCATTGAAATGGCTTTCAATGGGTTGTGGTTGGATTATTCCCTTGAGGTGAGCTCAAACTACATAGCTTGGAAGGATGGGATGGAGGCGATGCTTGAAGATAACGGTCTGAAGGAGTTCATTGATAGCGATGTTTCTAGGCCTAATTCTAGCGATGTTGCATTACTTGACGCATGGAAAAAGAAGGTAGCGAAGACAAGAAAAATTATGTTGGAAGGTGTGAAAGACCATATTGTGTCAAGCATTCACAGGAAATCCACTCCATTTGAAATGTGGAAGGCTTTGACAGATCTCTTCTAAAGCAGCAGCGACCATAGGAAGTTGGGGCTGAAAGATAAGCTCAGAAAAATCAAAATGGAGAAGGGTGACAGTATTCCAAAATATCTCACAATGTTTTTCCAATGTATGGATGAGCTGGGGAGTGTTGTAATCACAATTGCGGATGATGAATTGGTGAGTTTGGATCCCCTTGGGCTACTAAATAGTTGGCACAGTTATCAGGACTTTGTCAATGGACAGGAGAAACTGCCAGATTGGGAGCGACTTTGGTCGGATCTAGTGCAAGAGGAGATAAGGAAAAGTACCAGGGATGGCTCTTCATCAAAGAATGATGATGAATAGAATTATTCTTTGGTTACCAAAGAAAGGAAAGGAAAGGGGAAGAAATCCCATCCAAAATCCGAGGCTAAAGGAAAGAGCTGGATTTGTCCAAGGTGAAGTGTTTTCACTGTCATGAACATGAGCATCTTGCCACTAACTGCCCACAGAAAAATAAGAACAAGAATTTTGTTGGAGTTGCAACTGGTGAGGCCCTTGCCTCACAATTTGAACTTTATTTCTCCTTGATCGCATGCTTGGTTTCAAGCGCAATGGGATCAGTGTGGTATCTTGATAGTGGTGCTTCCTTCCACATGACGGGAGTCAAGGAGTTGTTTAGTTACTTGGAGGAGAAAGACCTCCAAATGCATATAGAGATGGGTGACGATGGTAGATACAGTGCGACCAGCATTGGAACCATTACCTTTGAGAGGGAGTCAGGTAAACCATTTCTGTTGAAAGATGTTATGCATGTTGTAGGTCTAAAGAATAACTTGGTCTCGGTCATGATGTTGGAGGACAGAGGTTATGACGTTGTTTTCAGCGAGGGAAAAGCTTTTCTGCGACATAAAACAATGGGTCAAACCAAGAGGATAGGGCAAAGCAAAAGAAGTGGTTAGCCAGGATGAGGGTGAATTATGGCATAGGATATTGGGCCATATTCACCATGGCGACTTGAAGATTTTGTAGCAGATTTCTACTGGACTTCCCAAGGGTACTCTTGCATAGTCAGATCAGTGCAAGGGATGTACTATGGCTAATTTTGTGAATACCACCTTTCATGAGAAGGAGAACCGTGCATCGGTGATCCGGGAGAGAATTCAGACAGACTTGTGTGGACCTTTCTTGGTTGCTTCAACAACAAAACATAGGTATTATGTTATATTTGTTGATGACTATTATTGTAGATGTTGGATCTTCTTCACGAATAAGAAGAGTGAAACATTCTAAAAGGTCTGTGAGTTTAAAGCATTGGTGGAGAAGGAGTCAGGGAAGCAAGTGAAGGCTCCACGGAGTGATAATGGTGGTGAATATATCTCGAACGAATTCAAAGACTTCTGTAGCAAAGAAGGAATTCGAAGAGAACTCATAGCGCCTCATAACCCATAGCAGAATGGGGCCTCAGAGAGGAATAACAGAACGATCGTGGGTGTTGCACAAGCTATGCTGCATGACCAGGGCCTACCAATGCACTTGTGGGCAGAAGCATGTAACACTGCGATTTATGTTCAAAACCATTGTCCTCGTAGAGTACTTGGCATGAGTACACCTAAAGAAGCTTTTACTGGTAAGAAGCCTAATATTTCTCATTTGAAGATTTTTGGCTCATCTGTATACATTCATGTGAAAAAAGGCACCAAGAAGAAGCTGGAACTGACTGCATAAGTTGGGATATTTTTGGGGTACACAGAAACACCCCATAATTATCGTGTGTATTTTCCAAACGGTCGGATGACTGTGGTGCAATGGGATATAAAATTTAATGAGGAGAGAGCCATGAAGTTGTCGTTTGATAGGGAGCTACACCTGCATGCAGAGGAGGAACTTCTTATTCCCAAAGATGAGCCTCAAGATGTGGATCAGCCACAGGAGTAGGATCATGGAGTGGAGGAGTCCACTCATGCAGAGCCAAACATTAGAATAGGCAGAAGGTGTACCACAGAAGCTGAGAGATTGAAGCTTGATGCGGCATAGAATTTAGGAGTCCCTACATCACAGCGCAGACAAAGACAGTCACCTGACCGATTCACTGGATACATGGCTCTCATGAGCAAGTGTATCATGACAAAGCCATCTCCTTTGAGGAAGCAGCGCAGAAGCCCACATGGGTAGATGCCATGGTGGAGGAGTGTGACTTCATTTTCAGAAAACATGCTTGGGAGATTGTTCCAAGGCTGGTTGGTAATTTAGTGGTAGGTTCAAGATGGATCTACAAGGTAAAGCAAGCTATTGATGGGAGCGTCGAGAAGTATAAGGCAATATTTTTTGCTCGGGGCTTCTAACAAATCGAGGGTATTGATTATGAAGAAACCTTTTCACCTTTCACACGGTATTCTTCCATAAGGACCATCCTTGCTCTCTCAGCATAGATGGGTTAGCACATTCATCAGATGGATGTGAAGACTGCATTCCTTAATGGGATCATTGAGGAAGAAGTGTACATTGAGCAGCCTGAAGGATTTGAGATCTTCAACAGCAAGTCGCATATGTGCAGACTCAAAAGAGTGATGTATGGGTTGAAGCAAGCACCACGTGCTTGGTACACATGGATCGACAACTATTTAATTTGAATTGGCTTCACCAAGAGTGAGGTGGATGCAAACCTATACCAAATTATGGTGGAGGGTAAGATTTTAGTCATTGTTCTTTATGTTGATGATTTAATGCTAACGAGTGATGAGTAGTTGATACACTCATGCAAGGAAGATCTTGCAAAGGAGTTTGAGATGAAGGATTTGGGCCTCCTTCATTATTTCCTTGGATTGGAAATATTCCAGTGAGAATGTGAACTATTTGTGTCGCAAGGTAAGTATGCTCGGGAGATACTTGGTAAGTTTCACATGCACGACTGCAAGCCCATGGATACTCCTCTTCCAGGAAATTGGAGAAAAGATGATGCTACATCAGCAAAGGTAGTGGATGCTACTGTCTATCGACAGTTGGTGGGTTCACTCATGTATTTATTTAATACAAGACTGGACATATGCTAGGCAGTGGACCATCTTATTCAAGTGATGGTTGAGCCTACCAAGCTCTTTTGGAAGGCAAGCAAGCATGTCCTGAGATATCTCAGGGGCACATCTGAGTATGGCTTATGGTACAGATAGACGGATGAGGTGAAGTTGCATGGCTTCATGGATGCAGATTGGGCAGGCAGCCCAACGGACAGAAAGAGCACATCAGGAGGGGTTTTCAGTATTGGATCTACAGTAGTTTCTTGGTATAGCAAGAAACAAATATCTGTGGCACTCAGTTCAACGGAAGCAGAATACATGGCAGCAAGTCAAGCTGCATGTGAGGCTATCTGGATGAGGAAGATCATGGTCAGTTTGTTTGGTTGTCATTTAGATCCTAGAGTGATACATTGTGATAATTAGATTTGCATTAAACTCTTGATTAATCCTTTGTTTCATGATAGATATAAGCATATAGATATCCGATATCATCATATCAGAGATTGTGTGCAACGTTAGATCATGTTGCTTCAGTACATTCCTACGGAAGATCAAGATGAAGATATTCTGACGAAGGCGCTCAGCAGGAGAAAATTCAAATACCATAGAGACAGGATCAGGGTGAAGGATAATACCTATCTTGTTGAGGGGGAGTGTTGAGATTCAACAAGATTATGAGCTTAGTGAAAATTAAGCACCTTCACTAAGTGGGGCCCGCAGGCTATGTTTTGGTGTATGTCTTTTTTTAGACATGGTGAGCATATTCTATAAGTTGCAGGATGATATTTGTATATGGTTGATCAAGTTGGAAAAATAGATGAGATTCTATTTTTACAATATTGGGTGAATTCTATTTCTAGATCACTAATCTAAAAATAGATGCATGTCAATTATTATTAGCCCTTAATAATAATTCGACAATAAATTTCAACTTATTCTCTTGGTGCACTTTATTTCAGTGAAAAGATTTGGAAAATCAGTGGACTAAAGGAATTACGCAATTCCTAGGGTGTTTGGTGACTCATGCATGGAGGACTCAGTTATAACTGATAGTGGCAAGTTGTGACAGAGTTGGAAGTGTATTATGTGAGCTATTATTTAGTTTAATGCAGTTAAGTGAGTTAAACTCAGTTGTGCTAGTTGTATCTAGTCCTAACTGAAGATACACTAGTGAGATTTTAGTGAATTGATTATTTAATTAATTCAAAACTAGAGATTCACTTGCAACTGAACAAATATAGCAGTTAACTACTTGCATGTGAGTTCCAATGGAGACCCAGTGGAGAGATAAGTGAAAGGGTGAGATGGAATATCTGTTGTGACTATAGTGATGCATTCAATGCATCTGGCACACATTGGAGATGCCAATAAGGATTGCGCAGTCAAGGCAAGGCAAGATCGAATTCATTCATGGGTCTTCTTCAGCAGGGATTGCGCAGTGGAGGCAAGTTGTCAGGAGGCAAGAAATTGGTGCATAGATATGAAAATTTCTGTATGACAGTGTGTAATGATTGTTGATTGTACTGAGAGCTTGATGTACTAAGCTTTGTATGAGATTATTACATGATCCATTGATATACATAATATATTATAATTGGGGTTTTTAGCTATAAGCTTTCCCATTAAACAACTGTGTTTATGTGCGATTGATTTTGCTTCATATGTGTTTTGCAATTGGCGATTAATTTTCGCAAAGAATTAAATGGAAGGACTTTGTATTTAACATAAGATTAATTTTTTAGATCAGGGGAGTCCGGTAATATACATGCATCTTATATAATTTCTACATCTAGATCTGAGAATCCTTAATTTCTCTCTCATCCCAATTGAAACCATTTTCACCATTAGCCTAAGGATCTGAAGTTACTCAGTTATCTTGCCCTGTGAACACTTCCCTTTAGAACCTTCATTCTGATCTAACTGCTTGATACATTGACTCCATTAGCCCAATGGAATATAGACATACATCCATCCACCTGAACCAGTGATTCCACCACCAAACCAAACCCAAAATCAAATCCCAAGTAATCCTACATAACTAGCCTAAAATCAACTTAAATCAACAAAGATAAATCATATAGAGAGAGCCCTCTCTGAGCATTAGGAAGCCTAGATCCTAAGGCTTAAACGTAGGTTTGTGGTTACCTCTAATATTCTTTAAACAAAAATATAAACAACCCTTGAGAATTATTTGAATGATAACATACCCTTCACTGCTTATAACAAAACCTCCCAATCTGTGATCTGTGATATCAGTTTGGGCCCCACCTCTTGTTGTAGCCTCTAAAACACCCTCCAAAAAACCCCCACTTTAAAATTTTTGGAGCCCCTTGAGCACAAAGAAAAGCTAAGTAAAGAGCTGAGAGTGCTAAGTCGCTGAGTCGCAAACTTCAAATTTGTGGAAAACCGCGACCCCGCGACCCTGAGGTCGCAAGGTCGCGAGGTTGCATCCCTCTCAGATCACCTCACCATGCGACCCTGCGACCTCATTAATGGCCCGCACGTGCGACCTTTTTATATATAGGAGGTCGCTAGGTCACATTTTGCATATGCAGCGGATAGAAAAAATGCCTCTGACAGGTCGACTGGAGCGCGATTTTCCCCGGTAAGTTGCCATTTTCCTCCTACTGTTTCCTTTTTTGGTTATTCTTGCCTAATCTCCATATTCCTCAGCCTTTAAATGGCCCCCTGCCTTAGCCATTTTTTTCATTTGTCACTTAGGGTTTCCCTTTTGACTCTAACATTCACCCTGCTTGCCCAAACTTATCACAGTTTCTCATCCAGCCTCTCATGGCCCGTATCCTGCTCCAAAAGCTATCCCCTGGCTCTGTCTAGACCCATTTAGTCCTGTGTTCTTCAAGTTAAAGGGAAAAGCAACTTTGCGCTGCGCGCGCCAAAACCCCGGCAAGCCCTAGCGCGACTTGCGACCCTGCGACCCTGCGACCCTGCGACCTAGTCGCTAAGTCGCCAAGTCGCAAATTGCTCTTCCATTGTTTTTTTTGCAGCTTCGCGACTTGGTCGCAGGTCAAAAAGTTGCTCTCCCGCCGGTTTTCTAGCATTTTCGACCCAGCGACTCCGCGTCCTAGTCGCAAGGTCGCAAGGTCGCACTTCCGCCAATTTTTCACAACTTGTGACCCAGGGACTCTGCGACCTAGTCGCAAGGTCGCAAGGTCGCACTTCTGCCAATTTTTCACAACTTGCAATCTAGCGACCCCGCGACCTAGTCGCAAGGTCGCAAAAGCTTCAAAATATCAACATCACGACCTCGCGACCCTGCGACCCAGTAGGCCTCTTATTCAGCTCTTCCTGTGTCCCCAGTTGAAATAAGTAATAATTTGTACCTAGTTTTGTATCATCATGGCATATTTCTTATCCTGGGATTATTTCATGAATATGATAGGTTAATTCGAAGCAGACTTAGATTTTATACCTGTCCCCTCATATTCAAGCGACATGGGACCTCCTATATCTCAGAAAAAAGACAAGAGCCTGACAGTGGAGGACGTAGAGATGGACATGCCAATGTCCCCACCCCCGATCTATAGAGATACCCTGTGCACATTTGCCAAAGGGGACAACATCCGTTGGTACCAAGTGTACCAAGAGTTCGCTAGAAAAGAATTCCCAGAACCTCCCTGATCGAGAAATATACATATAGGTCAAAAGGTCTAAGCTACATCTTTCAGGTGCCCATCCGGCTATATTCCCATGCCCGGAGATGATAGATTGGATTATACAAAAAACTAACCCCAAGAAGTTCGTAATCAGGGACAGCGAAGGCAAGGCTTTCGTGACGTTCAAAGGCTTAGACGCTCATGTATATTACTCTTTGCCTAAGCGAGAGGAGGACTTCACAGAAGAATGGGCCATCTCCCATGTAGTCCCTATAGTTGATACTCTAAAGAAGTGGTGGGAGGAGCCTGAGAAATTTAAGGTAAAAAAGGATCAGGAATATCCAGTGGCGGGCCTTAGGAAAGTGTATAAAT
This sequence comes from Pinus albicaulis, assembly GCA_034641835.2. NCBI lineage: Eukaryota > Viridiplantae > Streptophyta > Pinopsida > Pinales > Pinaceae > Pinus > Pinus albicaulis. The sequence goes on from CM076579.1 coordinate 1,383,575,364, forward strand.
TGGTGGCTGCCATGCTTTGCAGACTGTACGAGCACCCTGATGCCACCACCTTCAGTGGCACATGGGCAACTCTCATGGAGTATGTCACAGTGCACGGCACCCATTTCAACTGGGCCAGCATATTTGTGACCTCCATTCATACAAACATATCCTCAGCATTGGTACCAGATGAAGGATTGCCTTCTGAATTCTACATGGCCTCTTATTTGTTGGATGTCGTTTGTTCAATGTGCCACTTTGAGGGATGGGTGCATAGCTGGGATCCAAAACAGACCCGTGCAATCCACTTACAAACCAAGGTGTTTTGGGATTCCAGATATAAGAAAGACATAGAGCCAATTTCTCAAGTGTTCATCCCAGCTCTTTATAGGAAATTGTTCGGCCAAGACACTCCTTGCATGTCTTGGAGAGCCATGGATATGCTAGGCAAGGTGGCGCATTGGTTCCCATTTTCCGAGTACACTTCATCCGAGTCTTTGGCTCGTTCAAGGCCCCACATGCTATGCCTCGATATGTCACGGACAAAATGCTCATGCAAGAGGTTTGTTTCCAAATGTCTTTCGGTTTCTCCAGGGTCCTGTCCAGGGGTAAGAAGAAGCCATGGCCTACGCTACCCCTCACTATCGGTGCTTACATAATCAAAGATTTCAGAGAGGTGGAGGCAGAAGCAGAAGAGATGAAAAGTTACCACCTTGGGGCATTAGACCACCGGACATATGACCCGAAAAGGATAGTTCCTGATCATTGCAAGCGAGCTAAGTTCAAATGGAACTACCAGCACACGGAATGCCCGGGCGAAGATGAAAGGAGAAATTGGCACAATGCAGACCGAAAACTTGCTCCGGGGGCATACTCTGACCAAGAAGACCCAGATGACCAAACCTTGGAAGACAGGAGCCGTGAATTGGGAGGCGCTTATTCTTCTCTGGCTAAAAAGCCTCGAACTAGTACAGGGCATAGTACTTCTACCCAATAGAAAGAACTAGAAGCCAAGGCCCAACAAGAAAGGGAGAAGAAGATGAAAGAAGATGAAGATAAGCGCAAGAAGAGTCTAAGGGTAGAACAAAAGAAGAAGCATGCCGAGGAGGCCAAGAAGGAAAAGGAGAAACAAGAAGTAGAAGCTGTGGCGGAACGGGAACTCAAGAACGAATTAGATAAAGTGGAAGACGAACACCAGAAGAAAGCAGAACAAGCAGCAACGGCTGAGCATAAAAGGAAGGCCGAATTAGAAGCAACAGCAAAAGTTGAACGCCTTCGAAGAGAAGAGGAGGATGCAATGCTAGAGAACATCCAGGTATCTCCCCAAGGTGCAAGATCACAAACAAAGCTACCACCCCTTGAGGTACCTCTAGTTAGTACACGCGCCACGCTCTCCGATTTCAGTTCCTACCAAGGGCAAGAGGAGGAGGTATTCGATCTCACCAGGCTCATGTACGATCAGTTCTCCTTCAAAATCTGACAGGAGAAAAGAAGATGCCTGGCGCGAAATCCTTCCACCTCATCCACAGTCGCGACGGAGAAAGACATAGTCCTAGATACTAGGACTAATCCTGTGGTGATAGCGTTTGCTAGCACAGCTTTCGCTGCAGCCACAGAAGAGAATGTAAACAGAATGAGTAGAGAGATCTTCTCTCTACAAAATAGGCTACATGAAGCAGAGCAACGGGAGGCAAGGGCAGAATAGGAAAAGACGGCATTGAGAGAGGAGATCCAGCAACTCCAAAACAAAACTCCCCCTATCAATGAAGTGACGCTTACCATTCAAAGGGAGTTCGATATATTAGAGACTACCATGAGGAAAATTTATGGGGAAATGTTTACCATAAAACAAACAGTCGCCCCCTTGGTGAGAGCCAAAACGGAAACAAAGCAAAGGAACGAGCAGCTGAAGGAAGCCTCAGCTGCCTTGGACAGAATGATGGACTAGACAGTGCGGTACCCCAAGGCTCCCGAACATTTTCCAAAGAAGGACTGGATCCACACGCAAGATGCCAAGGTCCAGATCCGTATGAAAACGCAGTCCAGGGATAAGCTATCCAAGGACCTAGATAAGGTGATGGCTGCATATGAACATCTGATCAGCGGCATCGATTCGATGCACATCTTACATCACACTTCATCGTTGGGTGCATTGGATTTGGGGAAGACATGGGAGCAGGTGGATCAAGAGATCCAGTCATTTTTGTATCCCATTAAGCAAGCTGCTGCCACTTCCGACCTTGCAGCGTCACAAGAGAACCTGGGCAATTTTCTTGTCACGCCAGTCTGGATCTACACCAAGCTCGCCTCTCTGTCCAACCTAATCATGCAGAAGAAGGAGAATCTAATTCCAAATGCCTTGGAGTGTATGCATCGGTTGAAAGAAGAGGTCCCTTTGGTTTCCCCCATAGTAGCAGATTATCAGGCTTGGCAAAACTTCCTCAAAGGACAACAGATTGATGCCCCTGACCTCACGATTGTGTGCACATCCTCATAATCCGGTGGCAGTAGATTGCTAGTAGCATTTGGAAACAGGTCGCAGGTCACGCTCCCCATCCAGGTCATAGGTCGCATTTTCCAGCCAGGTCGCAAGTCGCAGTTCCCTTCTAGGTTGCAAGGCAACTCAGCAGTTGGACAGGCGAAGAGTCAAGAAGCCCAAAGGGAAAATTTTGATCTATAAAACTCCCTCCAAGGAAAATATAAAGGATCCTTTTTTTGGGGACTCAAGAGTTATAGAGCATTGTATTGAAGGATAACACTCTTTTGCTTATGAATACAGATACTTGTCAAAACTCCTTTTGGATCTGATGTGTTTTTCTGTGCGAACACTATGAGTATTTCTTATACAGTTTCAAACATCTTTTGATTAATGAAGCTGCACTTTTAATGGTATCATTTATGCATTATAGTCCTCTGTACTTGTGTTAATGATGCTCAGCTCATTTTTCTTTCTCATGAATTTTAATGACCTTGTTTATTAGCATTTGTATTATCATTTAAATCTTTCAGGAAGTGGAGGGCGTTTTCGCCATAAAGAATTTTTTCTTTTGTGGTCAGAACAGCCTGCAAGCATAACCCCAATGATGTGTTGTTAATAGCATTTCCTTCGGCGTTTATGCTTTATTATTTTTCCTCGCTACGCATAGTGTTATATATGGTTTAACTCATCAATCACGTATCTGGTATCATTTGAATAAGTGTGTGTCTGCAGGTTCATTGATTTCTTTTGAGACCAAGAGAAAGGATACCTAAGTGGTAGCCGAACCCACACCCCGGACGAAATCCCTATTCCAAACGGTTTAGAGTCTGGTTGGGGCTTTTAACCGAGGAGATCCCCTACTATTGGCCGGACATATTTTCCCGTCAACACCTCCCTACTACACCATCAATAGTCCTTCCATGGCCTTTGTCCCATTCTTTATAGTGTTAGTCATCCCGCTAACTCCACCATCACTTCCTCCATCTTCCCCTCATCTCCGCTCCCCATCACGCATCCAACGACTCATGATCTACTTCAACCCTCCCTCACCTTCTAAAGGTTAACACCAAGGCGATCCGAAATGGCCGATTTTGGAAACCACTTCCGGTGCTACATGTCGGCATGCAGTGATTTCGCACCCACCCAATCCAATACCACAAACCAGACAGGACCCCCTCCTAAATCTGGTCTCTTTTTTTGCAAGTTAAGCGTGGCATCGGTTTTTAACGGGACAAATGTAGCGAATGTTTATTCAATTTGTCCTGGAAATCTCCACTGAAGAGCCAGGCATGCAAAACACAACTAGCCGTTTCACAACGGTTAAGTGGAAATCATGAGAATGAGGGAGTGAAGGATTTCAACAGCATATGGAATCATATGATGGAAGCCAGATTGCCCACCTATTCACAGTGACTCCTCGTCACCCCATTTTTAAGATTCCAGGATTTGACCTCCATGGCCAACTATGCTTTTCTTTTACATTTTGATTATGATGTTTTGCTGGTGAAATCTCGATTTCACCTGATTTTGTTTTGATTTTCTAATTACAGGAGTTATTTTTTGATGCACGCTCTTCAAGTCGGTTCGGATATTTTGATTTTCACATGTGTGGGCCTATCATGAATGATTAGTCTATCGTAAACCCTCAAGGAGAACTCAATATGTAGAGATTTCAGAGATGAAAGAAAGGTTCTGAATTTTGGAGAATTTTTGCTATAGTTTTGTATGACTGTGGTCTTTATGCTCTGAGACACATATTTGGGGGATTTATTTTGAACATAATATGATATACAATGATGTTTATTTGGATTCCATATGGAGAAATGAGTAGCATGTATTTGCATTTTCTTGTTTATTAGTAATATCCTATTATCTATAATCATCTTTCAATATTTTTCTACTTTGATGATTTGTGTAATGTATTTGTTGGTGGTATGCATTTTTATTCATGAATTTATGTATGAACAACGCTCATGTGTTAAACTTGTTGTGCCCTCTTAATTCGTGTTCCACGAATATCTATTGTTGGTCACATTCCACTTACATCCGCTTCCTCCGAGTTCAAGGGAGACAGATTCTTAAGAATTTTAAGCATGTATCTCGCGCGTTCCTCCTACTCCATTCCTTCTCAACACCTTTGCATATTTTGAAAGCCTCTACTCATTGTTTCATACTTGGCCCATTTGAAAGCCACTGAGCTATACAACTTTCTGATCCCTCTCGTAGTATAAGGTAATTCACATGAATGAGACTCCAAGGTCTTCACCATTCCTGAACCACTAAAACTATTATTCTCTTTATCCATATTCTGTCAAAGGCATCCTTATAATTGTCTATATCTAACCTCTGATTTCAAGATTTCCTAGGCACTGGTCTTTTGCAACTCAAGGTTGTCTCTAGGAGCTACAACAGGGAATTTTCACAGTTACCTTAGACACACTATTCTCATGTTCAATCCCACAAACTTAGATGAGGTTTGCGTTCAAGCCACACATTTAGAAGCAAGAGGGAAAAAGAATGTAGATGATAAAGTTGATGGATTCATTGAGTATGAGGGTAAAGGAAAGGGAAAGTTTTATGGAAGAGGAAAGATAAATAGCTCTATCAAAAGAGAGAAATAGAAACTCACATGTAAACATTGTTCGAAGAATGGACATGATGAAGACCATTGTTGGAAAATTCATCCAAAGTTGAAGCCAAACAAACTGAAAGCCAAAGTGAAGGGAAAAATTGTTGTTATCATTGAACATGACTTGGGGTTAGATTCAGGAGATGAAACAAAGATTACAACTATGAGTTTGAAAGGTAAACACATAGCAAGCACTAGTTCTTCAAATTTTTCCAATGTCACTCAAGATGAAGATACAAGAATTAAACTTTTCCATATTAGAGTCGTCTTTAAACCTACCAATATAGACACACTTTTTGATAGTGGGTCTCAAGCTGATCTGATTTCTGAAGACTTGGTTAAGAAGCTAAAATTTGAAACTGTTATACATCCAAGACCTTATCCTCTGAGGGTGGATATGCAAGAATGAAAACTTGCAGATAACAAGGAAGTGCATACTAAGGTTCGCCATCAATTCAAAATTTCTTGATGAAGTTGAACTTGATGTGGTGTCGCTTGAGGTATTAGGTATTGTTTTGGGAAGCCCATATCTTTATGATAGGAAAGAAGTATTTCATCGCCATGATAATCAGTATCACTTGTTTAAAGACGGATTTGAGTACATAGTTTGAGCGCATAAGAAAAATACAAGTTTGTCTCTTATACATGCAGGATAAATGAAGATGATAGTGAATGAAAGTCAAAAATTTGACTTTGTTAATGTTCAAGCATAGATATGTTTTGAATCAAGCCTTTAAAAAATATGCATCGAATGAACAAGTTGATTTCATTAAGGTTTCTTATGCTTTTAATGAGACTTTTTAGGACTCTAATAGGTTGCTTTTGAAAGGATGAAAACAAGATGTGATAGATTTGCAGCAGTCAACATCAATTTTGAGCAGTGTTTGGAACAAGATGTTAGTGCAAGAGAGTTCAAAGGTAAAAGACAAAGCGATAAATAAATTTGACAAAGAATGCATGGGTTCCACAAGTGCTTGTTATTGGTTTCCAAAAGGTACATGGAAATGGAAAAAATACTTGGTCAAGAGTTGACGCAAGTACAACGCAAGAGCAGCTAAGAATCGCCATGATGACAATGTGCAAGGTGAGAGTTTTTAAGCTTCCTTTGATTGCTGACTAAGGTAGGAACAATTTTTTTTATGCAAGAATAGCTTGCTTCTCTGAAAAATTCATAATTGTAGCATGATGGTGTCAACAACAGCAAGAGAGGGACTCAAGACTCAAGGAAAATGCTAAGTTTTTGTGAAAATATCTAGTTGATGAAAATGGGAAATTTTAGTGGATTGAGACTGGAAGGGTGAGGGAACTGTACCCTCATCCACATGATCAGATATCAAAGAGATTTTTTGATCAAAAAGGATTCTAGCGGGGAGGAATGATTAGGTGCTCAGTTTAAAATCTCAAAAATTAAAGTGCTCGAAATCGAATGGAAACTAAACGACAGCGAAGAGCTCGTTGTCAGGAATCTAGCTCAATTCATTTTGTCAAAAACAAAGTCCGGATGAAGAAGATAGAGCCTGTTGTTCATTTTCCTAAACAACTAAAAAATTTGCAGAAGTGACAGGTTAGTGACATGGTAGCCCAGTCAGAAAATTTAAATATATTCTGGGAATATTCTTCAGCTTTCCCAATCACACTATGACAAGTGTCACTGCAGGATTTGCTAGAAAGGTTTTGATGGGGTCCTGTGATTTATCAGACTAGTATACTAAATGACAAGGAAACATCAGAACCACTTTGGAATCCTAGGATCTAGCCCTCCTGGATTCAGAGAGGGATCTCTCTATATGTGTTTTCAAAGGATTTGTCTTTAAGGCTTATGATAATGATATTAGGCTAGTTATGCAACACAAAGGGTTTGTTTGTTTGTTGGTTGGGGATCATTAAATGAGAAGGTCATGTGGAGTGAAGAAAGAAATAAGTGGAAGGATGTTTCAGCATGGGAAGATAGGTAAAAAAAAACAGTGCTAAACCATTAGGCTATGGAGTCATAAAAGGGTTTACTTGCACAACAACTTATTCAAGGGTTTTCAAAGGGCAAGTCATCTATATCAAAAGATCTTTTAAGTTGATTTGATGGTATGAAAACATTAATGGATGAGGTGAAAGAAGAAACATGTAAGAAAACAAAGGGAAACCTAAGATCAGGTAAGGGTTTAAACCTATCCTTCTTTTGACATAGTCTCAAAAATAAACATTTAAGATAAACATAAAATGTCACCTAAGATCAAGTAAGGACTTCTTACCAAACCTAATTTTGGCACACTTTTAAGGGAAATCTTCAGAACAGTTGTTTAAGACATAAACAAGGGACAGGGCTAACCATAAAATTCCTTGATTAAGACTCTACTTAGCCTGCAATGAAAATAGCATTCAAGAACAATAACTCAAGTTCTACTCAGCTAGACATGGGTTCACCAACATTCCTTGACTAGTTATACTCTATTGAAATCATTCCCAAACACACATTTAGTAGAAAACATAACGATAAAAATTTTCAGTGAGAGCCAGGGTAATTTGTAGTATATCCTACTCTATATTTTTTGTTCTTTACCATAGAATTATGAACACAGTGAAAACATAAAGAGAATAAAAATTACAGTGAGAATAACATCATCAATTATTTAGATCAGGATCCAGTGAATCTGCTTGTCTATTTTTGTGCAAAACCAGTTACATACTTTAAGTCCAATGGCTCTTTACAGTCCAATGCTTTTCTTCCCAGCCTACTATATTAAAACTACTCAGAGTCTCTTACTCAATAAAAATTTAGGCAATTAACAATTTCCCAACCATTACAATGAATTTTCTTTGAATACTTATAGGTGAAATAAGAAGAGTGATGCTGAAATGGTAATAAATATGAATTAAGACAAAGTGGGAGAAGTGTTCGAATGCCCATTCTGCTCAATAAACATAGCATTGATTGCTTGTACCATTTGATAGTTTTTCCTATTTTTATGCATATCTGGTAGGCGGGTATTTAACTCTGAAGTGTATTCTTTGAAGCAAACCGTGGCATGAAGTACTCTGTTTGACCTCTACGACAAGTAAACTGTCATTTTTTGGGTTCGGAAGCCCCACGTCTGCTTAATAACTATTCTGACAGTTTTTTAATGAAGTCTCTGTCATAAGGATGGTTTTCATAGTGTCTTTGAAAAGCAAAGCAGACCGCAGGTGTCCTTTGGTGGAGTAATAGCTATTGTAGATGTGACATTCGAGGCCTTTTATGCTGACTTGTCTTATCTCCTACGTGTACAGGTGGCTCGGCTTCCTTCTACGCTGGAGGGTTTTATTTGTAATCAATGTCCATGAAACATTGATTAAACTTTGAAATTCGACTCCTCACTGCTCAGCCCCTTTAAACACTGATTCTTTGCTTGTGGGAGGCCTATGGATAAATCCACCATTAAACCTGCACACGACAAAAAAGTGGTTAAGAAATCCTATGTTTCGTGGTTTAACTGCAACAGAGGGCTCGGGCGTGGGCGAAGGAGTAGTGCAGAGGAGCGGGATATGCAGTGAGAGGAGGCTTTATGGATAAAACCGGTGAAAACAGGTTTAAATTTGAATTTGGAATGAAATGATGGAAAGTGGTCTTGCGAAACCACGAATGGTTTTCGCGCAGAATTGAGGAGGTAAGCAGTATTGATGCGATCGAAGCGATATCGTCCGTTGATCACCATGTGTCCATCAGGAAACCACCAGTTTTGCATGGATTATGCGTGATTGGTATTATTGGGGAAATGAATGCGAAAAGGGTTTGGGACTATTAGATCTTCAGGTGGAATATCAACAACCATGGATGAGGACGAAAAATAGAAATATGCACGGTGGAAACACGTGGTGGGGCCGGGGTGATGTCACCTTTTTTGTCGCGTAGAGGGAAGACTTTTAGGGTGGGCGAGCTTTGGTTTTCAGTGTTAAACCATAAAAATTCATTTATGGGAAAATACAAAGGGAGAAAACCTTTTTTACAAGGGGCGCGAGGGTAGAAAAAATAAGGAACAACAATTTAGGGAACAACAGCTTAGGGAACAATAGTTTAGGGAACAACAGCTTAGGGAATAGTAGTTTAAGGAACAATACAGCTCAGGGAACAGCAGCTAGGAAAGAGCAGTTAGGGAACAACAGTCAAGGAACAAAAACGAGGGAACAACATTTTAGGGAACAGAAGCTTAGGGAACAGTAGTTTAGGGAACAGCACTGCTAAGGAACAACTGTTGATTGCTTTTTTAGAAAACACCATAAGGCTTTAAGAATGAGTGATTTTCCATGAAAATAATCTCTTGAAGGCTCAAGACCTGTTTTAGCCATCATTTTCTATGACAAAAATTTGCTGATGGCTAACAGTGGCTCCACTTGGGGATGGCAGCACCTTGGAGGTGTCAAGAACCTCAGAAACTTTGTCTCTGGAATGTAGATCAATGCTTTATCCTTGACAACCTTTTCTTTCTTGATCATGCTGCTTACAAAAGATGATCAGTATTGCATTATATCAAATCAATTTTCCCAAACAACTACCTACACAACCTACTTTCCTAGAATTTTTTCTTTAGCAGGGTGCACTTGGACTTGCAAACCCTTTGACATCAACATTTTATTCTTTTGAAAAAATAAAAACTAATATAATTCTACCCTTATTTCTCCATGAATTCAGATTAAATAGTTAAACTCATCGCTTCTCTACCTAATCTACTATCTGTCAGGATTAAACTATCTGATAGATCTGACATTCTCTATATTCTAAAACAGAAATTGAAACACAGTCAAATCAGGATTAAGTTGTTTGATTTGCTGTGAGACTATGGCATAAAAACAAGCTGCTCATAGAACTTTATTTGCAGAAAATAAAAACAAAACTTGGAGGGCTTAAGATCTAAACATTACAAGCCTCCTTCATTCTTTCTTTCAGCTCTAATTTTGATCTCTTTTGAGTTTTTTTTCTTCTTTACCTGGTTCATGTTTTCAGCATGTTAGAACCAGTCTTCTTTGTCTCTTTGGCTCAGGTTTTGATCTGATTTGAGCCATCTTTCTTTGATTCTTTGGTTCAGATTTTGAGCATATTAGAACCACTTCTTTTTCTATCTTTATCTAATCTACCGATAAGCCAAGATTAAATTGTTTGGAAAATCTGATTTATTAACCTATCAGCAGTAAATTGAAATCTATCTAGCCGTGATTAGGCTGTACGACTAGATAGTAGTGCTCTTTAAGTAGTGGCATTTAAGCTTGCACACTTTTAGACTTTTCATTTCCTTTTTGTTGGTATGGGGTTGTACCTTTCTTGTTTTTCTAATTTTCCCTCTTTTCTCTTTTCTATTGTTTTTGTATTTTTCAATTTTTTCAAAACAAAAAAAACAATGATATTTACAATGAAAAATGAAAGCTTCAAGCAACGGTTTCAGCAGTATTAATGTTTAAGCATCCTACCATTGACAGGACCCCCAAACAGGTCTGCACCGTCCATCTCCTGTAGAAAAAATGCATTATGACCGATAACAATTTGAATCATGTAAGGGCCTTTCCATAAATTGTCAAACTTGCCATGTTTTCCCTTATCTTCTCTCCTGGAATCCCATTTGAGTACTTTGTCACCAATCTTGAAATCACTGGCCCTTGTCCTCTTATCAAACATCTTTTTGATGTTCTCTTGTACTTTCTGTGCTCTGTTATAAACTTCCTCCCTAGTTTGTTGAAGATGTATGGTCTAATTTATCCTTCTCATCATGCCATATTCTTCTAACTGTATTTCTTAGACCAACTTCATCACTGTCACTCCTAAACTGGTAGGAAAAACTGCATCAGCTCCATAAACCAGCTGATAGGGAGACATTCCAATTGATTTCTTTGTTGTCAATCTATTTGCCCATAAATCATGTACCATCTTGTTGTGCCATGATCTCTAATTTTCTTCTAGTAGCTTCTTTATGATGTTTATCAGGCTCTTGTTGGAAGATTCTTCCAGCCCATTAACTTGAGGGTAATAAGCTGTGGAATGACCAAGCACAATCTGATGTCTATGGCAGAAATCAACCATCTTTTTGGAACCAAAATCAGCAGCATTGTCAGTGATGATTTTCCTAGGACAACCAAATCTAGAGAGGATATGGTCTTCAAGGAATTTTATGATAACTAAGTCTGTGGCATTCCTAGAAGGGATGGCTTCTATCCATTTGGTGAAGTAGTCAGTGGTTGTGAGTATCCATTTATGTTGGGCAGATGAGACGGGATGGAGTTCCCCAATGAAGTTTATGCCCCGCTGTTGAAAAGGAGCTTCAACAGTGATTGGTTGCAATGGTAGGGGAAGCATTTTTCTCTTGCCTTCAAATATTTGGCACTTGTGGCAAGCAACTATCATCTTGTGGACATCTTGGAAGAGGGTGGGCCAGTAATAGCCAGCTCTAAGGATTTTATTAGCAGTGGTTTTCCAACTTAGGTGGCCTCCACATTCTCTTTCATGAAGCTCATGCTTGATCCTATCTGCATCAACCTCAGGCAAACAATTAAGCAATAATCCACTGGAATTTTTCCAATATAAACATTCATCCAAAATGCAGTAGTTAACAACTTTCAACTTTAAAAATCTTGCCTTAGTTTTAGACATACCAGGAGGGAAATTTAGATTAGTAAGCACGTACAAAATATCAGCATACCAAGATGAATTGAGGAAACTATCTTCAATAATTGGGGCTGGTAATTCTTCCTCTTCATCTAATGCATCGACCATTGTTGGTCGCTTTAATTGTTTTAACAATTCAAGCACCACATAAATTGTCAACCCAGGAAGGTCTGTTTATTCCAAAGACAATCACGCACTGGATATGCTCAATTCCAAAAGCAAAGAAATTTTGTAGTATCATTCACACAAATATCAATCACAAAAATCAAACTGTTCACACCTCACTTTAACAAAGTTGAAGCCTAGTTGTGTTACAACAGAAACAATCCCTCTATTGCAGACCTTCATTAAAAGAATCCTAGGAAAAATAATGAAAGGAAATCAACCTGCAGAAAAGGAGATCAATCAACCATAACAGAGAACAGGACCCTATTCCTCCAAGTAGGAATCTTCAACACCTGTTGCTTGATATTAATCACACTGTAAAAAAAATATCAATCCATGGAAAACAGGACCCTATTCCTTTGAACAGGAATCTTCAGCACCTATTTCCTGATATCAATCACACTGTGGAAAAAGAAGATTAACCTACGGAGAACAGGACCCTATTCCTTCAAACAGAAATCTTCAGCACCTGTTTCCGGATATCAATCTATCACACATTCATCTGATAAACAAATAACTGAAAATAAAGTAACTCTCGACTTCTTAAGAATGAATGGTATAAAGCTAATGCAGTGTTAAAGGAAACAGAGTGCTTAATAAGAAACATAGAACTGTATAAATAATTCTTCAGCAAACAAGGTTAAATTAAGGTGTGAATAACATAAAGAAGTTAATAGACTACAGGAGCAATCGGGTGAATCTTGTGATGAAGGCGGGCCCTTTCCTTCTCACAATATTCCCCAGAGGAAAGAATTTAAATTGAAGCACTCAAAATAAACCTTTATTCATCTTTCAAAAGAAATGATACATTACAATGGAGCCTTGCTCCTTTCCACTAAAAAATGTATCTCCCGTAGTCTCTAACTCCCCTTCTAATGATGATGTCTCCTCTTTTTAAAGAGGAGACATCTATTACAGTTACATTAGAGAAATCCTATTTTTATCCAAATTTGATCTTTTATTTTAAAACAGGGTCTTTCTATTCTTCCATAGCAAAATACTGTTACAACAGATACAAAAATACTGGCTTCAGAACAATCCATGTAACAACTTTCCTTGCTTGTCTTCATATTTTTGCCATCATTCTTGAAATACACTTTCGAAATCGAAAATCATGAGTAGTAACGGGATTTACGTGCCTGCTGACTATTTCAGCAACAGAATTGACTGTTTCAGCAACAGGGTCGACTGTTTCAGCAACAACACGTTCCTTATCATGGATTATCTGCGATATTTTAGACTTGTCTTAGCAACTATCTATCTTCGATTAATGATTAAATATAAAAGTAATGTGGAATTATATGCAAAACAAATTAAATACATAGTAAAGAGAAGGATTTCATATACCTTTGGATAAAATGGATGGAAATGATAATGTAACCTTTTAAATATGGACTATAAAGAGTAAAGTGGTGTCAAAATGTATGGACAAAATCGTACATTGTGAGGTCCTAACATCCCCCCCAGCTGAAAGGGTTGCATGTCCTCAGGCAACTTTTAGTCTGAGTCAGAGTTTGAGTACTGACTCTTTGCATGCAAGTTACTCAAGCAATAACTATGGAAGGTGGCCTCTGTCAAAGATCTGAATCCCTGGTTACTTTGAAATTTCTGCCATGCTACTGCCTCGTCTCTGTTAGCCAATCTGTAATGAGGCTGATATCGTTCTGCTGGCATCCATAAGACAGGGAAGTGAAAATGATAACCAATCCAATTCTCGGCGCATTGCTGAATGCATCTGATATAGTTTGGTATTCTGGATAGTGCAGTTTGAAGATTATCAGGGCTAAAGGGATTATACTCTTGTCTTTCCTTACAGGACTGTCGCTAGAACATGGTGTTTGCCTTCAAATCAGCAGTCTCTTTGACCCTGATTAACTGATGACACTCTCAGAGTACTAAGGCTTGCAATTGCTGTATGTACCTGCTCATTCCTGGCTTCTGCAAAAACTGATGATATTCTGCTACAAAAATGGCTGGATTTGAAGGTTCCGGCCTTATCCAGAGGAGGCGATTATCCTCATTGTGCCTAATCGCGAGAAAAGCGGTTTTCCATGTGATTTGATTGGCAAGAAAGGAAACAAATGCCCTAATCTGTATATCACCAACAATCGGATTCAGGTTGACTTCTCTGTTTTCAGGCATTATGAATATAAATTTCACATAATAGATGTTTATCACTAGCGGAGGCCTCAGCAAATTTTTTGACAAAATGTTCCGCTGTGAGCAACTCATGAGGTCTCCTGTCCTTAATTGCTTTCAACTAAAAATAAACAAGGCGTTCAGAAAGAAACAAAGAATAATTCAAAGAAGGTTTCTTGGTGGCTAACAATTTTTGTACTAATGAAAACATCAGGACCAGTTTGTATTTTAACTCCTTAGTTTCTTTCTTGGAATCCTTAAGTTGCTGAAGTGTCTGCTCCCAGTTATCCCAGTTGGAATACATCTGATTTTTCCAGGCCAATTTATGTTGTTGAAAATTTTTATCTTGATCAATAGCATACTGCTGCTTCCACTTATTCATTATTTCCAACTCTTTCCATGGTGGAGTTTGTGTTCCAGCATTATAAGTAATGGCTGAGGCATAGTTTGAGTAGCTGAGTTAACTAATATAGGGCAGGATATTTGTGGCTTGGTTTCTTTCTCCAGACTTTTTGAAGGCCCTACTGGTTCTTGTGTGGAAGTAGGGTGTTCTTCCTTGACTGTAACTGATGTGGATGCCTCAGGCACTGGGACTTTAACTATCTTGTATCCGGCCTGTTGGTAGATGTTTCCACATTCATGGCACATATATTCTTTACATGGGTCATTATTTTGTACTGATGTTGTATGTGCCAACATGTAGAAATTTAGCTCTTTATCAAAGGATTCCCTTACCGTTACCAACTCTCTTTTGTAGGCCTCTAATTCTGACTTTAAAAATTCATTTTCCTCTAATAAAGATGCCATGGTGAGTGAACCATGTGTGTTGGTTGCTTTTGCTAGAGTTGATTGTTGTTCCGCAGCTGTAGCTGGTTCTTGTGTTTCGGCTACAGCTGGTTTCAGTGAGTAACTGGTTCTTGTGGAGCAGTTACTGTTTGAGTAGAAAATGATGTCATATTACCCTGGGCATCTGGTTCTTGTGGAGCAGTGCCACAGGACGAGATGGGTAATGATTCAGGAATTTGGAATGGTGATGACGAATGAATCTTTAGCAAGATAGCTGCAGGGTCAGGGGAAATGGGAATGACTTCAGATTCAACAGTCATTTTCATTTTTCTCCTAGGTAGGAAAGCGGAAAAAGCAGTGACTTTCTTTTTCTTTTTATGAGAAGATTTTTTTCTAGGAGAAGGGCTATCGAAAGAGGTGACAGCTTGGGATGTGGCCCTTATTTGCCTTTTTGAGACAAAGACTATTGCAATTCGTCTCTTTCTTTTATGAGTAGGGGGTGATGGGGGTGTTTCAGCTTGAGAGTCATCGCTAGGGATGTGGACGGTGGGATGGGATGACTTTGCTAAATGAGATGAACTTGGGGATAGGTCAACTGGATCTGAAGATGGAATCAATGGAGGATCAGGAATATCTTCCAGTTGTCGTTCATAAGAGCTTTCGGGGATTTCTTGGGGATTTTCAGCTTCTTGGGGTATTTTGGGGGCTTGTTCGAGAAGTAAGGGTGGGTTATTTAGAGGGGGGTTTTGCTGGGCAAAACCCCTCTAAATTAATAATTGACACGGGCGATTATGGGTAAGGGACAGTGATGGGAATTTTACCCGTCTACAGTAATATGACATATTTTTAATACATCCAAGCAGATAATAAGGAATGTTGACTAGTTGACCATGCCACAAATGGCTCATTGAAACAAAATCGTGTTGATAAACTACCTAGTAGCGCCCCTCGCAAGTTAAATAGTGCTTGACAAATTTAGCTACGTTTGGCCATGGGGGAGGTAATGAATGCAGACCTATGCCATGGCCTTTAATCTCAACCTGTTCCTCTGGAAGAAGGAAGTCATGTTGTGCATTTAGGATGATTTTTTTCCTGCTAAACCACCGAGCACCTGTGACCGGCAACCCCGAAAATTGTGCTATATCTTCTTCTGTGACCGAAATTCAGATCCCTTGGACTATGGAGTGATCCTCCTGAAAATTCTGTGCAAACTCCAAAACTTGCTGAGGATCAAATTCTCCTAGCCTCTCGAAATATGTGATCCATCCTGCCCGCTGAAAGATTTGGTAAGCCTCCGAAAATAACTCGAGAAGAGCCATCGAGCCAGGCTCATGTCTGATAGCCGAGCCTCCCATAGCTACTAACTTGAGTCAAATGCAAAGGCGCAGAGAGCAGAAACACCAGACTTGATCAGAGTAATTGTTTACGACTAAGAACATGGTGTATCGGCCGAAATAATGGGTATAAAGAATGGCGGTGGGTACGGTATGGTGTGGAATGATGATTTTAATTTTCGAAATCCCCCCCCTACGTGTGATGAAATGATGTTTGAATGTGCGGGGATTGTAATCATAATGGGAAAAATCCTCTCTTTAAACTATTATTTAACTGTATTACATAAAAATCTGCATACCTTATATTTTACCTCTGTTTTTGTAATTCGAAGTATAGAGTGCTTTTTCATAGTGGCTTAATACTGATGGAAGAATCTTTAGATTTCTCTAAAATGTAGAAACAGGAGAATATTAGAGTCTGCTCAATACTGGATAATATTCACCCAAGGGATCTGAAGAGTAAAAGTGGGATACTGGAAAACTTGTGTAGCAGGGGAAAAAAAAATGGTGTTTCAGCAATGGAAAGATGGATGTCATGATGCTGAAAATGTTGTTTCAGCAAGGGAAAAATAAGGAAGATGTTACTAAAAAGTAAAGATTTAGCACTGGGGAAATTGGGGAAGTACTTGTTGAGGAATGATATTTCAGCAGTAAGGAATAGGGACGGTATTAGCTGAAGAATGGTGTTTCAGCAGTGGGTAGAAAAAGTAGGAAAAATGATATGAAAGAGGGAAAGGGAGAATGAGGGAATAGATGATGAAATGTTATTGGGAAATGAGGAAATGAATCAGATGAGGGAAGCAAAGCTTCTTCAGATTGAAACTTAGATCTTCTTGTGATGACATTGTCCTCCTTGGTGAATTCTACCTTAATCTGCAACATACCATTGTAACATGCCAACCCTTGACAGGGATTATTAGTTGTAAATCTAATCTAATACTAAAAATATAGTGCAGAAAATAATTAAATGTTGTGAGGAGCAGAAGACTCCCCTAGAAAAAGATAATGTGTATCAGTCATGCAAGAGGCCTTAAAATCTTCTTTAGAAACAGGGCTCTGGTACAAACGAAGCCTACGACCATTTACTAGAAGAGGTGTTTTAGAATCATCAATTGTTAAAAGTCTTACTGTTCCATTAGGAAAAACAGCATCTACTTCATAAGGTCCCAGCCATCGTGTACGTAGCTTACCCTGAAAGTTTTCAAACTGAGAGTCGTACAATAAATCCCAATTACCTCTTTGGAACTACTTGTGCTTAATATTTTTATCATGCCACTTTGTTCTTTGTTGTTGAATCATGGTTGTTTGGTGAATGGCATCTAATCTCTTTTCATCCAGTTCAAGAAGCTGCTGCAACCTGGCTATCTGCACATTAGTCAAATCAAGGTTAACAGCTAAAGCAGTTCTCAAAGTTTTCATTTCAAATTCCACAGGAAAAACAACACTTTTACCATAAACCAATTCATAGGGAGAAAATCCTGTAGTATTTCTCCAGGTAGTTCTATAAGCCCATAGTGCTTCAGGGAGCCTTTGAGACCAATCCTTCCAGTTATCCTTCATTGTTTTAGTTAGAATGGCTTCTATTACTTTATTTGTGCTTTCCACCTGGCCATTGGCCTGGGGATGGTATGGTGTAGTCATTCTATGATGAATGTGATATTTCTGAAGGGTAGACTTAAAACCATGAGAATTGAAGGGAGGTCCTCCATCTGTAACTAGCTCTCTAGGAATTCCAAATCTAGTAAAAATTTCTTCATACAAGAAAGCTAGGACAGCTTATTCATTGGCTCTAAGAAGTGTTTTGGCCTCTACCCATTTAGTCATATAGTCTGTAGAGACTAATATATAAGTTCTTTGATTGGATGGGGGATTGATGGGTCCTATGAAATCTAAGGTCCATCTTTCGAATGGTTCAAGTACTACCTGGGGGTTTAATGGCATTTGATCTCTATGATTGGGTTGACCCATTCTCTGACAGATATCACAAGCCCGCACATATTTCTTTGCATCCTTAAACAGTGAGGGCCAATAGTAACCCATCCTCAAAATTTTGTGTGTTGTTCTTTTATTGGAAAAATGCCGTCCACAAGGGCCATCATGACAAGCTTTTAGTATATCATACACCTCATCTCTCTAATACATCTTCGAATTTCATGATCAAGTCCTGTGTGAAAAAGACACCCACTTATCCAGCTATACCTGGCACTTTGCTGAAAAATTCTCCTCTTTTCTCTATGTGACAAGTGTGATGGAAACTTTCCTGCAACCAAATAATTGGAAATGTCTACATACCAAGGAGAGTGAGCAGATACTGCAAATAGATACTCATCAGGAAAGGAATCATCTACTGGAATATTATTATCAGTTTTTAACCATGAAAGGAAATCAACCACAACATTTTATTTACCTGGTCGATCTACAATTGTAATATCAAACTCCT
Organism: Pinus albicaulis; assembly: GCA_034641835.2. Lineage (NCBI taxonomy): Eukaryota > Viridiplantae > Streptophyta > Pinopsida > Pinales > Pinaceae > Pinus > Pinus albicaulis. The sequence goes on from CM076579.1 coordinate 1,383,593,937, forward strand.
GCAGTAACAATAACCATCTGGTAACTCGGGCATTTGTGACAGATTTATTCATTAAATACTTGATAGCTGAGTGATCAATATGGACAAAAGTAGAGTAACCAGTGATATAATGTCGAAATTTGTTAATGGCATAAATTACTGCTAAGAATTCCTTTTCGGTAACTGTATAATTAAGCTCAGCAAGATCATATTCTTACTGATAAAATAGATAGCATAAGGAAGATGGTTTTCTTCTTGTCCCAAGACAGCGCCAATTGTAGTATCTGAAGCATCAGAAGATATATGAAAGGGAAGTGCCCAATCAAGTCCTCTCAAAATAGGAGCTATAGATAACTGATGTTTGAGCGCTACAAAGGCTTCCTAACAAAGATTATTCCACTTAAATTTAGCATTTTTCATAAGCAACACAAATAATGGAGAAGCTATCTTAGAAAAATCTTTAATAAATCTTCTGTAATATCCAGCATGTCCAAGAAAACTTCTTACATCAGTTTGTGTTTTAGGAACAGGAAGATTTTGAATGACTTGTATTTTGGATGGGTCTACCTGAATTCCTTGAGATGAGATAAAATGTCCAAGTACTATTCCTTCACTCATCATCATATGACATTTTTCAGTACTTAAGGAGAGGTGAGCTTGAATACAACGTTTAAGCACCTTCTCAAGATTCTGTAATGCATCTTCAAAAGACACACCATAAGGAGTAAAATCATCCATAAATATTTCCATAGAGTCATTCAACATATCAGAAAAGATTCCTATAACAGCCCTTTGAAAAGTATCTGGTGCATTACATAGTCCAAATGGAAGAACTCTATAAGCAAAATCTCCCCAAGGACTAGTAAAAGTGGTCTTGTCTTGGTCTTGGGGTGCAATCCTGATTTGGTTATACCCACTGAATCCATCTAAAAAGGAAAAGAATTTCTTTCCTGAAAGACTATCCAACACCTGATCAATGAATGGTAAAGGAAAGTGTTCCTTTTGAGTAGCTTTGTTTAAGGCTCTGTAATCAACACACACTCTCCATTTCCCGTTTTTCTTAGGGACTATTACCAATGGGGAAAACCATTCACTGTCAGATATGGGGTATATAAATCCTGCATTAAGCAATTTCTGAAGTTCTTCTTTAACGATTTCTTTTAAATTAGGGTTCATTCGCCTTTGGGGTTGACAGACTGGTCAGCAACCTTCTTTAATATAAATTTGGTGAGTACATAATTCAGGAGAGATTCCATTCATATCCGTGTAATCCCATGCGAATGCTTCCTTATTTTCAAGTAATAACTTCATTAACTGTTGTGTTTCAGCAACTGTTAGATCAGGATTTATATTTAATGTTTTGCCAGGTTCGATTTCCACTGTTATGCTTTTAGAGGAGAGGGAGGTTGATGTTTGAGGTAAATCTTCAGATTCAATCTTGTCGTGGGTATCTGTTTCAAAGAGTGTAATCAAATGATTGTGAGTTTCAGCAACCACAGAGGAAGGTTCACAAATAAAATTATTAATTACTTCGTCCTCTATGATGTCTTTAAAACTCAAAGCTTGTCTGATATTCAAAATAGGTTGAACAACAGTATCATCATAATCCATCCATACAGAATTCTCATTGCTAATCATAGGTGTAGTATGAGGATAAAGAGTAAGCTATTTGGTTTCATATCCATTGGAAATTGTCATTGAACCAGATCTACAGCTGATAAAGGCATCGGCTGTAGCAAGCCAAGGCCTTCCTAGAATTAGAGGGTGTCCCCCCAACTTTGTTTTAGTTTGCAACACCACAAAGTCAGCTGGATAATTCCAGGATTCAACCGATATGACTAAGTCCTCAACAAATCCTTCTGGTTTAATTGTAGAGCGGTCAGCTAGCTCTAGGATGGTTGGTGTGTCTCTAATTGTGTTCTTTAGCTGTAGCAATTGTGAAGTTTCCAGAGTCATGATATTTATTGCAGCACCTAAATCTACCATAACTTGAGCGATTATCATTTTTCCAATTTGAACTGTCACAGTGGGATGGCCGGGGTCACCATATTTCACAGGAGGATTCTTTCCGGACATCAATGCAGATATATCACCCATAACATGAACTGTAAGGGGATCCTTAGTTTTCCTACCAGGTTTCTTTACACAAATATCCCTCATAGTTCTGGCATAGATTGGTACATCTCTTAGTGCCTGTAAAAGTGGAATTTTAACATACAAGTTTTGCAATTCCCCTAAAAGATTAAAAGAAGGTGTTTCAGGCATTTTCATTAAAACTAAACGCTCGGGGAATGGTGGCTCTATTATTTCAGCATCCTTGTTAGAGGGTGGTTGTGCTTCTTTGTATGAATTGGGTTTCTCAGTTTCTTCTTTATCAGAATCCAAAGAAGTAACATCATCAATAATAGGTTCAACTATTTTCCCGGATCTTAAATGGATGTCATTGCATTGTGCAGGGAAAACATGAAGTGTAGGCTGGTTTTGAATGTCAATAACTTGCACATCTTTATTATTGGGGTTAGGATTTGGTTGTACAGGTAGCTGGGGTCTCATTTGATTATTTGGTGGAGCACTTGATGGCAGAGAAAGTGGTTGTTGAAATTGAGGAAATTGATTTGGATACGGAAGTTTTTGACTCCTCCAATTTGAATTCCATGGGTTAAAAGAAGATGGTTGTTGTGGGGGCCAAGGAGTCCACATTGCAGGATCTACAAAGGGAGGGTTTGTTTGTTGCATGGGTGGGTAATTCATCTGATTAAAGGGTGGGTATTGCACTTGGTTAAAGGGAGGGTAATTTGTCTGACTGAAAGAAGGATAATTATTCCAACGATTAGAATATGTAAATGGCATGCTAGAATTCATACCTTGTCCTCTTGGTTGCCATTGTCTTCTTTGTGTTAGCAGATAAACTGCTTCAGCTTCTTCTTCCGTTGGCTGCAGTGCTGCCTTTATTCCCGGTAGAGAGGGACATTGTTGTGTTTCATGATCTTTCTCACAAAGGGTGCAGATTGGTATCTTGTCCAATGGGCATTCCCTTAGTGGATGTTTATCTCTGCATTTAGGGCAAAAGACAGCCAGAGCTGCTTCTGCTTCAGCCTGCTTTTTTTTAACCTACAAGGTGTCAATTTTTGAAGCAAAAGAACTTAACATTTCAGTTTTAAATTCTTCAAGTAAATTACCTATTTCAGCTCTTGTTGCTCCCCACTGGCTGATTTTTGAACTCTTGAATAAGTGGGATCTCTGTTGCTTGCTCTGTTCCTTGCGGCTCCTCTTGAACATCTTTTACAGAGTTCAACAATCTCATCATACGATTCTTTAGATATATCTCCTTTACCAAGCATGTTTAGCATGTCTAAAAAATCGTCCCTTAATCCTCTAAGTAATATTGTTTTACGAATTTCTTTACTTACATTCGGATGATCAGATCTCTGCAGATTATACTGCAGTCTTTCCACATAGTCCTCCAAATTCTCGTCCGGCTTTTGTGCCATGTTGAATAATTCCTCCCTCTTTTCTCTTGTCTGACAATAATCTTGATATTTAAGCAGAAATTTACGTTTCATATGTTCCCATGTTGTGATTACCTGGCTTCCAATGCTCATGAACCATCTTAACGCATTTCCCTTTAATGTTGTTGGAAACAATTTCAACTTCTGAGCATTAGTAACATAATCATAACTTCTGCATAATATATCAAATTCAAAAATAAATTCATCTGGATCTTCAGAGGATAAACCATGGAAGTTGGGTAAAGCTGACAATGGAATATTCTTCATATGGGTTGTTCCTCTAGGGAGATCACTGATAGGAAATCCTAAGGTAGAGAGAGAATTTTCATCCCTTCCTTCTCCTTCAGGATCTACTCGTCCTCCACCAAAGAATTCTTCGTTGTTTCCTTCCATTGGTTGATCTCCTACTGCACTTGCTCGATACTCAAAATCTTCTACTGGCTCCTCAGTGTTTTCCACTGGTCGTCCAATATCTTCTGTTAATTCCTCAACGTTCTCTGTTGATTCCTTAGCGCTTTCTTCCGATTCTTCAGCACTGGCTGCTGGTTCTTTAATATCTGTTACTGGTTCCTCTATGTTTTCAGAGATCACAACTCCTTCTATTTTGTAATCTGATTGAGGGGAGCGTTGAGGCTTTGGCCTTCGAGAGCTTAATCTCTGTGACGATTCAGCCTTTGATAAAATTTCGTCAATAAAAGTCTTTCTTCCTCCCCTTCCTTTGCCCTTGCCACCTGTAGGGTTAGTTTTCTTCTGGGTTCCGCGTCCTCTCATACAATCTGCACATCTAGAAAGAAAACATCAATGCTTTTGAAATCTATAATTTCCTTCCCCGGCAACAGCGCCAAAATTTTGGTCGCTTTAATTGTTTTAACAATTCAAGCACCACATAAATTGTCAACCCAGGAAGTTCTGTTTATTCCAAAGACAATCACGCACTAGATATGCTCAATTCCAAAAGCAAAGAAATGTATTAGTATCAGTCACACAAATATCAATCACACAAATCAAACTGTTCACACCTCACTTTAACAAAGCTGAAGCCTAGTTGTGTTACAGCAGAAACAATCCCTCTATTGCAGACCTTCATTAAAAGAATCCTAGGAAAAATAATGAAAGGAAATCACCCTGCAGAAAAGGAGATCAATCAACCATAACAGAGAACAGGACCCTATTCCTCCAAGCAGGAATCTTCAGCACCTGTTGCCTGATATTAATCACACTGTAAAAAAAAAGATCAATCCACGGAAAACAGGACCCTATTCCTTTGAACAGGAATCTTCAGCACCTGTTTCCTGATATCAATCACACTGTGGAAAAAGAAGATTAACCTACGGAGAACAGGACCCTATTCCTTCAAACAGGTATCTTCAGCACCCGTTTCCTGATATCAATCTATCACACATTCATCTGATAAACAAATAACTGAAAATAAAGTAACTCTCGGCTTCTTAAGAATGAATGGTATAAAGCTAATGCAGTGTTAAAGAAAACAGAGTGCTTAATAAGAAACACAGAACTGTATAAATAATTCTTCAGAAAACAAGGTTAAATTAAGGAGTGAATAACATAAAGAAGTTAACAGACTACAGGAGCAATCAGGTGAATCTTGTGATGAAGGCGGGCCCTTTCCTTCTCACAAGATTCCCCAGAGGAAAGAATTTAAATTGAAGCACTCAAAAGAAACCTTTATTCATCTGTCAAAAGAAATGATACATTACAATGGAGCCTTGCTCCTTTCCACTCAAAAATGTATCTCCCGCAGTCTCTAACTCCCCTTCTAATGATGATGTCTCCTATTTTTAAAGAGGAGACATCTATTACAGTTACATCAGAGAAATCCTATTTTTATCCAAATCTGATATTTTATTTTAAAACGGGGTCTTTCTATTCTTCCATAGAAAAATACTGTTACAACAGATACAAAAATATTGGCTTCAGAACAATCCATGTAACAAATTTCCTTGCTTGTCTTCATCTTGTTGCCATCATTCTTGAAATACACTTTCGAAATCGCAAATCACGAGTAGTAACGGGATTTACGTGCCCGCTGACTGTTTCAGCAACAAAATTGACTGTTTCAGCAACAACATGTTCCTTATCATGGATTATCTGCGATCTTTTAGACTTGTCTTAGCAACTATATATCTTCGATTAATGATTAAATATAAAATTAATGTTGAATTATATGCAAAACAAATTAAATACATAGTAAAGAGAAGGATTTCATATACCTTTGGATAAAATGGATGGAAATGATAATGTAAACTTTTAAATATGGACTATAAAGAGTAAAGTGGTGTCAAAATGTATGGTCAAAATGGTACATTGTGAGGTCCTAACAACCATGTTTATATCAAGTGCTTGCAAGTTTGATTCAACCATTAATTGTGCTAGGCCTTGACCCTTGATGAGTTTAGTGGGTTTAATTTCCAAATCATATTCCAATATCACTGCAATCCACTTCCCTCTTTTGCCATCAGGATATTGTGACAAAATGTCTTTTACCACTATATTAGGCACAAAAGAAATAACGTGAGAGTGTAGAATATAAACTCTGAAATCCTTCAAGGCCTTGACCAAAGCATAGGCCTATTTTTCCATGATATTGTATTTCAGAGGTGCTTCTCTTAATGCCTTGTTGAAAAATGCAATCGGCTGCTCTTGTCCCTCTAGATTTTTCTGTAATAGGACAGCGGCCACAGTATGTTCTGATGCAAAGGAAAATATGAGGAAATCCTTAATGAAATCATGGCCGATAAGGACTGGTGCTTGGGTGAGTGCATGTTTGACCAGTTCAAAGGACTTCTTTTCTTCTAAGGTCCATTTAACTCCTATCTCTTTCTTTAGCATGTTTGTCATGTTCCTAAGGCGTTCTGCTAGGTTGGGTATGAACCTTCTCAGGAAATTAATCTTTCCAATGAAAGATTGAAGTTCTTTGATGCTTCTGGGGTGACTGATTTTCAATATGCCTTCAACCCTTTTTTAGTCTATTTTAATCCCTTTTTCTGATATGATATGACCCAGAAGTTTGCCCTCTTGGAGACCAAACAATGTCTTCTTGGGATTTAAAGATAGACCAAACTTTCTACATTTCTCAAAGACGTTCCTGAGGTGAGCTAGGTGTTCTTCATCTGTTTTGGAATAGACTGTAATGTCATCTAAATAAATCACGATGAAGTGTCCTATTTCTTTTGAGAAAGCAATGTCCATGGCCCTTTGAAAGGTGGCACCTGCATTCATTAACCCAAAAGACATTTTCACATACATGAAAGTGCCCCAAGGAGTGGTGAAAGTTGTTTTCAGTTGATCCTCTAGAAATACCAAAATCTGGTTATATCCTGAAAAACCATCTAGCAATGAGATCCTTTTGGAACCAACTACCCTTTGTAAGATATGTTCCATTTTAGGTAGGGGGTAGTTGTTCTTTAATGAGGCTCCATTTAGGTTCCTAAAGTCAATACAGAGCCTAATTTCTCCTGTTTTCTTTCTTATTAGACACCTATTCTGAGTATATCTAAAGTACAATGATCCCAGCATCATACATTTTCCTAATCTCTTGCTCAACCAGAGGTAGCTGCACAGGGTTTATTTTGTGCAATTTTTGCCTGAATGGTTTTTGGTTTTTTTTAAGAGGTATCTTGTGCTAAATGGTCTCTATGTCATATGCCTTTAGATCTTCATAGCTCCAAGAAAATACATCAGAAAATTCTTTGAAAAGCTCAATGTATTTCAGTTTAATGTGAGCTGGCAATGTTTTCGATAATTTGATCATTTTAGGCTTGTCTTTACTGCCTATATTGCATTCCTTAATATCAGATTCTGTGGGTTCTAATGTCGGTTTCTTGGCAATGTCGTTAAAATCAAACAAGTCTTCGAGAGGAGCTAATCCTTTGGGCATACCTTTGTCTTTAGACTGTAATACCTCTCTGTATTCCTTTCCCGAGTTTATGTACTCTTCTGTTTGATTTTCGAACTCACTGGTTATCATATTTATTTCTGTAATGGGTGGAGGTTCTTTTTCTACAAGTTGTTCCTTACCAAGATAGCCCTTATCATACTTTGAGTTTCAATTTGGCACTTCAAACTCATTTATGAACTGAAAAAAGTCCTCTATCTGTTTATCTCCCTCAAATACCTGCCAATACTTTTCGTTGTCTAGGACAGTTGGCCTATACTTTACTTTGACCACGAACTGTTTGTTGTCATAGGGTCTTTGACATGAACTAGCAGCGCAGGCTAATCCATTGGCCAGAATGTTTTGGTCTCTAGGGACAAAAAAAAATTCATATTCCTCGAAAGTTTTAGAAGGTCCATAGCATCATTCCTATAGGCTCTTAGTCTTGGATGTTTGGTAGCGTACTCCCCCTTTATTTGTCTAATGATCAGTTCAGAATCTCCATGAACAGCTATCCTCCTGGCTCCTAATTTTTCCAATAAATGTAGTCCTAAGAGGAGTGCCTCATACTCTGCTATGTTATTTATGCATTGGAATTTTAGCTTGTATGCATGGCTTTCAACATAATTGTTTTCTGTGTTGTGAAGCTATACACCTGCTCCTGCATCAGTTCTATTACAGGACCCATCAAAACTCATACTCCAAAGAGGGCTAGTTTCAGACTTGGTGTTATTTTCATTACTGTCCTCTTTGTCCTGTGTGTTCTAAATATCATTATGCAATTTTATGGGTTCTACAGTATGTTTATGCTGGTCTTGTTCGTTAAAGTTTTCATGGAGTTTAGGCCTTTCTTCTTGACTTTCTTGATTTTCACTTAGCTGATAGATAGTGGATGGTTCAAACTCTCTGTTTTGTTTGTTGTAATTTGCAGAGTGAGCAAACTGTTTGAGAGCTTCTCCCTCCCTGTTTTCTGTTATGTTGGGTGATTGCTCACTATCCAACTCTAGTTCACCAAAGCTTTCATCATTGTAGAGAATGAACGAGTCTAGGTCAGTATGGACAGAATAAAGAGGGGAGTTTTCTGATTTTTCCTGACTGCTTACCATAAATTTCATGTGTGATTCCCTATAAAGTCTTCTAATTTGACTGAAGACAAGGATGGTGGCATATGTCATGTCCATCTGCATGGTACCTTGAAGCTTAGCACCCCATGACCTTGAAAGCAGTATGAAATATTTTGGGGGCACATCAGCCACTACTACATCCATCACCATGCACTTGGCTGGGATCTGGGTCAAGTTTACACAAAGGTCTTTGATCAGGCCTAAGCATTTTACTCTACTTGAGTCAAAAGAATACAAATCTTTGTATGGTCTGGTTATCTTAAGGCCTAATCTCTCCATGATTACTTTGGGCATGAGGTTATGAGAAGCCCCTGAATCATGCATAGCATTGTGCAAAATCTTGTCATGGATATTCAAACTGACATAGAAAGTAGGGAATATTCCTTCTTGGAACTTTCCTTCAATTTTAGGACCAAATAAAAGGGTTGGCTAATCATCATTTAAGTTGACCGAGTCATCATTTTCTTCTATGTTTAAAGCTTTTAAAACCTGACATTTATATACATATTGAGTGACTAACTCAGTGAGGGGGACAAAGATTTTGATTTTAGAAATTTCACTTTCTAAGCTGAAAGGGAACTGATTCTTTGAAAGGTTCAAATATGTCTTGTTAGTCACTAATTTACCAGCAAAATCAGCTTGCTAGTTTTCACTATGTACATTAGTTAAAACAGTTCTTTCAGGGGCATTAGCTGAAGTGCTAGTGCTGCTAGGGTCAACACTCTATTTATCAGAGGTTTGAGTGTCTTTGCCCTCATTTTTACCAGAACTGGCAACTGCTATTTTGTTGTTTCCAGTAGCCTTCCTAACCACTTTTTCAGATATGTTTTTAGCAGCAGATTCAGAGGTCTTTGTTTGGGAGGTTTCTTGGTTCTTTTTTCTTCTGAGATCGTATTGTTTGTGGACCTCCATGATAGCATTCTCAAAGCCTTGCCTATAGTCTTCAGATTCAGAGCCTTACATTATCATAGTATGTATATGTGGCCTGGTCATCCTCCGTGAAAAAGGCAGGGTCTTCATTGCTTCCTCCCAGGATGTTTATAATGGTCCCCTCTAGCTCTTCTATCATTCCCTCATATTTTTCAACATAATTTTCTTGGAGTGGAGGTCTGATATGTTGATCAGAATCTCTTTGTCTCATCTGAGGGGGGTTTTTCCTAAAGTTTTGGTTCTGATTTTGGGTCTGGTTCCTATTATGAGCATTTTCTTGGACAACCAACCTCTCCATCATTTTTTCTAACTTGTCCATGTTCTTGGCTAGATGGTCTAATTTTCAATCAGATGTGGAAGGTGCAGTGTCTTCCCTATATGTCACTTTATTTTCAGACCTCATCGTAGCTCTCTTCTCAATCAAATTTGCTTCCACACTAAGTGCTCCCTTCTACATGTCTTATAAAGTCAAGGGATCCCTTTCTCTTAGCTGATAGGCCATTTCGGGATCAAATCCTTCAGGGAATTTGGCCAAAGTTGAGCCTTGTGGAGGTTTCAAATCTGGGGGTAGTGCGTTGTAAACGCTATTGAATCTAGTGTAATAACTTTGAACACTCTCCCTAACGTTTCTCTTGAGGTTGTTGTAATCTAAAAGTATTTGGAGAGGGTTCTTCCTCATTTCCCATTTGTTTATGAATGTTTGGTGTAAAGAAGGGAGATCATTTATAGTATTAGGAGTCAAGCCCTTAAACCATTTCTTGGCTTCTTCTCCTAGAATTTGGGAAAATATTCTCATCTTAACGGTCTCATATTCTATTTCCATATAGGCAAAGGCATCATTCATCTTGTTTATGTGTTGTTGAGCAGTAGTGGATTCACTTCCTGTGAAATGAGGAATTTTGGACTGATATTCATTTGGTAAAGGAACCAAAGGTTGTGGTAGCACTAGTGGAGCATACCATGCTGCCATGATGGGATTTTGTGGGAGGGATGGAGTGGTTTGAACAGCAGGTATATATGTGACAGAAATTCTTGGACCAGCAAGAGACTGTTGAGCAGATTTGGGATGAGAAAAACCAAATTTATGAATGAAATGAAGATCCGGAGGTGTGGATGGTGGGGTTTCTCTGCTGCCAATATGTTGGCCGCTATATTGTGGTGAACTTGGAGCCTCAAAGTCTATTTGATTTATACCACTAAGTGACTTCTTTCTTGGTAAATTACTTGGGAAGTCTAAGTTACCTTGGATCTCTTGAAGAGCTGAAAGGTTTTCAGGGACAGAGTTAGCTCTATGAATAGGTCTATCAATAGTTGGATTCCTAGATACAAGAGATTTCCAAAGAATTCTTTCATGATTATCAACTGTTTCAGGAGGATTAGGGTCCAGGTAGGCTTTGGTATGAATTCTTCTTGAAGCCAGTATGTTTAAGCTTCAAACCCAAAGAAAAATAAAGTTAGCTAGATATAACAGTCTTTAGAGGCAAACTATTCTTTCAACAAGGAAAACTTAATCCTCAAAGTTTCCTCATCATGGGTGTGTATAATGCTTTAATGGTAGTTTGGGTTGCCCCTAGTGGATTCTTTGTGAAACCAGGAATAATCAGCAGGCCTACTAATCACCAGTGGAGTCTTTTAGTCTTTTAGGAGTTGTGGAGTCCCCAGGTGGATAATTTCAAGTGTTTTAAGAAGAATTGTTTTCCACCACAGTAATTAACTACCAATTTAAGGCTGTTTTGGGTCTTCTGAGTTGTAAAGAATATAGGAAATTTGATTCACTCAGTAGTTACCTAGTGGAGTCGCCATTATGTTGGCGTCTTGTGATTTAGCGGACTGGTATACTAAATGACAAGGCAACATCAGAATCACTTTGGAATCCTAGGATCTAGCCCTCTTGGATTCAGAGAGGGATCTCTCTATATGTGTTTTCAAAGGATTTTTCTTTAAGGCTTATGATAATGATATTAGGCTAGTTATGCAGCACAAAGGGTTTGTTTGTTTGTTGTTTGGGGATCATTAAATGAGAAGGTCATGTGGAGTGAAGAAAGAAGTAAGTGGAAGGATTTTTCAGCATGGGAAGATAGGTAAAAAAAAAAAAAAAAATAGTGCTAAACCATTGGGCTATGGATTCATAAAAGGGTTTACTTGCACAACAAATTATTCAAGGGTTTTCAAAGGGAAATTCATATATATCAGAAGATATTTTAAGTTGAGTTGATGGTATGGAAAAATTAATGGATGAGGTAAAAGAAGCAACATGTAAGAAAACAAAGGGCAGCCTAAGATCAGGTAAGGGCTTTAAACCTATCCTGCTTTTGACACACTCTCAAGAATAAACATTTAAGATAAACATAAAAATTCACCTAAGATCAAGTAAGGACTTCTAACCAAACCTTCTTTTGGCACACTTTTAAGGGAAATCTTCAGAACAGCTGTTTAAGACATAAACAAGGGACAGGGCTAACCATAAACTTCCTTGATTAAGACTCTACTTAGCCTGCAATGAAAATAGCATTCAAGAACAATAACTCAAGTTCTACTCAGCCAGAAATGGGCTCACCAACATTCCTTGACTGGTTATACTCTATTGAAATCATTCCCAAACACACATTTAGCAGAAAACATAAAGATAAATATTTTCAGTGAGAGCCAGGGTACTTTGCAATATATCCTACTCTATATTTGTTGTTCTTTACCAGAGAATTATGAACACAGTGAAAACATAAAGAGAATAAAAATTACAATGAGAACAACATCACCAATGATTTAGATCAGGATCCAGTGAATATGCTTGTCTATTTTTGTGCAAAACCAGTTACATACTTTAAGTCCAATGGCTCTTTACATTCCAATGCTTTTCTTCCCAGCCTACTATATTACAACTACTCATAGTGTCTTACTCAATAACAGTTCAAGAAATTAACAATTTCCCAACCATTACAATGAATTTTCTTTGAATACTTATAGGTGAAAGAAGAAGAGTGTTGCTAAAATGGTAATAAATATGAATTAAGATAGAGTGGGAAAAGTGTTTGAATGCCCATTCTACTCAATAAACATAGCATTGACTGCTTGTACCATTTGATAGTTTTTCCTATTTTTATGCATATCTGGTAGGCAGGTATTTAACTCTGAGGTGTATTCTTTGAAGTAAATCATGGCATGAAGTACTCTGTTTGACCTCTACGATAAGTAAACGGTCAGTTTTTGGGTTCTGAAGCCCCACGTGTGCTTAATAACTATTCTAACAGTTTTTTAATGAAGTCTCTGTCATAAGGATGGTTGTCATAGTATCTTTGAAAAACAAAGAAGACCGCAAGTGTCCTTTGGTGGAGAAATAGCTGCTGTAGATGTGGCATTCGAGGCCTTTTATGTTGATCTGTCTTATCTCCTACGTGTATAGGTGGCTCGGCTTCCTTCTGTGCTGGAGGGTTTTATTTGTAATCAATGTCCATGAAACATTGATTAAACTCTGAAATTCGACTCCTCAGCCCCTTTAAACACTGATTCTTTGGTTGTGGGAGACCTGTGGATAAATCCACCATTAAACCTACACACGACAACAAACTGGTTAATAAATCCTGCGTTTCGTGGTTTAACTGTAACAAAGGGCTTGGGCGTGGGCGGAGGAGTAGTGCAGAGGAGCGAGATATGTAGGTGTAGGAGGTTTTATGGATAAAACGAGTGAAAACAAGGTTAAATTTGAATTTGGAAAGAAATGATGTAAAGTGGTCTTGCAAAACCACAAGTGGTTTTCGCACGACATTGAGGAGGTAAGTAGTATTGATGCGATCGAACGAGATATCACCCGTTGATCGCCACGTGTCCACCAGGAAACCACCGGTTTCATGTGGATTATGTGTGATTGGTATTATTTGGGAAATGAACGCAAAAAGGGTTTGGGACCATTAGATCTTCGAGTAGAAGATCAATGGCCGTGGATGAGGGAGAAAAATATAAAGATGTGCGGTGGAAACATGTGGTGGGGCTGGGGTGATGTCACCTTTTTTGTCACGTAGTGGGAAGGCTTTTGGGGCGGATGAAGTTTGGTTTTCAACGTTAAAACGTAAAAATTCAGTTATGGGCAAATAGAAAGGGAGAAAACATTTTTTACAAGGGGTGCGAGGGTAGAAAAAATAAGGAACAGCAGTTTAGGGAACAACAACTTAGGGAACAACAGTTTAGGGAACAGCAGCTTAGGGAACAGTAGTTTAAGGAACAGCACAGCTCAGGGAACAGCAGTTAGGGAACAAGAGTTAGGGAACAGCAGTCAAGGAACAACAACGAGGGAACAGCAGTTTAGGGAACAACAGCTTAGGGAAAAACACTACTAAGGAACAACTGCTGATTGCTTTTTTAGAAAACACCATAAGGCTTCAAGAATGAGTGATTTTCCATGAAAATAATCTCTTGAAGGCTCAAGACCTGTTTTAGCCATCATTTGCTATGACAAAATTTTGCTGATGGCTAACAGGTTTGAAGGTGAAATTTGTTGATGTGTCTCCTAAGGTCGAATTTGATTTTTTTTATATGGTTGGACAATCCAACCAGAGGTTGACACATGGTGCAGCGAGGGGCCGCCATGTGCCCCCTCTAGTGGACCAATTCCAAAGTTTGAATTGTAAATTATATTCAAAGTCCTATTTTTTTATATGTTATATGGTCGAATTTCAATGTTGAAATATGTCATATGGTAGTCGAAATGTTTTACATATCAAAGGTTCGAATTACATAAATATATGATGGGGCGCATATACCATAGTCTGAAGTGTTTGATAAATTAAAAAGGTTGTATATATATATATATATATATATATATATATATATATATATATATGGTAGCGCAAAAATTTACACAGAGGCTGGGCGGAGATCGGGGCTCGACCCCACAACCTCCCCCAAACAACGCACCATACTTACCATCATACCACGAGCTCGGTTCTTAATAGACTATGCTCACTGATTATGTTTCAAATCATATGATATGAGCGGCGGGGGTATGGAGGGGGCCACCCCACTCCCCACAAAACTTTGTGATATAACCAAGAGCGTCAGAGTTATATCAAGTGTGGATTAAGACTTAATATAGGTTTAGTTACCCATAACCACACATTAGCCCATAACCACGACATTAGCACTAAACCATATTGCTAATGTGTGGTTGGATTAAAACGCGCTTAGCGCAGTTAAACTAGAAGTACTCATTAATTAAACTAGAGTTTAATTTGGTGGAATAGATGGTGGTCCACCAAATTCGGTGGCCTTAACTAGAGTCATCTCCAGATTTAGTGGAGAATTCCTAGGCCAAACTATTTTTGCCATATCTTTTGCAAAATTCAACCAAATTGGGAGCAGGAAGAGTCGTTTATGAATGTTTTGGACATTCTAGACACATTGAAGAAGGTTTTGGGAGTTGTAGGTGAATGTAAACAACATTTTTTCACATTTTATCCAATACAGAGGCCCAAGCCATGGAAGTTGGACCAAGGAGATGTAGCCCAGGAGGGGTGAACTCCTTCATCAAAGAGTCGTGTTAATAGATCATTGTGATGGTTTGTTGCACATGTCATTGTTGTTGTTCAACATTTTTTTAATGTTTTTAATGCTTATGAATTTAACATAAAACTTATTTTATTTACATGTTTAACACTCACAACCACCAAGGAAACCTATACACATAAAGAAAGAGATCAAAAAATTATATATAATTTCGAAGATGAAATTAACACAGCAAAAATAACATTTAGATTCTGATCAGGCGAAGTCCCTATGACTACCTTTTATGATGAGTTCTTCCTTTGGTGGGGAGGACAAGTGATCGCCATTGAGGATTACCCCTATACAGGTATGGACTTCAGAGCAGACCCATATCTGCCACTTCCACCCGGTGTTGCATGTGGAAAAATTGGTAAGATTGCTTATATGCTTTTTTTATTTTTATTTTTAATTTTCAAAAATTTTAAATGAAAATATTTTTGATAGGACAAAATACTTACAAAATTAGTGATCATGACACATATGTTGGACCAATAAGATCTGAGGGTCTGTCAAGGCACAGGCGCCATGGAAGAGAGGTGGAAAATGTCGCAAGTGATCCTGAGATAGTCATTCATGCCATACAAAGGAACCTAGAGGGTTTAACCCACTAAGTGCCTATGGCTGCAATGGAGGATCTTCTAGAAGCTATTTAGAGATGCGTGGTTGGTGTACCATGAGATTGGGTATGACTCTTTCGATGTGTGGCAACTACCATAGTCTTCTTCCAGGATGCTCATCTAGGATAGGGCCCTCAAACATAGATTTTAGGATGACTTGATTTTTTTGTGATGGACATGATCGGGCATAAGCCCTAAGTTTGTAGGAAATTTTTGTCTAATTTTGTATAAAATTTTGAACATATGTCTCTTATCTATATATGGGCAATTTATGTTGATATTCAATAAGATGATGAAGCTTAGTCAAAATCAGTCGCCTTCACTAAGTGGGCCCGTAGGCTATTTTTAGGTGCAAGTCTATTTTTAGACGTTATCTATTTTTAGACATGGTGATCATATTTCAGAAGTTGTAGGATGCTATTTGTGGATGGTTGGCCAAGTTGGAAAAATAGATGAAATTCTATTTTTAGAAGATTGGGCGAAGTCTATTTATAGATCGTCGATCTAAAAATAGATGCATGTTAATTATTATTAGCTCTTAATAATAATCTGACAATAAACATCAACTTATTCTCTTGGAGCACTTAATTTCAGTGTACATATTTGTAAAATCAGTGGGCTGAAGGAATTACATAATTCCTAGGGTTTATTGGTGGTTCATGCATGGAGGACTCAGTTAGAACTGAAGTGGAAAAGTTATGACAGAGTTGGAAGAGTAGTTACAGGAGTTGTTATTAAATTTAACTCAATTAATGGAGTTAAACTCAGTTGAGCTAGTTGTATCTAGTCTAACTGAATGATAAACTAGTGAGAGTGGAGTGAATTAATTAGTTAATTAATTCATAAATAATAACTCATTAATCAACTAAAAAAATACAGAAGTTAACTACAGTGCATGTCAGTTCTAGTGGAGACCCAGTGGAGAGATAGGTGAAAGGGCAAGATGGACTATTTGTTGTGACTATAGTGATGCATTGATTGCACCACACACACATTGGAGTTGCCAATGAGGATTGCATAGTCAAGGAAAGGGTAATTCGAATTCATTCAAAGCTATTCTTCAGCAAGGATTGCGTAGTGGAGGCAGGCTAGCAGGTTGCAAGAAATCGGTGCATGGATTTGTAGATTTCTTCTTATTAGTGTGTGACAATTGATTGTACTGAGAGCTTGATGTAATAACCTTTATATGAGATTTTTATATGATCTCCATGATACATAATATATGATATTTGGGGTTTTCAGCTTCATGATTTCCCGTTAAACAACTTTGTTATGTGCGATTGTTTTTATTTATGCTTCACATGTGTTTGCAATTAATTTTCCGCAAAAGATTAACAGTGGAATGATTATGTATTTTGCAAGAAGTTAAATATTATGAGATCAGGGGAATCTGGATGAATGCATGCTTAGTGTATATAATTTCTACATCGTATCAAAGAAATGTTAATTCTTGAATATTGCGATTGTGAAGAATTGTTGAGTTTGTGCTGGTGGGAAATTCGAATTTACTACAGAAAATTCTTGGTGCAGAAGTTGAGTATACATTGAAATGTCTTTCAATGGGTTGCATTTGGAGAATGCCCTTGATGGGAGCTCGAATTACATAGCCTGGAAGGATATAATGGAGGCGGTGCTGGAGGATAATGGACTGAAGGAGTTCATCGATAGCGATGTTCCTAAGCCGGGATCTAGAGATGCTACATTACTTGACGCATGGAAAAAGACGATAGCAAAGACAAGAAGAATTCTATTGGAAGGTGTGAAGGACCATATTATGTCCAGCCTTCATGGGAAATCCACTCCATTCTTAATGTGGAAGGCTTTGACATATTTGTTCCAAAGCAGCAGCGACCAGAGGAAGTTGGCGCTGAAAGACAAGCTCAGAAAAATAAAAATGGAGAAGGGTGACAGTATTCCAAAATATCTCACGAAGTTTGTCCACTGTAAGGATGAACTGGGAAGTGTGGGGATTACTGTTAATGATGAAGACTTGGTGAGCTTGGCTCTCCTTGAGCTTCCTAAGAGTTGGCATAGCTATGAAGACTCTGTCAATGGATGGGAGAAACTGTCGGGATGGGAGTGACTTTGGTCGGATCTTGTGCAAGAGGAGATAAGTCGAGGTACCAGGGATGGCTCTTCATTGAAGAATGAAGATGAAGAGAATTGCGCTTTGCCTGCCAAAGCAAGGAAAGGGAAGGGGAATAAATTTCCTTCAAAATCTGAAGCTAAAGGCAAGAAGGGGGATTTGTCCAAAGTGAAGTGTTTTCACTGTCATGAACATGCGCATTTCGCCACTAACTGCCCATAGAAGAAGAAGAAAAAGAAGGCTATTGGAGCTATAGCTGGAGAGGCCTTAGCCTCACAATTTGAAATTGATTTCTCTTTGATCGCATGTTTGGTTTCAAGCTATATGGGATCGGTGTGGTATCTTGATAGTCGTGCGTCTTTCCATATGATGGGAGATAAGGAGTTGTTTAGTGACTTGGAGGAGAAGGACATCCAGATGCATATAGAGATGGGCGACGATGGTTGATACAGTGTGACCGGAATTGGGACCATTACCTTTGATAGGGAGTCCAGTAATCCATTCTTGTTGAAATATGTTATGCATGTTCTAGGTCTGAAGAAGAACTTGGTCTCGGTCGCAATGTTGGAAGACAAAGGTTATGATGTTGTTTTCAGTGAGGGAAAAGCCTTCCTTCGACATAAAACAATGGGTCAAACCAAGAAGATAGGGATTTGAGTTAATAATCTCTACAAGCTGGAGGTAGATGGTTGCGCTGCAATGGTGGGAAAAGCAGAAGAAGTGGTGAGCTGGGATGAGGGCGAATTATGGCACAGGAGATTAGGCCATCTTCACCATGGCGCTTTGAAGATTTTGGAGCTGATTTATACTGGAATTCACAAGGGTACTCTTGCACAGTCAGACAATTGCAAGGGATGTACTATGGGTAATTTTGTGAAGACCACCTTTCATGAGAAGGAGAACCATGCTTTGGTGATCCTTGAGAGAATTCACGCATACGTGTGTGGACCTTTCTCGGTTGCTTCAACAGCAAAACACAGGTATTATGTTATATTTGTTGATGAATATTCTCGTAGATGTTGGATCTTCTTCATGCAGAAGAAGAGAAAAACATTCTCAAAGTTCTGTGAGTTTAAAGCATTGGTGGAGAAGGAGTCGGGGAAGCAAGTGAAAGCTCTACGAAGCAATAATGGTGGTGAATACATCTCGGGTGAATTCAAATACTTCTGTGGCAAAGAATGAATTCGAAGAGAACTCATAACACCTCATAACCCACAGCAAAATGGGGTCATAGAGAGGAAGAACAGAACAATCGTGGGTGTTGCACGAGCGATGTTGCATGACCAGGGCCTACCGATGCACTTGTGGGCGGAAGCATGCAACACTGCGGTTTATGTGAAAAATTGTTGTTCTCATAGAGTACTTGGCATGAGTACACCTGAAGAAGATTTTACTGGTAAGAAGCCTGATATTTCTCATTTGAATATTTTTGGCTCATTTGTTTACATTCATGTGAAAAAGGACGCCAGGAAAAAGCTGGAGCTAACTACAGAAGTTGGGATATTTGTGGGGTACACAGAAACACCCCATAATTATTGTGTGTATTTTCCAAATAGTCGAATGACTGTGGTGCGACGGGATATAAAATTCAATGAGGTGAAAGCCATGAAGTTGTCGCTTGAGAGGGAGCTACACTTGCATTCAGAGGAGGAACTTCTTGTTCCTAAAGATGAGCCTCTAGATGTGGATCAGCCATAGGAGGAGATTCATGGAGTGGAGGAGTCCACTCATGCAAAACCAAACATCAAGCAAGGCAGAAAGCGTACCACAGAAGCTGAGAGACTGAAGCTTGATGTGGCACAGAATGTAGGAGTCCCTACATCACAACGCAAACAGAGACAGTCACCTGACCGATTTACTGGATACATGGCTCTTATGAGCAAGTGTATCATGATAGAGCCATCTTCTTTTGAAGAAGAAGTGCAGGAGCCCACATGGGTAGATGCCATGGTGGAGGAGTATGACTCCATTGTTAGAAACAATGCTTGGGAGATTGTTCCAAGGCCGGTGGGAAAATCAACTGTAGGATCAAGATGGATCTACAAGGTAAAGCAAGCTACTGATGGGAGCGTCGAGAAGTATAAGGCAAGATTTTTTGCCAGGGGATTCTCACAAATCGAGGGGATTGATTATGAAGAAACCTTTTCACCTATCTCATGGTATTATTCCATAAGGACCATCCTTGCTCTCTCAACGCAGATGGTTTGGCACATTCATTAGATGGATGTGAAGACTGTGTTCCTTAATGGGATCATTGAGGAAGAGGTGTACATTGAGCATCCTGAAGGATTTGAGATCTTTAGCAGCGAGTCGCATGTGTGCAGGCTCAAAAGAGCATTATATGGGTTAAAGAAAGCACCTTGTGCTTGGTACACACGGATCGACAACTATTTCACTGGACTTGGCTTCACTAAGAGTGAGGCGGATGCAAACCTATACCAAATTTCGATGGAGGGTAAGCTTTTAATCATTGTTCTTTATGTTGATGATTTAATACTAATGAGTGATGAGCAGTTGATACACTCTTGCAAGGAAGATCTTGCAAAAGAGTTTGAGATGAATGATTTGGGGCTCCTTCATTATTTCCTTAGATTGGAAATATGGCAGTGGGAAGGTGAACTGTTTGTGTCTCAAGGAAATTATGCCTGGGAGATACTGAAGAAGTTTCACATGTAAGGCTGCAAGCCTATTGACACTCCTCTTCCAGGAAATTGGAGGAAAGATAATGCTACATCGGCAGAAGTAGTGGATGCCATTATTTATCTATAGTTGGTGGGTTCTCTCATGTATTTAGTTAATACAAGACCGGATATATGCCATGCGGTGAACCAGCTTTCGCAAGCGATGGTTAAGCCTACCAAGATCTTTTGGAAGGTAGGCAAGCATGTCCTGAGGTATCTCAGGGGCACATCTGAGTATGGCTTATGGTACAGACAGACGGATGAGGTGAAGTTGCTTGGCTTCACAAATGCAGATTGGGTAGGAATCCCAACAGATAGAAAGAGCACATCAAGAGGGGTTTTTCAGTATCGTATCTACGGCAGTTTCTTGGTACAGCAGGAAACAATGATCTATGGCACTCAGTTCAGAGGAAGAAAAATACATGGCAGCAATTCAAGCTGCATGTGAGGCTATCTGGATGAGGAAGATCCTGGTCAGTTTGTTTGGTTCACATCTAGATCCTACAGTGGTACATTGTGATAATTAGAGTTTCCTTAAACTCTCGTTTAATCCTGTGTTTCATGATAGATCTAAACATATTGATATATGGTATCATCATATCAGATATTGTGTGCAACAGAAGATCATGTTGCTTCAGTACATTCCTACGGAAGATCAGGATGCAGATATTCTGACGAAGGCGCTCACCAGGAGCAAATTCGAATACCATAGAGGTAGGATCAAGGTGAAGGATAATCCCTATCTTGTTGAGAGGGAGTGTTGAGATTCAACAAGATGATGAAGCTTAGTGAAAATCAGTTGCCTTCACTAAGTGGGCCCGCAGGCTATTTTTAGGTGCAAGTCTATTTTTAGACATGGTGATCATATTTCAAAAGTTGCAGGATGCTATTTGTGGATGGTTGGTCAAGTTTGAAAAATAGATGAAATTCTATTTTTAGAATATTGGGCGAAGTCTATTTATAGATCGTCGACCTAAAAATAGATGCATGTCGATTATTATTAGCTCTTAATAATAAATCGAAAATAAACATCAACTTATTCTCTTGGAGCACTTAATTTCAGTGTACAAATTTGGAAAATCATTGGGCTGAAGGAATTACACAATTCCTAGGGTTTACTGGTGGTTCATGCATGGAGGAATCATTTAGAACTGAAGTGGCAAAGTTATGACAGAGTTGGAAGAGTATTTACAGGAGTTGTTATTCAGTTTAACTCAGTTAATGGAGTTAAACTCAGTTGAGATAGTTGTATCTAGTCTAACTGAATGATACACTAGTGAGAGTGGAGTGAATTAATTAGTTAATTAATTCATAAATAATAACTCATTAATCAACTGAACAATATAGCCCGATTAACTACGGTGCATGTCGGTTCCAGTTGCATGTCGGTTCCAGTGGAGACCCAATGGAGAGATAGGTGAAAGGGCAAGATGGACTATCTGTTGTGACTATAGTGATGCATTGATTGCACCACACACACATTGGAGTTTCTAATGAGGATTGCACAGTCAAGGCAAGGGTAATTCGAATTCATTCAGAGCTATTCTTCAACAGGTATTGCGCAGTGGAGGCAAACTAGCAGGTGGCAAGAAATCGGTGCATGGATTTGCCGATTTCTTCTGATTAGTGTGTGACGATTGATTGTACTGAGAGCTTGATGTACTAAGCTTTGTATGAGATTGTTACATGATCTCCATGATACATAATATATGATATTTTGGGTTTTCAGCTTCAGGCTTTCCCATTAAACAATTGTGTTATGTGCGATTGTTTTTATTTATGCTTCACATGTGTTTGCAATTAATTTTCCGCAAAAGATTAACAGTGGAATGATTATGTATTTTGCAAGAAGTTAAATATTGTGAGATCAGGGGAATCTAGATGTATGCATGCTTAGTGTATATAATTTCTACAATTTCATGATGTGACTCTCTCATATATACAATGATTATAGATTTTTTTATGTTTTTAACGTGATGAATGAATTATATGCCAATCTAATGCTTGATTATCTAATGAATCAACAAATGTGTTTTATGATCATGGAATATGGATATATGTAATGAAATTAATTGATCTATGTAATAAACGCACTCTCATAAATTGGTGATATAAATAAGTTTCTTTGACACGATAGATGCTATTCAATTGAGATACCACCAGTTGTGAGTCCAAGTATACTTTTAATGAACCAACACCAAGAGATATTGCTTCAGAAAGTAAATTTACCACAACAGTATATTTTGAAACATTATTCGAAGCAAGAACAATACATATGCCCCTTGAGACTAACAATTGACCAATTGGATAGTAAATTACGCAAGCCGCGAAAGCCAAATTCCAGGTATGTCGACTAGCACCATCAGCAAAGACTAAATAGATCATATCATCCATATATACATGCCAAGTCAGATCAAAAACATCGACTTCATAATGAAACCGATAGACAGATATGCACAAAAATTAAAATATGTACAAATCAAACCAAATTCTAGGCACAAGCATAGGCATAATACTTCTTAAAATAGAGCCCATTTCTGGGCTCTGCCAGCTCATTTCCATTAAAATCAACCAAATCATAAGCTCCCCTTTGGACTTTTTAAACGATGAAAGGACTGTACCATATGGATTTAAACTTACCTACGCCCAAGGCATCCTTGTCTTGATCATAGACCAAGACGAGGTCGCCTTCATAGAAAACCCTAGGTCGCACAACCTTATCATACTGAACCTTCACCCTTTTCTTATGAGCCTCGTTAATCATGGTTGCATCTCAACACTGCTCATCAAGATGTTCCAGATAAACGAGGCATTCTTCTATTGGGTATGTGTTATAGTATTTCCACGACAAGCCCTACGCACTGTACGTTGCGCCGGGCGCAGCAAGGGGGTCAGAGGGGGGGCAGCAACCCCCCCTGTTGGGGTCTGGGGCAGCGCCCCGACGAAAAAAATTTTGGTATGCGGTCCCACTCATATGCGGACCCACCCATGTTTTGTGCATGAGTTTGCACATGGTTTTGGGGTACGATGGTTTTCGACCCCTGGTATTTTTTAGATCCGGTCAAGGGAACTACGGCTATGTTCTAATCCAGGGTTAATGGATTGGGGTTTATGTATGCTTCGACATGTATATAAATGTGTTGTAACACTAAAAGGAATATAATGAAAAATCAAGTTGGTCGTCCCAATTTGGGATCCAGGGGAAAATCTTTGTGTTTATCTGTTTTATGCTCTCGCTATTGTTTATTTTCTGTTATAAGATTCGTGTGTAGATAATTTATGTTCAGGGTTAAAACCTACATTTGGTATCAGAGCTATTTCAGCTTCAAGGGGACGCCTTTGTTGCTGAGGATTTTTTGCTTGGGCCTGAGGTAGACCCTTTTCAGTGGGAGATCTGCGGAATCGATTCTTGTGGTGAAAGAAGATGGCGAGCGGCGGAAAGATAGAGATCGAGAAATTTAATGGTCAGAGTTTTGAGTTGTGGAAGCTCAAGATGGAGGATTTGCTGGTGGATAAAGATCAGTGGTTCGCGGTAGATCCAGGTAATAAACCAACGGCAATGTCAGATGAAGACTGGAAGAAACTTGATCGGAAGGCTAAGAGCACAATACGGTTGTGTGTCTTAGATTCAGTATTGTTGAATGTATCTGGGGAAGCTACGGTGAAGAATTTGTGGGAAAAACTTGGGACTTTGTACCAATCTAAGTCTCTGGTGAATAATTTGTTCCTACGGAAAAAGCTGTATAACCTGAGGATGAAGGATGGAGACTCGGTGACAGAGCATCTGAACGCCTTCAATACTGTGGTAAGTCAGTTGTCATATGTTGATATTAAAATCTCAGATGAAGATAAGTGCATCAGTTTGTTGTGTTCTCTACCAGACTCGTGGGACAGTCTGGTTATTGCAATATGTAGCAATACAACTGCCTTGAACTTTGATGACATTGTCTCAGCCTTGCTGTCGGAGGAAATGAGACGGAGAAATATGGAGGGTCAGAATGGAGATGCCTTATCTGTACGAGGAAGGTCCCAGAACAGAAACAAGAATAAGGTTTCGAGTGGGAGATCTAAATCTAGAGGGAGATCTAAATCTCTTGGAAAGTTTGTAAAGGTGTGCTGGAAATGCGGAAAGGAAGGGCACTACAAAAAGGACTGTAGATCTAAAGCTCCTGAGAAAGGAAAGGGATCTGATGATGCTCCTTCTGCAGAGGCAAAAACCACCTCGGATGAAGGTGGGGATGTGTATTTGGCTTCTTCTTCAAATACACATGTTGATCATGAGTCATGGTTGATTGACTCAGGTGCATCCTTTCACTTCACTCCCCATAGGGAGTGGTTCTGCGAGTATGAGAAATATGATGGTGGTGATGTATTCCTAGGGGATGATAGGAAGGCCAGAATCGTCGGACGTGGAAAATTCAAGCTGAAGCTGCAAGGTGGAAGGATTAGAACACTTCTTGGTGTTCTGCATATTCCTACATTGGCTAGAAATCTGATTTCTGTAAGCAAGATGGATGATGCAGGTGTAAAAACAGTGTTCGAGAAAGATGCCTGCAAGATGGTTCGGGGAGCACTGGTATTAATGTGAGGAGTTCGGACTGGAACTCTGTACAAGCTACAAGGTAGCACTGTTATTGATGGATGTAACAGTTCTGTGGTTCTTGAAAGAGGAGCGGAAAGCCTAGCTGTCTCTGGAGAAAAGACCATGCTATGGCATCAAAGGCTTGGACATATTGGAGAGAAGGGCCTTCGGATACTGCATAGAAATGGTATGGTAGAAGGTATGTCTAATTGCTCTCTGGATTTTTATTTCTGTGAACATTGTGTATATGGGAAGCAAAATCGGGTGAGTTTTCCTTCTGGTGCTAAGAGGGCGAACAAGATATTAGAACTTGTGCACAGTGATGTGTTTGGACCTGTGTCAGTTCCATCACTAGGAAAGTCTATGTACTATGTTTCATTCATAGATGACTTCTCAAGGAATACATGGATATATTTCTTGAGGAAGAAATCTGAATTCTTTGACAGATTTAAAGAATTTAAGGCTCTGGTGGAAAACCAGACAGAGAAGAAGATAAAGGCGCTGAGGACAGATAATGGTGGGGAGTTATGCAAGAAGGAATTTGAAGAGTTCTGTAAGAAGTGTGGTATAGCATGACAGAAGACTACTCCATACACACCTCAGCAAAATGGAGTTGCAGAAAGAATGAATAGAACACTGATGGAAAAGGCAAGAAGCATGCTCAGTGGTACTGGGTTAGGACAAGAATTCTGGGCAGAGGCAGTGGAGACTGCATGTTACTTAGTTAACGGATCACCTTCATCAGCGTTGGAGGATAAGACTCCACATGAGGTATGGACTAGTAAGAAACCCTCTCTTTCACATCTAAGGGTATTTGGATGTGATGCATATGTACATGTTCCAAAGGAGAAAGGACCAAGTTGGATAATAAATCTGAAAGGTGCATCTTTATTGGGTATAAGGATGGTTTAAAGGGTTACAAGCTTTGGAACCCAGAAACAAGGAAGGTTGTGTACAGCCAAGATGTGGTGTTTAGAGAGGTGAAAGATGTTGTTACACATGAATTCCTACCAAATGAACCTGAGAAGATAGAGTTTGAGCTAAAGGAGGATGAATCAGACTCTACAACAGAAGAAGACTCAGAAGAGGAAGAACCACAAACCCCAGCTTTGAGAAGATCAGTTCAGGAAAGAAGGCAACCAGAAAGGTATAGTCCATCTGCTTTTTGTTCATTTTTTGCCTTAACTATAACTGATGATGATCCCAGAACTGTCAGGGAGGCAGTAGATTCAGATCATGGAAAACTCTGGAAGGAGGCCATGGTTGGTGAAATGGCATCCTTGCACAAAAATGAGGCATGGGATCTGGTGGAGTTGCCGGCTGGAAGGAAGCCCATCGGGAGAAAATGGGTGTTTAAAAAGAAGAAGAATTTAGAAGGCAAGGTGGAGAAATACAAAGCTCGGTTGGTAGCAAAAGGTTATTCCCAGGTGCCGGGAATTGATTTTGGTGATATTTTTTCTCCTATTGCCAAGGTTACTTCTATTATATTACTTCTATCTGTTGTTGCTGCATTTGATTTTGAGATAGAACAGATGGATGTGAAGACAGCATTTCTTCACGGGGATCTAGAAGAGGAGATCTACATGAAGCAACCTGAAGGCTTTATGGTGAAGGGTAAGAAAGAACTAGTATGCATGTTGAAGAAGTCTCTGTATGGGTTAAAACAGTCACCAAGGATGTGGTATCAGAAATTTGATACCTATATATGGGGACTTGGCTTCACCAGAAGCAAGGAGGATCACTGTGTTTATTTTAAATTAATTGGTGACCGTGTTATTTATTTGGTCTTGTATGTGGATGATATGTTGTTGATTGGAAATGACAAAGAAATTATCCAAGATTTAAAGACCCAACTGTTCTCCAAATTCGACATGAAGGATCTGGGTGCTGCAAACTATATTTTGGGCATGGAAATTAAGAGAGATCGGGCAAAGAGGAAGCTCTGGTTAAACCAGAGGAAGTATGTCGAGACTATATTGCAGAGGTTCAATATGCAGGATAGTAAACCGGTGAGTGTTCCTATTCCCGTAGGTGCAAAGCTGTCTGCTGAACAGTGTCCCAAGACACAAGAAGAAGAGGAGGATATGTCCCGTGTTCCATATGCAAGTGCAGTGGATAGCCTGATGTATGCAATGGTCTGTACTAGACCAGACATTGCACATGCAGTGGGAGTATTGAGCAGGTTTATGTCAAACCCAGGGAAGGAGCATTGGATAGTAGTGAAGCGGGTTTTCAGATATTTACGTGGCACTAGTGATTATGGCTTGTGCTACCAGGGAAGACCAGGATTGGAAAGAATGTTGGACATTTGTGGTTTTGTTGATGTAGACTGGGCTGGAGATCTAGACCAAAGAAGATCTACAAGTGGGTATGTGTTTAGCCTATTTGGAGGCGCAGTCAGTTGGATGAGTAAAAGACAGTCTGTAGTGGCTCTTTCAACTACAGAGGCAGAATACATAGCAGCCACTCATGCAAGTAAGGAAGCAGTTTGGTTGCAGAGATTGTGTTCAAGTATGGGGTTGGTACAACAAGCTATAAGGATAGACTGTGATAGCCAAAGTGCAATTTTCTTGGCTAAGAACCCTGCTTATCATTCAAAGACAAAGCACATCGATGTTCAATATCACTTTGTTAGAGATATGGTTGAGGCTAAAAGGGTGTTGCTGGTAAAGGTGGACACTTTGAAGAATGTTGCAGATGCATTGACGAAGTCTGTGAGCACTCATAAGTTCTCTTGGTGTAGAGAAACAATGGGTGTTGAAGAATTGGGCCAATGACTAAGCTCTCCTGTGGCCCCCTGTGGAAAGAAAACAACAAGTGGGAGAATGTTGGGTATGTGTTATATTCTTTCCACGATTAGTCCTATGTGTTGTACGTTGCGCCGGCGCAAAGAGGGGTCACAGTGGGAGCTACCCCCGTTTCTGTGGTCCGGTAGGCCCCTGGCGAAACAAATTTGCATGCGGTCCCACTCATATGCGGACCCACCCATGTTTTGTGCATGAGTTTGCACATGGTTTTGGGGTATGATGGTTTTCGACCCCTGGTATTTTGTAGATCCGGTCAAGGGAACTACGGTTATGTTCTAATCCAGGGTTAATGGATTGGGGTTTATGTATGCTTCGGCATGTATATAAATGTGTTGTAACACTAAAAGGAATATAATGAAAAATCAAGCTGGTCGTCCCGATTTGGGATCTAGGGAAAAATATCTGTGTTTATCTATTTTATGCTCTCGCTATTGTTTATTTTCTATTATAAGATTCGTGTGTAGATAATTTCTGTTCAGGGTTAAAACCTACATCTTCAAGACTGGTAGTGTCAAGAAGAAATTCAACATCTAGCTTAAGAGAGGGAATTTCACATTCCACAGGGAAGATTGATTCCAATCCGTAAACCAGTTGAAAAGGAGTGAAACCGGTTGTAGCATTAACTGACATCTGGTATTCCCAAAGCATGGGATATAACATAACGTGCGAATTGGATCGAGCTTTATTGATCATCCTTTGTAGGATAACCTTCAAGGATTTATTCATAGCTTCCACTTTCCCATTGGCTGAGGATAATAAGGAGATGAATGCTCCTGACATAAACCTAACATGAGAGCCAATTCAGCCATCATGGAAATGACTACCATGTTCAATGACAATCTCTTTAGGAATACCAAAGAGAGAAATGACTTTGTTGAAAAGAAATAGGGCTTCTATTTCACCATCATTCGAAAAAGTAGGCATAGCCTTGGCCCACTTGGTGAAGTAGTCCACTGCTACAATGATATACTTATGACCCTTTACCCAAGGCAAATTACAAGTTGTAAAATCTATTCCCCACTTTGTGAACAGACTGACTGTAATAACAGGAAAGAGTGGAGCCGAATGAGCATGCATTTTCCGAGTATAAAATTGACAACGATGACATTTATTAACCGCTTCAATACAATCTTTGAAACTCGAGGGCCAAAAATATCTAGCATGCAGAATTTTTTGGGGTATAGAAAGCCTGGAAAAATGACCACCACAAGCTCCACTCTAGCAATCATTCAACACTACCTCAGCTTCTTCTAGCGTTAAGCAATGTCTAAGGATTGAATCAACCCCGTGACGATACAAAGTGTCACCAATGATAACATATATTTTTGCCAAGTGACTCAATTTTCTACTCTCATCCTTCAAAAAACTGAGGGGAGAACTTTGAAGTCTGAAGATATATAATAATATCCCCATACCAAGGATCTTGTGAAGAAATAGGGAAAATATGTTCATCAGGTAAAAATTCCTCATAAACTATTTCTTCTCCACAAGGCAACTCGGAGATTAATTCTAAAAATATCAATGATTTCTTGGATTTAGAAGACAAGAACTCAAGATCAAACTCTTCTAGAATAAAAATACATCTATTATATTTTCCCCCAATCACTCGTCTACTAAGAACGAATTGAAATGGATTGACAGCTGCCAAAACAAAAGTTTTTCGAAGCATAATATAATGTCCAAGTCGTTGGACAGCATGGATCACTGCCAAAGTTAACTTCTCGATGGGAGAATATCGTAATTCAGGACCTATCAAGCCACGTCTTAGATAATAAATCACATGCTCACAGAGAGCATCATCTTCCTAAACTAGAACCATACCTATAGTTGATTCTGTCGCAGCGAGATACAAGAGGAAATCCCTGTTATAATCAGGTGGACTCAGTAAAGGAGTAGAGGTTAATGCCCTTTTTAAAGCATCAAACAAGCATTGAGCGAAGTCTTCCCACTAGAATGGAACTCATTTTTTCAAAAATCTCATAAATCCTTTCTTAATCTCAGCATAGTTGACGATAAATGTCCCCAAGAAATTGGATTTTCATTAGACTATGAAGTTGATGAATGGTATACGGGAGAGGAAACTTAAGTATTTCCTCAACCTTGAAAGGATCTAAATGGACCCCTTCAGTAGACACTATGAATCCCAATAACCTACCATATGTGACTATGAAAACGCACTTATTCGGATTCAATCAGATTTTATAATGATGACATCTTTCGAAAATAAATCGAAGATGATGAGGATAATCAATTCTCTGTCAAGAACGAGCAGCTAAGTCATCCAAATAATCTTTGATGATATGCTTGATATCACAGAAATCATAAGACATGGCCCACTGGAAAGTTTCTCCAAAAATTTTAAGGCCAAAAGGAATCTTCTTATATGAAAAATTACCCTAGGGGCAAATAAAATTTGTCTTATTTTGATCTTCAAGACATATATTAATTTGATTATAACCTGATAAACCGTCCATGAAGGAGAAAATCTCATTCCCTACACATTCATCGATAATATGATCAATAAAGGGTGTGGGGTAATTATCTTTAGAACACTCCTTTTTCAAATCTCTGAATTCTATGCACACATGAATCATCCTTGTTCCTTGTCCACCGGTACTGGATTTGAAATCCATTCAGTCAAAGGAACGGGGTATATAAAACCCACCTTAAGAAACTTCTCAACCTCGGCCTTGATAGCTGCAACTTTCCTAGGATTTACCATCCGAATATTTTTCCATATAGGCTTAGCTTTCTCATAAATCTTGATCTCATGTTGGACAATTGATGGATCAATTCCAGGAATTTCCTCATCAGAAAAAGTGAAAACATCACATAATTCTTTAAAAAGATCGATATAGATTTGAATATTTTCAGGGGAACACTTGGATATGATAAAAACATTCTCTATTACATTGGGATCCCTGTAAATTTTCACTAGAATCATTTTTGAAATGATAGACATATTACCTTTGGAAAAAATCTATGCTAGAGCCAAAGGGTTTAGAATTGGGTGAACATGACCAGTTGACGTGGGGCTAGAAAAACTTGATTCAACTTCACGCAAATCTGGTAGAAAATATGACCGATGATGCAAATCATCCCACGGTCTTTCCACACATGTAATTGCTTCTAGGATTGCCTCCTTAGATGGTAAAATAATGTCAAGGAAATCCAAAGAATAAATTGAGTTAATGGTCCAAGCCAAAGCCACATCTCCATCCAAATCCTCCGGTGAAAGAGGAACCAAATCATAATGTGCAGTGTTAACAATAGATCGATAAGAAATTTCGGCTGCAGACATAGGATATGCCATTCCACCCACTTTCCCTTCTTCTAATGTGGTCATAGAAGAAGGTAAGTGCCAAGTATCCAAAAAATAATGAGTTCGGAAGAACTCCCTTCAAGGTAGGAACCTTGGAAGATGAAATAGCATTGATATGAACAACAGGAGGCGGAAGATCAAAAGTACCCATCAATGAGGCATACATACTAACTCCTAGATTCTCAACAGGTTGCTTGGCATTCTTTACCAAGGGAACATTAGAATTATAGGATGCATAGGAATCTATCGGAGAGTAATCCATCTGATCAATAATAATGATTCTCCCTTCACCGGCAAAACATAGGATGTGGAATAATGATGATACAATGGCATCCATCTCATAAATCCAATTTCGTCCCAATAAAAGGTTATATTCCAAATTAGCGTCAAATATTTCTACTTCGATATCGACTAACTTGGCCCCGACACTGATGGGCAAGGCAGGAACAATGCCATGTGGCCTTTTATAATGACCATCAAAAGCAGTCAAGAGAGTAGGTGAAGGAATGGCTTGAGGAGATCTAATAGCTTTCCAACATGAGATAGACATGACGCATGTGGATGCTCCTTCATCAACTACATTTCAAAAAATATTAATCTTTCGATACGTAGATTTAATCTGAAAATTCATATGACGAGGAAGTCTCTTCTTGAGATTTGACATGTCAAATGTAATCATAATATTTTTTGGGATCCACCGCCCCGATAGCAATAACTAGTGCACTCCTTTGTGTTGGGCATGAATGGAGTACCTCCAATACAGATATAGCACAAGGACTCTGAGCCAGATCTTCTACAATGGAGTAGTTTTGAGTTGCCTTTGCATTGGGGTTAGTCATCGAACGTTTGGTAGAGCCCTTCGACATGCGAGGTATAGGCTCAACTGTGGGCCTCTCAATATGGAGTGGCTTGGAAATATTAGGAGCGGCCTTAGCCTTAGAAGATTCGGATTCACCATAATCATGTGATCTCATGGAGACATCAATGTGAGTAGTCATCATGTATACATTTGAATAATTTTCCCCCTCCTATTTGCCCCCTATGGGAGCTCCAGTATTTTCATTCACGCCAGCAAGAATTTGATGCCCTTAGGGAAAAAGGTTAGTCATGATAGTCTAGGAACTAGAAGAACCCTGTTGAGCCAACAAGCGTTGAACATCCTGAATCTTAGGGAAAAGATGAGTGAGATGGTCTCTAGTGCACAATTTGCAAGGAAACTTCACTTCCTTTTTCGACTCTCTCTTACCCTCTCCAGCATTATTGTTGATTTGTTTGCATTATCCTTCCAATCATTATCCTTCCTCTTAATACTTCATTTCTTCTTCCCATCAGATTGTTTATTTATTTTAGGGTTATAGGATTGGATAGCATTAATCATTAAAGGTTGGGAAGGCATAGACACTGACGGTGTAGCCTGAATAGAAGAAGTAGTTTGTAAGGACAACTGCAACGATTGACTTAAGAGGTTAGCCGTATTACTATTGATCGAACTAGCCCATCTGCATGGGGACCTGACTTCGGCTTGGCTAAATATATCTTGGAATGAGGAACATCTGGAAAAATCTTATTAAGAATCCCAGACTGAGAATAGATAAGTTCTAACTGCTAGGCTCTAAATATAGCCTACTCTTCAGTGAATTCCCTAGAAAGAGATACATCCTTTGAGATTTCTGGCTGTAAATAACCTAAGAACCATTCCAAAAGGAATTCATTGGGAATATAGGCTTTAATGAGCCTCTTCCTTCTCCTCCATTCCTGAATATGGTCAAAAATGTGAGTTTCCTTACCTTGCTATTAATTGGCCAAAATCTCAGTTTCAGCATCATGCCAAACGCGCAACTGAAAATGATTCAAGAACATAGTAGTCAATTCGCAAAACGAAGCAAAGGTGTTCCCAGTAAGCTCTATGTACCACTTAGCATCATTTCCAGTAAATGTGTGTTGAAACAATCTTAACCTAATTGAATCATAAATAATGGAGTTAGATGAGAACCATAAGTGGAAATTTGTGACATGGTCTGATGGATCTTCACTAGTCTTCACTTTGAATTTTGGAATATATGATGGAATCTTGGTACAAACCAGAGGCCAAGTTGGGCTCTATCGAATAAGATCGTTAGTCAGTTTTGAAAGATCTGGAAAGTTTATGGTTTCCAGGAATGGTAAGTGCGGAGGACCTTGAGAATTCTATCCACCATGAGAAGAATTCCCAACATTTTGAAAATAATAACCTGGATTTTCTGAGGCACCAGGCTACCAAGAATTGTTCGTAGAAGATACTGAACCATAAGGAAAACCTTATGGTCCAGATAATTTCAGAGTAGGACCTCCTCCTACTGAAGGGTTACCATAAACAAGAATTTTTCCCCCAATCGAAGTATTAAAAGAAGATGAGACCCCTTGGTAAGGGTTCGAGGCATTAGCGAAAGGAGAAAAACCCTGAGAGGTTACTATGGAGGAGAAAGGCACATTCCCCTGTTGACCAAACATGAACTGATTCCCAGTTCCTAAACCACCAAAAGTAGGGTTCCAGACTAAAAAAGTATTGAAACCTTGACCTCCTAGAAAAGGATTGAAACCTTGACGTTGCGCAGAGAAAGGAAAAGAACCTAAGGAAGGTTTAGAATGAGGAATATGACTGCTTCCAAAGGGAAAACCCTAAAAAAAGGTTGAACCACTAGCTATAGAAGACATAGGTGTGGAGACAACAGATCCAGTGGTGAAATAAACTGAGGGAATTGCACTAGAAGGCATCCCAAATGAAAATGAACCAGTGTGGGAAGAAAAATATTGGGTGCCCCCACTCGAAGATGAAATGGAGGTAGATCCAAATATTGCAGTACTAGGAGTGATAGTTGATATAGAAATTGTACCTCCTCCTTCGACCGAAAGAGGAGTATTCACACTAGAAGAACCCATAGCCAAAGTTGTGTTCACAACAGTGACCATCGAAATAAAATAAGGAGAAATATGAGGGCTTTTCAACTTGTGATCCGGGGTTCCAACGTATAATATAACATCTAGGAAACTAGCAGGAATAGGGGAGGAAGGAGTAACTGGAGGTTTAGGAATTTCTTTGACCTTGACTTTTTCCAGTGGAAAAAGGACCATAGAAAGGAGTGGAGTACTCTCTAAATCACGACTAACACTAGGATCACCCTTAGAAATTATAGCCCCAAGAAGAGGATCACTCTCTGATGTGTTCACTTCTACTGATTGGAAATCACTAGCAGAATTTCTCCTACGCCTTCTAGGAGAAGGCTCTGCACTTCCAGAAGAAAGCACACGAAGCCTCCTAGATCGACGAACTGATCGAGCAACCACTTTTAAATATTAAGAGAAATTTTGTAGACTCAAAAAATTATAAAGATATGGCAGTCTAAGAGCAAAGAGAACTCTCTAAAAATGTCCCTAAAGATTCATCCAATCAAGCAGCTCTTAGGTATTTCCGCTCCAGATGATTAGGAAGAAACACAAAAATCAAGAAAGCGAAAACATAAGGACCTTCTGAAAACAGTCTGGGGTAAATACGCCCTATTCCTACTAGTGAAGGTAAAATAAACATTTATGTTGACCTCCAGACAAAAGCCTTTTTCAGTGAAATTACCCAAGATTTGCAAGGGCACCCTCCAGAAGTACAAATGAATGTGATGCAACGTCTACCTCAGGTACCATGGGTATTCCCCCCGGCAATCACCTATGCGATACGTAGGAATGGTAACTAAGGTTACCAATTCGTATCTACAGCCGGGCGGAACAGTATTTGGTTGGGATCCGGCAAGTAGGATAGGGGGTGTCTCTCTTCCCCGCTTTCAGTCGCCCTCGCGCTTGACTCCCTTTTTAGGAAAATTTTCCCGAACAACTTAACGAGACTGGGTTTCACTCTTTTAATCCACTTCTAAGTTTAAATTTAGAGTGGCCTTGGAGAGTTAACTCTCCACACACCTATTCCAAGGCCCTAATGACCTAGACTAGTTGATGTATTTAATGACAAGTCAAAAAGATTCTAGTTCATTTTAAATTTTATCGCTTGATTTTAAAGGTAGTTCTTTTAAGTCAGGGGTGAAATGGAGGTGCAACTTGTGGTGTTATGGATGCAAGAAGAAATCAATAGAAACTTGCTACTTGAAAAATGCAACTTTTTCTTTGATAAAAAGGGATTTCTACAAAGGGAACTACGAACAAACTAATGAAAGCAAAAAAATTTCTTTTCTTTTTCAAAATACATGCTCACACACTCAAAATCTACAAAATACTAAAAATGCTTACAGTTCAACTACTCTAATGAAAACTACCAATGCCAAATGCAAGATTCTACGACTACTCTAAAGAACAAGAAAATGTGTTTCTCAATAAAGAGGTATAAAACTTGATATAAAAGAAAGGAAAATTTCAAAAAAAAAATTCTCCCAACAAAGATGCCAATAACTTGAAACAAAAAGGGGAAAATTCAACCAAGAACTTCTCCCAAAACCAAGCAAATTCGACCAAATGAAAAACTTTACACTTTCTCAAAAACGATGAAAAAGTCTTAAAACAAAACTAAGAGAAAAATAAAAGGCAAACAAGATGTTTTTTGTGTCTTTTTATTTTTAAGGAAACAAGAAATTCTTTGAGAAAACAAAAACTCAAAATTATCAAGTTGAGCAAAAAATTCCTCAAATTCCTTAAGCCAACAACATCATTTTTTTAAAAGGTAACCAACTCAAAAAAATGACCTGATCAGTAGAACAAAACTCAAGCAAACAAAGAAACTCCAAGAAAATCCAGAAGACTCTTCAAGATTGCCAGCAAATGCCTTTCTATAAAAACGTTACCGGTTTTAAAAAGAGGGCTTTATTTCAAAAGCACATGTAAAAGTAACATTGTAAAATTGACTCTCACTTATTTATAAAAGTGGGTGACATAAAGTAGTTTTTTTAAAAGTGAGCTTATTGTATTAATTTTGAAAATGGGGCGGGATTTATTTTTTAAAGTAGAACCTCATCATCAGCTTTCAACCTTTCACGTAACTATTCGGCATCTACAACACATTTTTTTCAAAAAGGCATAACTTCTTCTTCCTGAAGCTGTTTTCCGAGACATTTTTTTTAACCGGCTTATTTTTTCGAGGTTTTTCCATTGGAGTGGTTAGTTTCAACCCTTTTCAGCTTCATTTTTTTTTTAATGGAAAGTGCTTGCCTATTTATTCTTAACAACACCAATTATTTCCAATGGCTATCCTACATGATAGACTTACTTAGAAGTAAAGAGATTTATAGAATAGCCTTAGGACAAGAAACTAAACCTACCGATGGAGATAAAGCCGCTAAATGGGAAAATAAACAAGATCAAGCACGAGGGTTGATAGGAATGTCCATTGCTCAAGATTTTCAATTTCATATCCAATAAATTGACACCCCTGATGCAGCTATGAAAAATATAAATATTGTTTTTGGCATTCAAAATGAAATCAGGGCCCACAAGCTTGAAAATGAGTTGCTTACTTTAGACACCAATCATTTCTCCTCTATTGAAGATTTTTTGTCCAGATTCAAGACCCTTAGAATTATTTTATAAGGTTGTAAGGTCAAAAAGGAATATGATAGCCTTATATATTCCATTCTTGCTAAGCTTGGACCTACCTACTCTGTATTTGTTTCCACCTTCCATTCCACTAGAGGAGCCCTCATTTCTCACGGAAGAGCCTACAAGTCCCCCTCTTCGATGCCTTTTGCGATTCTTTTGTTAGAGAACAAGAAAAAATCTTACACCTTCGTCTTATCAATACTGGAAATGCTTCTAAGAAAGCCTTAGCAGCCTAAGAAAACCAGATCAAAAGAATCCCAAGAAGCAGTATCCTAAAGATTATGGTCCTAAACCAAACAAGGGTCTTAAGCAATTTCAGCCGCAAACTGAAAAAATAACTCACCAAACTGATAAGGCAAATAAAAAGAAAGGGAATAAAACATATAGACATTGCAACTTTTGTAATCGTGATGGCCATGTAGAGTCCAAATGTTTTAAGAAGATAGAAGCCTTGAAAGCAGCAATGAAGAAGCACCACATCAATTTGGAGAACTCTTCAACTTCATCTTCAAGAATGGATCTTTCTGCTTCTAGTTTTCAAGCATCTGGTTATGCATTAAATGTATCTTCTTCTTCTCATTCTCATGGGTGGCTCATTGATTCTGGAGCTTCTTACCACATGGCCAAAAATAAAGCCCTGTTTTCTTCCTTAAATGATTGTAACACTAAACATATTTATGTTGGTGATGATAGATCTCTTAGTGTTGTAGGATCTATAACCATTCATCTAGATAATGGTCAGTTTAATGATGTATTATGTGTTCCTACCTTTTCAAGCAAACTTCTATCTATTTATTAGATAACTCATTCAGGTGAAGGGAAAAAAGTAGATGTTGTAATCAAGGACCTCAAAGATCCTAAACATATTTTAGCTACTGGCATTGCTGATGATTCCACAAGGTTGTATAAGTTTGATAGCTTTGGGTCATCATGTCTTCCCTCCATTTTTGTTGCTCATAATGAAGAAGTGAGCAAAATTTGGCATGAGCGATTTGGTCACTTAGACTATCGCTCTCTTCAAACTCTATGTAAACAAAATATGGTGACGGGTCTTCCTATGGTATCTTTCCGAAATGGTGTTTTCTCCGGATGTGTACTCAAAAAACATCATCGGGATATTTTTTACAAACGTGCCTCTTGGCATGCTTCATCCCCTTTGTAGCTTGTGCACAGTGACTTATG
Organism: Pinus albicaulis; assembly: GCA_034641835.2. NCBI lineage: Eukaryota > Viridiplantae > Streptophyta > Pinopsida > Pinales > Pinaceae > Pinus > Pinus albicaulis. Next base: position 1,383,631,754 of record CM076579.1, read on the forward strand.
TGGTCCACTTCCTATTGTTTCTTTCTCTGGTTTCAAGTACTTCTTAAATTTCATTGATGATTTTTCCAGACACAGTTGGGTATACTTCTTAAAACTCAAGAGAGAAGTTTTTAACATGTTCTTGGCCTTTAAGGCCTTTGTTGAGAAACAATTTGGACATCAAATTCTTAAGTTAAGATCAGATAATGGAGGATAATATGTTAACAACAAATTTACCAACTTTTTCACTGAGCATGGCATTCAATTTCAACATATTGTTCCATATACTCCACAAAAAAATGGTGTAGCTGAAAGGAAGAATCACACCTTAAAAGAAATGGCTAATGTATGCTTCAATCTAAAGGACTTAGTCTCAATTTTTGGGCAGAAACAATTAACTATGCAAATTACATAGTAAATCGCACTCATACTAAGGTTTTAAGGAATATAACTCCATAAGAAGCCTAGAGCTCAATCACTTTCGTGTTTTTGGAATATAACTAGATGTAAGTCACTTTCGTGTTTTTGGAAGTGATGCTTGGGCCCATATTCAAGATGCGAAACATAAAGCCTTAGAAACTAAGAGTGAAAAATGAATTTTTTTTGGATATTATAAAGATGTCAAAGGATATATACTTCTTCAACCAAAATCCAAAAATACAATCATTAGAAGAGATGTAAAATTTGATGAAAATATATCAACCTGCGAGCCTAGCTCGGCGGGTGTGCCACCTTTGGCTTGCGAGCCTGATTCAGCATATGTGCCACCTCTCTCTATCTCTTCTATTTTTTATAGGATTCCTTCTAGTTCAAATTATGACAGCGAGGATGAAAATCCTCCTCCACATCTTGAAGATATTCCTTCAGCTCCAGAGCTTCAAATATGTGTCCACTCTACTCGGGATGTAGCAGGTTCTCTTGCAGGTGACCCTGTTGATCGAGGTCATATACATTCTCATTTCGAAAGAGCCCCTTCCTTATTGGCTCCAGTTCCAGAAAATCTTGATCCAAACACCATTGAAGAAGCTTCAGGTCATCCAGATTGGGATGAAGCTATGAATGAAGAATATTGTTCCTTATTGGCAAACGATTCTTGGGATCTTGTTCCTCTTCCAAAGGGAAGAAAACTTGTCAGATGCAAATGGGTTTACAAAACAAAGTTTAGACCAGATGGAAAAGTAGATAGACATAAAGCTCATCTTGTTGCTAAAGTATTTTCACAAGTTGAAGGCATTGACTATACTGAAACCTTCTCCCCTGTTGCCAAAATGAATTCTATCTAACTTGTTCTTTTCCTTGCTACCTCCTTTAAATGGGAAGTCCATCATATGGATGTTAAATCTGCCTTATTACATGGATATTTGCATGAATAAATCTACATGGAACAACCCATTGGCTTTATACAAAATGACTCTAGCCTTGTTTGTCGCCATAGGAAGTCTCTCTATGGTCTCAAACAAGCTCCTCGGGCTTGGTATGCCAAAATGGATAGATTTCTATTAAATAATGGATTTTCTAGGTGTCATTCTGACAACATTGTCTACACCAAGAATGTGGGTAAGTCCTTCGCAATCCTTGTTCTTTATGTTGATGATCTTATCCTTAGTGGTAGTGATCCCAACCATATAAACCATGTGAATTCTAGCCTCAAAAAGAAGTTTGAAATGAATGACTTAGGACACTTGCATTATTTCCTTGGTCTTCAAGTATTGCAATCCAAAGAAGGTATTACCCTTTCTCAGTCCAAGTATGCATGTGATCTTCTATGCCACTTTCACATGGAAGACTGCAAGCCATCCCCTTCTCCCTTTCATTTTGGATTCAAGCTTTCAGTCACGTGTGCTACCCCTGAAGTTGATGCTACCTTATACAGTCAACTTGTTGGTAAAATTATGTATCTAACCCATACCCATCCTGACCTTTCCTTTGTCGTTGGTCTTGTTGCTCGGTTTATGCACCAACCTCATGAAAGTCACTAGAAAGCAGCTAAAATAATACTTTGATATATTCTAGGTACATTTCAGTTCGGGATTCATTACAGTGCAAGAGAATCTCCATTTTTGATTAGTTTCACTGATTCTGATTGGGTTGGTGACCCTTGTTAGCCACCTATAAATTTTTGTCAAGCAAACAGGTGGCTCAATATATTTATGAGTCTTCAAGAGATACATTTCCTCTGAAAACATATCACTCTTGAAGCCTCTATGTGTTTTTTCCTTTGAAAAGAGTCTTCACTGTTGTTTCCATTGAAAATGCCTTTCTATTTTGTGGAAAAGAATGCTTCAAAAGACCTCTATAATTTGCCCATTTTCACTAATTTCCCTTCATTTCCATTAAGCCTCTTTTTCCCCCTTTAGAACCTCCATATCCGTCTAAAAAAACCTCCAAAATCCTTTTAAGCCCCTAAAAATCCCTTTTACAGCCTTAAAACCCCCTTTTCCCCTTTACCGAAAGCCAAAAAATTCCTTGAAAATCACTCATTTTGGCTTAAAAAACCTCATTTACATTTGAGGCCTTAAGCCCCTTTCGGCTAAGCCCCTAACCACTTCCCCACATATGACCCGTGCCCAAGACCAGTCGCTAAGGCCCCAGGTGCTAATCGCAATCGGAAGTTTTGTTGTGAGCGTTTTCCTTTGTTAATGGTAAATCTCCGATGTGATTGTCTTTTGTTCTATAAACCCGCGGATGACCACTAACCACTTCCCCACATATGACCCATGCCCAAGACCAGTCACTAAGGCCCCGGGTGCTAATCGCAATCGGAAGTTTTATTGTGAGTGCTTTCCTTTGTTAATGGTAAATCTCCGATGTGATTGTCTTTTGTTCTATATTAGCCGTTGATATATATAGATCTAATGGCCAGCACTGATAGCACACCCCACCCATCGCTTCTCTCCATTTTTCCCTCTGATTACATATGAGTCGTTGATCTCCCCGCTAGATCTGACGGCACTGGTGCAATCACACATCGCAAAGGGCCCAATCCCGTGCTGTTGACCCTCCCGATTTGTGAGCCCCGATTGGATCGTGATCGTTCATCCTTTCAAATCCAATGGTCCTCATTCGTTCTGCCCATTCACATACCCCTTTGCCTTCCCGCTCCCTCTTTCAATATTGACCGTCCATACCATAGATCCAACGGCTGGGATTCAATCCACCTTTGACCATTCCCCACCTAACCGCCAGCACATCTTTCCATATCATGCTGCCACCTCAACCGTTAGATCTCGTCGCTCCACATCCAACGGTCAGGAAGCATATCCCATTTTTCTAGTGTACGGACGTTAATGGTTCAAAATCGTGCAATATAAGCGGTTTTTGGAGGACACATGTCATGCATCGACATATATCGCATTTTTTTTTGGAGAATTCTTCAAACCGCTTCACAGCCGCGAGACACCGGCAGTTTTTCCCACTAAAACCACTTTTCCCTTTTTTGCTCCCGAAGTTCCATCATTTAACCCCCACCATTGATCTCCTCCTGAGATCCAACGGTCCACATTCAATCGCCTTCCACCCTTGCCGGGTCCCACCATTAAAGGCCCTTCTTTCATATATTTTGCTCCTTTTCCTTTGTAAATTGGCCAAACATTAAACCTTTATGTTTTACACTAAAGGCCTTTTTCTCCGCCTAACTTAGAATTAACAACCCGATCAATGAATTCTGACTGTTGATCTTCGGTGTCTCTTCTAATCGGACGGCCTAAAACGCTCCTCGCACCAAACCTTCACCGGCTCAATTCTTCACCATTCCGCAGTGATTTTCACTTGTTTTTCACCCACATCCACCATTTCTGCCACCATTTCACAGGCCTCCGCAGCAACATTCCACCACTCCCCTGGGTTTTATAACAAGTTTATTGTATTTTTCAGGGACTACAGAGCAACGAATTCACTCTGTCTCTATGGTCACGGTCACTGTGACCCAGAGCGTAGAGATGACCATCGCTGAAGCGGAAAAGTGTATCAGCAGAGACAGATCAATGGATTAAGGCCTATTATTGAGATTAATGCTATAATCCAGTGGTTCAAAGGATAAAGACACAGTTAGAGACCACGAAGATGATTAGAAAGGCTTAATGAAGCCTAAAGCACACTAATAAGTCATATCAGTGTTACAGCATCAGCAGAACGTGTTTTCTCCAGAAGGACTGCCTTACAGCGTCCTCCATGCCTCCTCAAGCCCTTGAAGTTATTTCACTGACAGAAGCTTCTAAACTGTCAGAACAGCAGTTATGGAAGTATGAAAACCTGACGACCTTCAGTCACCTTACTTTCTTTAGAAGACAGAACAGAGTACCTTACAGTCAGAAAGGATTTCAAAGAGCATACCTGGAGTTATTTTCCACCTGACAGAGACTTCCAAAGCAGCCTAAAGAGTACATACAGTGATGCAGAGCCATTAAGAAGAGTGGGCACGAACACTTCCTCCACTTTGTCTTAATGAACCAATTAAATGTACTTCTGCTACTACTGCAACTCATTCTCCTATAAGAACCCCTGAATAACATATTGTAAAGATTGTTGTTGGTTGATAGGGATTCATTCAATTTTTAGAACTGTTATTGGGGGAAGTAGTTAGTAGCTTTTAATTTAGTAGGCTGGGAGGAGAAGTTTGGAAGGTAACAGCCATTGAGCTCAAAGTATGTGACTGATTTTGCACATCAATTGAACAAGAAAATTTCACAGGATCCTGGTCTATATTACGGGTGATGTTTCTTTAATTATTTCATGTTTAATCACACTGTCCATTTATTCCCTGATAAGAATCAGTAAATCAGGCTTAAGATATACCCCTGCATGGTACCTTAATTCCCACTGCTCTTCTTGTATTTGATGTTTTCTGCTGATAGTGAATCTAAGAAAAAATTTATGTGATTTAACCATTCAAAGATGTTGGTCTAACCCATGCTGATTGATGTGTTAATTCGGGGTTTGTTGCTTAGATGTTCTTGTTGGGATTAAGCTGGAAGAATTGGGATACCGGAGATTTAGAGCTAGCCTTGTCCATTGGGGTCATTTTCCAACAGATTGGCCTTTCTAAGATCTCTTAGAGCTAGTGTCAAAGCATTGAAGGTTAAAAGCCCTTCTCTGATCTTAGGCCTTGCTCTGTGTTAAATCTTAACTTTTTTTTTCCTTGAGAGTACTGAAAGCAGGTCTGGAGTTAAATGACCTCTGACCTGATCTTAAGTTTCCCTTTGTGTCTTTCCATTTTTCTCCTTAATGTTCCATTTCACCATCTATCTGAAAGATCCTTTGGTATAGATGACTTGCCCTATGGAAAGCCTTGATTAGTTGTTATGCAAGTAATCCCCTTTCATGACTCCATAGCCCAATGGATTGACAGTTTCTTGGCCTATTTTCTTTTGCCGAAACATCTTGCTATTTTGTTCCTTTTCATCCCATATAACCTTCTCAGTTAATGATCTCCAACCCAACAACAAAATTATTTAAAAACCCCTTGTGCTTCATACCTAGCCTAATACCTCATTTGAGCTTCAAATATATATATCATTCTTTGTATTTATAGAGAGATCCCTCTTTGGATCCAGGAGGGCTAGATCCTACGATCCCAAAGTGGTTTTGATATTGTCTTTTCTTTTGGTCTTGCCAATCTAGCCAAAACATAGGAGCCCCAACAACCCTGATGATCGAAAGTATATTACAGGATATGTATTCACTCTTGTTTCAGGACCTACTACATGTTCTTGTAAGAAAAAAAGTGTCATCTCTCTTTCTTCGGCAGAAGCAGAGTATTGTGGTGCAGTTGAAGCTAGCAAGGAAGCCATGTGGCTTCGTCAGATCCTGTCTGAATTTGGTCTTCATCAGTAGCATCCAACTACACTTTGGTGTGATAATCAGAGTGCTATTCAGCTATGCAAATATCCAATTCAACATCAACGTGAAACACATTGAGCTTCATATACACTTCATTAGAAATCTCATTCATGACTATGTTCTTGAAGTGCAGTATTGTTCAATCAATTATCAAGTTGATGACATCTTTACAAAGGCTCTCACAGAAGCGAAGTTTACCAAACTTCGATCTATGCTTGGAGTTCAGGAAAGTTATCATTAAGGGGGGGATAGGCTCTATTCCACCTTCCTTTTCCTATTGTGTCACCTTTGTAAATCCTTCAATCCTATCCCAAGTTGTTCTTATGGGGGGATGTTAGGATATTCTGACACATAGGAAATAATTAAGTATAACTTGGTCTAGTGTTGAGTTAGGTAAAGTGTGTTTCTTTACTATACATTTGTAACTTATAATCTAACGGTCACAATATGTAGTGATTTGATGGTTCACTCTCTCATCGGTATTAATGACACTTTATCTGTAGCTTAACACCTGATTGGTCCATGATCTCTATTTACAGAGCATGGAGGGTCATTTTTCTGGTAACCATTTATGAGAGAAGCTTATGTAAATTTTCTTTTTATATTAATAAATTGTCTGAAGTGGCCACTTTGGCTCAGGCCGTGGACTGTTTCCCTCTTCGAGGGTTTTAACCGTGTGATATACTGGTGCACTAATTTGTGATTTGTTTTTGATTGGTGACCTTTGGTGTTTGATCTAATGAAGTTACCCTTTAGATTCCTACAAAAACCATATTAAAAATTGAATCTTTGTCTCACCACGGAGTACATTATATGTTTCTTAACCAAAACCATATTAAATATTCTTTGTTTATCCATGTTTTACATTATATGTAAAACACAAGTGATAATTTTCATATATATTATACCTGAAACCCAAGTGATCCATTTTATATATTTAATTAAGTAGTGGTGAAATCAAAATTTGACAGTTATTCCATTGAAAATCTGATGCTTCCTTGAAGTTATACAATTTCCAATAGGTAGTAGCACATGGAAAGGTTGCTTCAATGGATATAGGAGTAATATTTATTCAAATTTGAATTCGTTTGATGAAAATAGGTCACGGGATGGAAGAAATAATTGCGAGAGGATTTTTTTGCTCTAATATGGAAAATATGTGATATAAATATAAATATTTTGATTTGGTGAAAAAAATTAATTTATTATTAGTGGTTTTTGAGTTTAGGTTTTGATAATTTATAGTTTTGCTTATGGTATTTATCGATGGTATTTGTTACAATGAAACCTAATTAAAGACTTGAGGAAATATATTATGAAATGTAAGAATATTAGCTTAGATCCATTTTAGCTCTGAATTTGATCCTTCTTAATGCTTGGTAACATCTGTCACACTTACAATCTTCTTGACTTGTTAATTCAACCCAGCTATAGTGATCTTGGTGCGCTTCTTTCCCTTTTTTTTAGCATAGAAATAAGATTCAAAAATTTACAATATAGATTCTTCTTCTTCTTAAGGTCTGATAGACTGCATTGGTCTTAGTGGATGTTCATCATCATCATCATTATCATCAATGGATCTAGACTAGTGTATTCTTCTTCTTCTTCATCATCATCATCAATGAATCTAGACTGGTGTATATATATATAACATTTTTTGAAATATATTGTTCCTAATATTATATTATATTATTGAATTATTTTTTTTAGTTAATTATGTATTGATAAAATTTAACTAATTTTGATAATATTGGGTTGAAATTGAAAATATATAATTATCATCTTTAATATAATGTAATTGTATATTCAAATTTTTAGTTAATTATATATTGAAAAAAATCAATTATTTTTAACTATGTCATGTTAAAATTGTAAACATATAATTATGATCGTTGATGTAATTTAAATTTTTTTTCTAAAGTACAAATTTAAAAGCAAAACTCGGCAATTCTCATTGTTGGATTTTTAAGTTTTGTTGGTAGATGACTTCATGCCATTAAAACTTGATGATTTCATTGGGATTTTGAATAATTTGTGAAAATTTTGAAATTCCACACATAAAAAAAATGTCTATTTAGGAAAAAATTTCTTACAGGATTCCCATTTCTCACCATTGTTATGCGCTTTCAAGAGGACAGGAGAGGAATGCTCTTTCTTGTTTCGTAAGGGGAAAAGTTAGAGATTAAGAACTCTCAACGTGTCTATTGTAACAATATGAGTATTTGATGGTGTTATTTTATATTTAAATCTAAACGAAAAACAATAATGTATTTTTCATATATTTATGCTTCATAGTTTTTACTATTTTCTTCCCCCAAAATTTTTAGTTTTTGAAGTCGATGACCCCTATCAAAGATTTTATCAAATCCAAATTTGACATCACCGGTTTGAATTATTTGCTTAAGGATAAGATACAATAAAATAGGAATTGTAAATTCCATCCCATGCTTCTTAATATTATAAGTTAATGTGTCTCCTAATTGTTCATGTTGAATGGAAAAATTGGTGCTTAAAATTAATAAACTAAATTGTGCAGAGAGTCCTGGAGGCATAATCACTTTTTTTTAAGTATTAATATATATAGATAATAGTTACCATTTGAATTTGAATTTTGTATGATACATAAAACAGTTGAGTGAAAAATATTTCATATGAAAAACATTAAATTATATACATCTCACTAAAATATAAGGAAACCTTTCCTAAACTTTAAGTGGGGCATCTCATACCTTGGGGGGTCGCATATGAGATTTTTTATGACCTCACCTAGGGACATCTCACATGGTCACATGTCCCACTATTATAACATCATTTATCACCTTTATATATGTGATGCTATATGTTATGGCCTTGGGAAGCTCTTTCCCTTTAGACTTGGTCCTTTACCTAAAAAACATTATTTTGAATTCCATATGCAACTCCACTCTCTCAAAAGCGCGTGCAAAAGCGGGTTCAGTTATACTCAACCCGCGTATATAATTTAAAATATGAAAAAAAATATATATAATTCCTTATTTTTTGGGCGGGTTTTACAGGCTACACAGAAAGCCTACCTACAGGAGCCTGTGGTCTAATTGTTTCCCAACAGAAAAAATTGTTTTGAGAAAGTATAAATACACCTCATGGGAATTCATAAAGGGGAGAGAGATATAGGTATTGATACTATATCCATTTAGTCCCTAATCAATTCTGATTTATCCATATGCCTCCTGCACTTCCCAGGTTGTAGAAACCCTTGTTTCCCTCATAGAGTTGTTCACCCCTCTTATGTGACATCTATGTGTATGATTATGGAATGAGATTTTTGAGACTTGGGTTGGACGGATCTGGAGGATAGTTTCGCTTAGATCCATGGCTGAATCAGGTGGTATTCCTCCACACATCTTTACATACATCAATAAATAATCCCTGTCCCATTCCTGATGTCGTGATATTTATGATTTATACATGTTATGATCTTGTTATGTTTGATTTCATGTTATTTTTTTATAAGCTTATATGATCTAACACCGAAATTTAGAACATGCTTTCAATTATTACTAGTCTACGTGCTTTTCTTGAATGAGTTTTAGGTTTTGAAGCACTTGGAGAAGCAAATATTTTGAACCCTACGGGATCGCCTTCAAACGTAGGAACTACGGGTACAGTATCTTCTCCCAATTTTACTAGTTTAAGCATTAGGACTGTATATTTGTTTGCTTCTTGTTGTTGTATGCCTCTTGCTCTGTTGGGGTTCTAAAATCAGAAGCTAGGGTAATTTATCCTGTAACAGAATTGGTGATTCCACTAAATATTACATCCATTTAATTCCTAGTTTGGGTTGTTTCTCTCTGGATTTGGGTTCTCTGTTTGTTTTGAACACTTTTCCAGTTTCTTTGGTTCATTATCCATCTAGGCAAAAGTCCTGATCTTTTGGATCAGGCATGGATTTTTTATTTTTCTCTACTACCCTTTTTATACGTGCTTTCCAGTTTACACAGTCGTGTATATATACACTTTGGTCCAAAGAAACACGCGTATACGCGGGTTTCCTTGTAAACAGTTGCGTATACACACAAGTTTCTCAATGTCAAGTCATGTATGGCCAGTTTTAAATGAAATTTTGATATTTTGAATCCATTAAAGTATTTTTCCTATTCTTGGTTACTTCTGTGTAATATTTTATGTTTCTGGGAAGTGTTTCTTTCTACAGTTTATCAATTTATTCTCGTTCTTGTTGAAAACCTAGTCAACCTAGGGTTTGCCCTTCTTTGTGAAGTTTCAGTTTTGGGTTTGGCACCAGGGCTTCTTACTAAAGTTCTTGGCTATTTTGAGCATTTAGGACAGTGAGTTAGTGTCAGTTCTCTCATGCTTATCCTTCTTATTTCTTCACTCTTTGCTTTTCTTTCGTTGGCTTTCTTGGTTTTTTTAGAAAGGCATATGTTGGAAATCTTGAAGAGTCTTCTGGATTTTCTTGGAGTTTCTTTGTTTGCTGGAGTTTTGTGTTGTTGATCAGACCATTCATTTGAGTTGGTTACCTCTTTCCTCTTGCATGAATTTTCCCTAGATGGATAATGAACCAAAGAAACTGGAAAAGTGATCAAACAAAATAGAGAACCCAAATCCAGAGAGAAACAACCCAAACTAGGAATTACACGGATGTAATATTCCGTGGAATCGTCAATTATGTTACGAGATAAATTACCCTAGGGTCTAGTTTGAGAACCCCAATAGAGAAAGAGGCATACAGCAACAAGAAGCAAACAAATATACAGTCCTAAAGCTTAAAATAGTAAAATTGGGAGAAGAGAGTGTAACCATAGGTCCTACGTTTGAAGGTGATCCTGCAGGGTTCAAACTCTCTACTTATCCAAGTGCTTTAAAACCTAAAACTCATTCAAGAAAATCACATAGACTAGTAATAACTAAAAGCATGTTCTATATGTCAACATTAGATCATATAAGCTTATAAACAAAATAACATGAAATCAACCATAACAAGATCATAAAATGTATAAAGAATAAATATCACGACATCAGGAATGGGACAGGGCTTCTTTATTGATGTATGTAAATATGTGTGGAGGAATACCAATTGATTCAGCCATGGATCCAAGCGAAACTGTCCTCCGGATCCATCCAACCCACACCTCAACAATCTCCTCCCATAAGCATACGCATAGATGTCACATAAGAGGGGTGAACATCTCCATGAGGAAAACAAGGGTTTCCACAACCTGGGAAGTGCATGAGACACGTGGATAAATCAAACTTGATCAGAGACTAAATGGCTATAGAATCAATACCTATATCACTCTCCTCTTTAGGCCTTCCCATGAGGTGTATTTATACTTCCTCAAAAAAAAAATTCTGTTGGGAAATAGCTAGACCAAGGGATCCTGTAGGTAGGCTTCCAATGTAACCTGTAAACCCTGCCCAAAAATTAAATAATTTTATACTTTTATCATATTTTAAATTATATACGCGGGTTGAGTATAACTGGACCCATGTGTGCACGCGCTTTTGAGAGGGCAGAGTCATGTATGGAATTCAAAATAATGTTTTTAGGTAAAGTACCAAGTCTGAAGGGAAAGGGCTTCCCAAGGCCATAACATAGAGCATCAAGTATATATAGGTGATAAATGATGTTATAATAGTGGGAAATGTGACCATGTGAGATACCCCTAGGTGAGGTCATAAAAAATCTCATATGCGACCCCCCAAGATGTGAGATGCCCCACTTCAAGTTTAGGAAAGGTTTCCTTATATTTTAGTGAGATATATATTATTAAATGTTTTTCATATGAAATATTTTTCACTCAAATGTTTTATGTATCATACAAAATTCGAATTCAAACAGTAACTATTATCTATATATATTAATACTTCCAAAAAAAAAAAATTATGTCTCTAGGCTTCTTTGTACAATTTAGTTTATTTATTTTAAGCACCATTCTTTCCATTCAACATGAACACTTAGGATACAGATTAACTTATAATATTAAGAAGCATGGGATGGAATTTACACTTCCTATTTTATTGTGTCTTATAATTAAGCAAATACTTCAAACCGGTGATGTCAAACTTGGATTTGATAAAATATTTGATAGGGATCATCGACTTCAAAAACTAAAAATTTTGAGGGAAGAAAATAGTTGTTAGTCATCATTATTTTTCACTATCTTTTCATGACTATAGATTGATGGCAGCCTTCTAAAAACAAAATTTATTGAAACATTGTGTTTTCAAAAATCTCACTACCTTCATTATCTTCACAAAAATTTTTCCCTATCTATCAGTTTGCTATCTCAAGGTCACCGTGTTGCTATTAAGAGATTAATTATGGGATTATACCTCTCATTTTCATCCTTCTTTCCTGCCTAAACCTCATTTCCTCATTTTCCCCTGTCAATAGACTCCATCCTCCCTCTAATATTTCTTGTTGCTAACTCATTCCCATGTCCCTTTGGGCATAAACAATGCTCTATTCTCACTTGAAAATCTCTAAGTCAAATTTCAGTCAAAATCAAGTCTAAGGGCACTCACATTAGGTCATTAGGGTTTTACATTTTTCAAGGTCATCCTTGGATGTTTCAAGCACTACTTTCCCTTTGCTAGAATCTTGCTCAGATGTAATAGAATGTCAAGACATGGTTATTCAAGAAGGACCTAAAGTTTCCAAGGAGGATTATATTCTCAGTTCAGAACCTACAAGTGAGAAAAATGGAAAAAATTTAGCACTTCTGCAGAAGTGTTGGAAGATTTATCAGCAGAAAGTATTGATGATGTAGACTGTCTACTCCTTAATGAAAACAACTTACAACAAGGGAAAGAGGAAAAATTTGGTCTTGTAGATGACTAGGGCTATGAACTAGTTAGTCCATTTGAGTGCCTAATACTGATTACTTGCAAGAAAATGACATGGAGAAAGCACACAAGGCCAAGCATGAAGAAATTATATCAAAAAATGTTGATGGAATATGAAAAAAGGGTAAGGTGAACTGAACAGAAATGAACGAACTTGAAAGGGCTATATAGAACTTAGAAGACAACACTAATGATTGTTGTAAATACTGCAGACACTTAGGGTTTTGAAAAGATGGCCAAGATGAGTTGGGTTTTATGATGGGAACTACAGAAGATTTTGAAGATGCTACTATGTAATCATCCTAAAGTTGTAAAAGTAAACATGCCAAGACTCAATGACTAAAATAAAAGTCAACTTCATGACTTCAACAACCTGCAAGGAAAAAGTGACAAAGAGTGTTAGTGAGAAAAGAAAAATATTTCAAACATTAGAAATTGGGTTTTGCAAAGTTAAAGTAGATCCATAAGCCTATAAAAGCCCATTTCACACTTCAAGAGAACCATTGCTACCTTTCAAAAGATGAATAGCAATCAGCAAGGAAGAGTTTATGGGTTTTCTTAGAAAATCAGGCTAAGTTTCTTAGTGTTGCGCATTTGTCTTGGCATTGCGCTCCTGGGAGTTGGCACTACGCCCTTGCCAATTTTCCTCCACGCAAATTTTGAAGGCAATGTGCACCTAGGAGCTGGTATTGCGCCCTTTCCAAACTGTTGCACTCTTGCCCGACAAGACCCTGTGAAGTTTCCATGGCACTGTGCGCTCGGAGCGTGGCGTTGCGCGCCTAGACAGAGGAGTTTGCCAAGGGTTAGGGCCATCCAAATCACTTCAAAACGCTGTCAAATATTTTCCAAAGTATTCCACGCTCTCTTGAGGGGTAAGTACATAACATAAACCCTTATTTGAAGCTATTTTGTCATCATTTAATCAATTGAAGTATAACCCTAAGAGAAACCCTAAGTTTTAGCTTGAGGTCACTATTTTATCCCTATTTTCATCGCCCTTAAAGAAAATAAGTCATAAACAAGGGTAATTACATTGCTTGAGGGTGGTTGGAGTGTAAAACTCTAGTAAACTTGATAAATATATATTATTGTTGATAAAATATGAGATATGAGATATGATTACAATGGGGAATCACCGAGGCTTTAAATATAGCCTCATGGTGTCCCTTAGTGAAGAGGCATGATATTTTATCATGCCCTTTCACTTAATAAAACCTAAGATAACTATATCTAACTAATAATTAATAAAATATACATAACATTGCCCCCTCTGTTAAAGAATGCTTTTATTCCTCAAAGCATACGTAAATGAATGATGTTGACAGCTGCCACAGGTTTCTTGAGCGGTGGGCTCTTTCTTCCCACATTTTAAAAAGATCGTGGAGCATATTCTCGAGTTCAATATTTTGTTGATCTGGATAGTGAAAAGATCTGATATCGACAGGGTTGGATCCTGTCTTGACTTCTATTGGATGTTTGATTTTCCTATCTGGAGGCACTTTTATGGGTAGATCCTGGAATACTTTTTCGTGTGTCTGAACTAGTCCTTGTTCTTCTGATGACTCTTCGTGGTCCCTTTTGAAGATAACATTTCTAACTGATGACATTGTACTTTAGATGTTGGCACTCCTATTTGAATCATCTTCGTCATCAGAGAGGAAGATACGACTTGATCTTCTGGGGCTTGGAATCCATACAAACTGTGTTTCTGCCCTTTGATCATGCCCTTTCACTTAATAAAACCTAAGATAACTATATCTAGCTAATAATTAATAAAATATACATAACAGTGGTCATTCATCTATTTTTTCACAACACCCTTCATTCACACTCACTTCCTTTATTTTGCAAAGCTGCCATTTCATTCCTTTCCCCTCATCTCGTTTCCACTTACACTCTAGGGTTTCCAAATCAGAATTTGAAGATGTCAGAGGGAGAAAATAGTGGTGTTGAGGCACGAATGCTAAAGAGGCTGATCATAAGGGAGGAAAGATAAATATGTTTGAACCCATCAATACAAGAGAACTCATGGCCTCCCCCCCCCATTGTTTCTTTCTTTAAGCCTGTAGGCTGCTTTGAATTTTGTGAGAAAGTGCAACAAGTCCAAAATAACCCGGAATTAACAAGACTATTCATTATCAATTTGCATGACAAACAATTCAATATTGTCGGGTTCACCTTTGAGTTGTCTACCAATGCCATTGCAAATGCTACAGGAATACCTAGTGTGGGGGAGAAGTGGTTCAAACAAGAAAACCTGGACATGAGTTATTTTGAACCATACCTTAAACCTAGGTATAAGGATCACCACAAGTCCATATTCCTTTTTTCTCATCTTCTTGATAGATATGCACCCATGATGAGGATAATAATGAAGTATTTAACTTGTGAAGGAATGTTTTCCTGCCTCTACTCATACCATATCTGTCTTCTTATGCATTTCACTAGAGTTAGGATGTTGCATATACCATATTATCTTTCCGTAGGATTGAAAAAATGGCCTACATAGTGCAAAAGAGAGAATACAATCAGAAAATGCAGAGCCTTTTTCATCATTCACTTATCAATATGGTGGTTATGCACCAGCTCCAGCAGAAGAACATTTCATGGGATACCTTCGTTGCCCATGAGGTTTTCACTACTCCACATGGCCATCATCATCAAGGTGTTCCATAATCTTGTCATACTCCCATATCCACTTCTCCATCACTTCCTGTTGTTCATACATCTCCACCCACTCACATTCCTTCACCCCATGATGACCCTTCCACATCACCTTTCCACAACCCTTCACCCTCATATCATGATGGCAAAGCATCAAGCAGTAATGGGAACATTGAGACAAATGGCACCAAAATGATTGACATTGAGCCATTTCCTTTGACATATCGGAGAGGCTATAGGCATGTTTTTGTTTTACTTGATGTGCAAGGGGCCATGCCTTCTTCATCAACAAAACAGGTTGATAAAGGCAAAGGAAAGGTCACAAAACCTATCACTATTGAGGAGGAGGAAAAGCATGAAACTGAGCAGGAGTTTCAGCTAATTTACCTTGAAGATGAGGATGAGGAGAGAATTACCAATATGTTGTTCAAAATAAAGGATGCCAAGGTTAGTGAGATTCAATCTAATCTTGGTAGGGTAAATAATGTGATTAAATTTTTTGAGCTAGAGAATCAGTAGTTGAAGACAAAGCAGGCCATCAGTGAGGTCAAGGCAATCAGAGCTCAGAAAGAGGTCAGAAAAGCCAAGGCCCTTTGCTAGATGAGACCTTGGGAAATTTTGATGGCAGTGATTATGAGGAATATCAGCTTCCTAGATAGAGGCCAAAGACCATTGGGCTGAAGAGGGCTTTAGCCCAGGAAAGACAAGAAGATGCAGAGTTGGAAAAGCAGCTCACTCCAAGTGAGTTGCTTGCCATAGAGATCAGAAAGGATAGAGAGTCTTGGCTAGAGATGGAAAATTTACATCTAGAGGGTCAACTAGAGAAGGAAAAGAGAGACACTGACCTTCAGAGGAAGATGGCAAATCATTATGCCATGAGAAATAGGATTGCAAGGGTCAAGCTCAAACGAGCCCATGCAAATATTCAGGCTCTAAATGAGACAAAGCAGAAGGAAAATCTAAAAATCCTTGCTGATTTGTCCCTCCAAGCCTCTGAATCTTAATCAGCAAGCTAAATTCCAAACACACAGCGCCACTCAAATGATATTTTTTGGGGCACTCAAATGCAAAAAATTAAACATTTTCATGTTCTTCATGCCAAGTACATCAATCTTAGAAAATTTCAAAGGATTTGGAGCAAAACTGGTCCCTCAAAAAGGCCAAAAACTACCAAAACATCACCTTTCTACCCTCTTTTTGGCACTGGCACTGCGTGTTTAGCAGTCTTGGAAGAAGTGATTGTTGACAAGGAAAATGGAAACCATTATGGAAAGTAAAAGCCGATTTGGAAACTAGACAGGACATGCTTTCCAATGATCTATCATAGAGCTCATTTGGACATTGGGAAGGCCTCCAAAGTTAGTTGCAAAACAAGCAATTTTCTTAGTCTTGGCGTTGCGCGTTTGGCTTGGCGCTACGCCCCTGTACCTTGGAGATGTGCCCTTACCAGGAGTTATTGAAAAATATATTTTGAAGCCTTAAAGTCAAACTTTTTCCAAAATTAGCTCAGTAGTTATGTTAGAAGTTATTATTGCAATGAATGAGTTTTAGATATTTTTCCTTGGGCCTTGCATCGTCTCAAAGGTAAAAATGCATTAACTATGTAATAAATGACATTTGAAACCCTAGCTAGGGTTCACATCCTCATTTTTCAGATAAATACTGCATGTAATGCTTCATAATTTTTGTTATTTGGTTATTGTTGAGATGAATATTACATAGACTTTAAGTTGTGAAGGAGTTGGCTTTGGAGCTTTGTAACTGTTTTGGACTGAATATCAATGGAGCAAGCATATTCACAGGATTCATGAACTTGTCTAAATGGTGATGTTTTTCTGATCTTACATTTTGTTCCTTATGTTTTACATATTTTTCATCCTTTCTCTTATGACAGAGCAGACATTTTAGGTTAAGATATGTTGTTATAGGCACCTTAACTTTGTCTGCTTTCTGTTGTTTAGATGTTTTCCTCTGCTGGGTCTGATTCGAGAATTCTTAGTTTCTTTTTTATTCCACCTATCTTTTTGTCTTGATAATGATTTAATAATATTCAAACCGAAGAAGTTTATGGTATTCCCTATCCTTTGGTGTGGCTTGAAACATTGTTGTTAAGGCATTTCCTTGAAGTTTATTGATTAGGGTTTGGCTAAAGAAGTTTATGGTTTGCCCTGTCCTTTGGTCCATCTTGAATAGTCACTTTGAAGGTCTTTTAAAGTCTGATTGAAGAATTTAGGAGTTCCCTGCTCTTTAATCATCACTTATATGTCATCTTAAATTTTTTCTTTATCTGAAGGTAAATAACTAGAGAATTTATGAGTTCCCTGCTCTCTAGGGTTTGCTGGATTGTTGTCTTAAAGTTTACTTGGTGAAGTTTGGCCAAAGAATTTTATGGTGTGCCATGTCCTTTGGTTATTTCTTAAAGCATAGTGATCTTAAAGGCTCTTCTTGTTCTATTATATGTTCAATGATTCTTAATTTCCCTTTAAACCTGCTAAACTCAAAACTTAGTGTTCATTTCGCACTCACATAACCTATTAAGATCCATTTGGCTTTGTTAACTTGTCCTATTAAACACCCTTGATTTGTTGTTGTACTCTTTAAACCTTTCATAGACCCCATAGCCCAATGGTTTGAATTTCTCTTACTCTATCTGTTCTACTTAACAAGCAACCCAACCAAACAAAACAAAACAAACAACCCTATCATTTTAACTAGCCTAAAATCAGCATCCTAAATCAATTAAGTTATATCTTTTATACAAATATAGAGAGAGCCCTCTCTGAGTCCAGGAAGGCTAGGTCCTAGGACTCCTAAATTGGTTTGATGTTACCCTAGTCTATTTGGCCTTTCCAATCTGAAAAATTGCAGGGACCTAACAATAGTAAAAACTAATGAAGCATAAATATATGAAAAATAGTCACATTGTTATGAAAGACACGTTGAGAGTGATTAATCTCTAACTTTTCCCCTTACGAAACAAGAAAGATAATTCCTCTCCTCTCCTCTTGAAAGCGCACAACAATGGTGAGAATTGGGAATCCTGTAAGAAAATTTCACCTAAATAAACATTTTTTTATGTGCGGAATTTCAAAATTTTCACAAATTCTTCAAAATCCCAAAGAAATCATCAAGTTTTAATGGCATGAAGTAATATTCCAACAAAAATTTAAAATCCCACAATGAGAATTGTCAATTTTTGCTTAAAAAATTGTACTTCAGAGCAAAAAAATAAATTACATCAAAGATCATAATTATATGTTTACAATTTTAACATGACATAATTAAAAATAATTGAGTTTTATCAATATATAATTAACTAAAAATTTGAATATACAATTACATTATATTAAAGATGATAATTATATATTTGCAATTTCAACCCAATATTATCAAAATTAGTTAAATTTTATCAATACATAATTAACTAAAAAAAATCATTCAATAATATAATATAATATTAGCAACAATATATTCCAAAAAATGTTATATATATATATATATATATATATATATATATATATATATATATATATATATATATATATATATATATATATATATATACACACACACACCAGTCTAGATTGATATATATCAGCCTTTTCTTCCTTCTTGTCCTCTTCTGGACTTAGCTATCAGTATCTCTCCCTTCACCTCCAACAAACTCTAACAACAGTCAGTTTGAAAATAGTAAAACAGTCTATCTTTTGCACTGTATAAACACCTTTCAAGTTATAAAAGCAAGCTATTGCTATGTCAATCAAGCAACCAAGTGCTCTGATACCAACCTGATTTGAAAATGGGTTGGATAACTTTTTATGTTTTTCAATAACCTCCCACTCAGTTAAACAAATAAAAGATCTAGCTTATACTTAACAATTTGCGGAATTTATGATTGAAAGTGGTGTATGATTATTAATTGTTTAAGTGTCTTAAGTCCATTTGTTCTTGTTGAAATTTAACACGTATAACAGCAACATAATGCAGGAATAAAACATTCACACATAACCTCAAAATTAATCTAGGAGTTCACTCGAATATCGTGGGCTACGTCTCCTTTGAGCTTTGTCAACTTCACTTGGCTCTTTGGGATTATGGTAAAGTTTCTTTTAAAAGTTCCACACTTAACTCCAATGGTTACTTAACTGAACCAAAGGGCTTATAATATCAACTATATCCCTATCATGGTTTTCATCACTCTACAAACAGCTTTAGGCTCCCTTAGACTCGATTCCTTCAGTCATTGTAGTGAGATACACTAAGCTTATGTATGGCACTAAATCCTTCAGAATTATGTTTCTATCCCTGAAACCACACCTAATATCTCCAACACATATCAGACACCAAATATCAACTGATAATTTTCTCAAATCGAGCACTGCATCCCCAACTAGGCCTTCCTCCACGGTTTGCCCAAGGTTGCCCAAAAATTGCCTTCAATTTCTCGAGCTCAAGAAGTCATAAAATGGCTCTGAATACCCATTCATTTGATTCATAATGCCAAAATTAGTCAGGATAGACTATTTTATCACTGAGAATGGCCTCTGGCTGCTCCGGTTTCGCCTCCAACACCTGTCGGCACCCCCTAGCACTATGGTCACTGAAAAATTCTTTGATGGGTTCTAGACATCTAGAAATCATCAAAAGCTTATGCAACCATTTTCAATGGATTCAAAATGTTTTTTACAATCAGAAATGACTATTTGTTCGCTACATAAGGCCTCTAGCTGCCCTGGCTAGGCCCTGAACTGTTGTTGCCAAAAGCTGGCACTGGTGGCCCTTGGAAATTTACTGAAGCTTATCGGCTTTATAAATTCCTCTATAGTCTCTGAAAACCATCTCATTAGTTTCAGAACATCTAAAATATCCAAAATTTACTATTGAATTGTTGAAAAATACCTCTAGCTCCCCTGGCTAGGCCTCAAACTGTTGCTGCCCCCTAGTGGCCCCTTGAACTTCACTGATGCAAAAACCTACTTAGAAGCTCTTTTATGGCTCTGCAATATACTCCATTGAGTCTGGAATGTTGGAGATAGTCGAAATTGACTATTGGCACTCCAAAATTGGGCGAATCTAGCTCCAGATAGAGCTAAAACAACTTTTTCCCAGTGTCCCCTAC
Source organism: Pinus albicaulis (assembly GCA_034641835.2). Lineage (NCBI taxonomy): Eukaryota > Viridiplantae > Streptophyta > Pinopsida > Pinales > Pinaceae > Pinus > Pinus albicaulis. The sequence goes on from CM076579.1 coordinate 1,383,652,200, forward strand.
ATCAGCTCCACTAAATGTGGAGGAACTTCAGTTAACTGAAGTCAAATTTGGAAAATCTACAAACTTTGGATTGCACCTCTATTTCTCCACCAGATTTAACAATAACATTTAATGTTTAAGGGGATGGGGTGGCCACATGCCAACGCTCGCAACCCCGCGGTTAGAGGAAATGTTGGAACTACCGAACTGTTGGCGCTAACATAGCCATGTGACACCTTATATTATGGTTGGTAGTTACAGTTTTAAAAACCACATGGATAAGTTGCAATGGAATGGCATTAAACTTTAATGTTGCAGTTTGGCTGCCGTATTATGTGACGAGTGCACGTAACATCAAACCTTAACGCTGGTGGTGAGGAGCTTTAAACCTTTGGGCTATGGTCACGGCTAGTGGTCGTATGGGGGGGGGGGGGGGGGTTGGCCCCACGAGGCTAGCCTCCCAAACCCCCAAAGAAAAAATATTTAAACAATAAATAGAACCACGCTCCATCGTATGGTAAGAACTACCATGTGGTGTGATGGCACGCAGGCGGACTAGCGGATAGGAGGTCCATGGTTCGAACCTCTGGAGCTCCACAAACTTTTAATACACGGTCTTAGGGACACGTGGCTGCCTCGGGGTTGGCCACGTGTCACCCTATAATTGGCCCAAATTTTTCAAAATTCAACCAATGCCCAATCACAATGCGCCTTTTGTCAAACTCTGATTGGACCATACAAAATATTCAGAGGAATATTCCAGGAATTTTCCATAGAATTTTTTTTTTTTCCCAAAATTTCAAGTCAAAGTCCAGTTTTTGCAGTTTACTGGAATTTTCAAATTGCAATAACTTCTTCATATGATGTCGGTTTTTCGAATCGTTTACAGCGTCAAAATCAGGAAAACGAGATCTATCTGGTTGCTCAGGTTCGGTACACTTCCAAACATTTTGAATTTTGAGCTATCATTCTAGTCCATGATCTAGTTCTGATCAATATGTCACCAATAAATTGGGAATCTTTCAGTTTCCCCTCACAATCCACTACCTTCAAAAACATTGCATATTTTGGGCTATGAGAAATCACATTGATCAAAGGCTTATTCCTTTAATATTTCCATCCATCATAAATGATGGAAACCCCTTAAATGCACCATGAATTATGAATGGCGCTTAATTTAGCCTCCAAATCTAACTTCTCATCACTCAACAATGTAGTCACGTACCTTCTCATATCCAAGTCTCTGTACCTTTTTGTGTCTTCATTCACTGCTTTGATCATATTTTCCCAGTAAGGAGATTGCACAAGGTTAAAGGGAAGTCCATTTTCATAAATGCATTGACTTATAATTGCATCTACCTTCTCTTTAGCATCATTATTAGAACTATTTTCAAGAAATCCCAAATTAGATCGCTTTGAACCAAGGTTGCCAATTCCATAAGAGGGAAGTGGAGGATTTGATGAATATGCTCCCAACCTTATTGGTTGTTTGACTTGAGAGGTAGGACTTGCCTCATTTGCCTCGTTTTGTTCTTTATGATATTTTGCAAGTTTTCCTTTAAAATTTTCCTTTTGTCCCATTCTCTTTAGGTGGGTCAGTGCATATTCAAAACCCATTTCCTCTTAACCCAAGTAAATGTGTTGTAACTCAGATGTATGATCCCTTAAACTCCTTTTGGCACCCACTGCAAACCCATGCCAATGATCCCCCGGTCCTTGGATCATCCCAACATAGTTACATATTGCCAAAGTGGTGACTGCTTATCAACTTTAGGGGAAGATTCAATTTCATGTTCCTTGTCACAAGTGGATGAACTTCAAGTTGCCATGATGATGATATAAATGGAAACTACAAAATAAATTGACAATTACAAATTGCTCTAATTAAAACGTATGGTGAAATCTTGATTCAACTTTGTTGAAATTGAAATTGAAATTGTATTAATCTCTACAAATGATCAAAATAATTGTCATTTGCACAAAAATAATTATCACTTGCACAAATGGACAATTTTGCAAGTATGTTGATTCAACCTAGGGATTACTAGTTGCATTACTCAAGAAACAATATAGCCAAAGCTAAACATAAGAATCAACAATATAAAAGGAGAATAGTAAAGATATAGAGAATCCAATTAATGTTTAATATTTATCACTACATCCTAAAATTCAGCCTCCATTAAGCTAACAAGAAAGAAAATCTGACAAAGTTGAGAGAAACGAAAATGTTGTCCCTTCAATGTTGCAAATTAGCAGATAGTGATGAACAACAGTATTCTTAAAATGTGATATTTGTAGTATATACAACTTAAGGAAGTGGTGCCAACAAGGCTTACTCTGTCTAATATGTCTTTAAACTTGAAAATCACATTCTAATTTTGAATTGTATCAAACTATTGAATTTAGAAGAACAACTATACTAGGAGAAAAATTAAAATTGAGGTTGGCACATGCTTGTTGGATTCATGTGTGCACTCTCTAACTCTCCCTTTTATTGTCCTATAGGCTATAAGTTTATAACATTTTTGTTCCTCCTCTGCGGTAAAAAAATCTGAGTTGTTATTAATTTTAAAGAATAACATCTATTCCCAGGTCACAAAATAAACACACTCTCGCACTCTTAAGTCCTAAAATCAGAAAGGAAGACAACCATATTTGGTATAAATGTTTTGTTGCACATCATATCATGTGAAATTTTAAAAAAATGTATATGAAGTTCAAAGTTAAAAGTATAACATGTATTTAAGCTCAGGTAATGGTGACTCCTCCAACAGGGGGTCGGTGGCTCAAGTGCAACGATGCTCGGTCTATGGCAATGAAGGCTCACTGAGTGCTTAGGTGCTCGGTCTATGGTGACGGCAAGCCATAAAAACTGCTCCAACAATGCGTCACGACAACTCACTGAGTGCTCTGGTGCTCCATTTATGGCGACGGTGGATGTAGCTCCTCCAATAGCACAGCATCAGTCAAATGAAAAATAACCGTCATAATAGGTAAGCCACTTGGCGTTAATGGTTAAGGTCCAAGGCGGATAGGTTAAAACACAAAACTTACCTCCGACATGATAATTCCTATTCCCGACACTTTTAACATTTTAAGGGTGGATCCATTTTTGGATGTTAAGTCCCTATATTACTAGTTTAGTCCCTTATTTTTATTAGTGTAGCCTCCTTATTGTTATTGTTGTACCCCTATAACTCCAATATTGTTATTATTGTGCCCTTACATTGTTACTGTTAGGTCCGCTAGGATTATATTGTGGGCCCATGGACTCCTTTATATAGAAGGAGGTTTTGGGCATTTGTATCATCCAAGAATTGTTCACTTATGTAATTTATTGGAGGTTTCCCCCTCGAAGTGGCTAATTTTTAAGGCGTTGATCTCTCTTTTCTTTTATTTTTTTAGTTGCTTTCGTAACATTTGGTATCAGAGCTTTGGATTCTAGGGTTTTTCTGCTCCAAACAAGTCATCGTGTCATTTTCGCTATAACGTTTTTTTCTACGAAGGTTCAGAAATGAAAATTTGTACAGTGAGAAGCCGAAATCATGAGTAACCTCAAGTAAAAAATTTAGATCTTGGTTCGCAATATTTTAGGAGATATGATCTGGGGAAGTTAGGGTTTTTTCAGGATCCTGAATTTTAACTAAAACAGGTCAGTTTCATAAGCTAAAAATTTTACAGTGTGAAGCCAAAATACTAAGGAACCTCTTGTAAAAATTTCAGATCTTGGTTCGCAATATTTTTGGAGATATGATCTGTGGAAGTTAGGATTGTTTCAGGCTCCCGAATTTCATCTCAAAGAGGTGATCATGGGAAAAACGTCATAACTCTCTCTCTGAGCATCAGATTGGGATTCTGTAAAAATTGGCCGCAAGTACATGAACTTTAGTTTTTTTTATATCAATTTCATAGCCGAAGAAGGAAACAATGACACGTGGCAAGTCATACAAGTTCGCTCTACTAAACCAATCCATAATTGGTTCATCGTGGGAGATTGGGCATAACTTTACCTTGAAGAATCCAAATCAGGTTAGACCTATGGAATTCGAAAGACCATTCAGAGGGCTACTTCAGGGCCAAATTTCAGATATTAAAGATCCGAAATCACAGAGATAATTCAGTTTCAATATTGAGTGCCTCAAAAGCAAGAAAAAGGTGTGTATTTTTTTCGAATTACATAAGACTCGTTCAAAAAAAAAAATTATTTCGAATTTATTCCAAGGGCATATTGAAGAATAGATCAATATTGGGTTCTCAAATGCCCCCTAAAAAGAATTCAACACCCATTAAGCCTTCAGCAGGCTCTACTATGACCCATAAAGACGAAGAAACACAACATGAGATATCAAAATTACGAGAGCAAGTGCACCAAATTCCGTTATCGCAAAGAGAAACAAAAAATGAAATGGAAGTTTTTGAAGAAAGGCATGGAAACTAATATGAATGGTTTGGAAGCTAAAATGAATGGTTTGGAAGCTAAGATGGATAGCATGGAAGTGGGCATGAAAGCTAAGATGGATGGCATTGAAGCTAAAATGGATGACATGGAAGCTAAGATCGATGAAAAAATGAAAGACAACATGGAAAACATGAAGAATGATCTAAAAGTAGACATTGAAGGTTTGGAAAATTTTATACAAGAAATGTTTCCTAATGGCAAAAAGATAGTAGAGGAAACTCATGATGAGAACAAAATAAATGTTAATCGTGATTTCATAAACTCTAATGTTGGATGGAAGAACCACCATATTCCAAAGATGGATATGAGGAAGTTTGATGGCAAGGATCCTGTAACATGGATACTACAGATGGAACAATATTTTGATCTCAATAATGTGAAAAACACACAAAAGGTACGCATTGCAACTTTACATTTAGAACAAAATACATTTGTATGGTATCGATGGCTTTGCTCCCGTAAAAAAATTGTCACTTGGTCAATTTTTACGGAGGAAATAATAGCACATTATGAGGATACAAAGAGCAACACCTTCTTTACCCAATTGATAAATCTCAAACAAAAGGGTTTAGTGAGGCAGCACATTGAGGACTTCCAAAAATTGAATATAAGGGTAACTGATCTTACAGAGGAACACAGGATTGATCTCTTCCTAGGCACTTTAAAGGATAACATCCAACAAGAAGTTCGCGTTTTGGAACCTGATTCATTGGAGAAGGCATTCAGGTTGGCAAGAAAAGTTGAATGTAAAATTATGGCGACAAGGAAGCCTACCACTCAATTCTATAAAGAAGGAAGTGTTGCTACACCTAGATTTCCACAACCTACAAGGTTGACACCACAGCAATTGGAAGAAAAAAGAGCAAAAGGGATTTGCTACAGTTGTGATAGAAAATACACTAAAGGTCATAAGTGTGTTGAGAAGAAATTATTTTACATAGATTGTGAAGAGGAAGAAGAAAATGAACAAGAAGAGGATATACACAAGGAACCAACCCAAGAAGAGGAAGAAATGAGTCCGACCATATCATGTAATGCATTGGCAGGAATTACCACTCCTCAAACTCTCAAGATAGGAGGACATATCAAGAAGAAAAAGGTAATAGTGTTGATTGATTCGGGTAGTACCCATAATTTTATTCATTGTAAGGTAGCCAAGGAATTGAATTGTTTTCTATACCCAGCACCAGAATGTCAAGTGATGGTTGCAAATGGAGGATGTTAAAATTGGACAACTAGGTCCAAAATCCATGTTGTGATGCTCATATGAAGATACCGATATTTTTATTGGATTCCTCTTTCGGAGAGGTGTAAGATCCATATAAAATTTATCTTAATTCGATGAGCAGAACATTTATTTTGAATTTATTATTTATAATAAATTATATGTGCAAGTCGGCCTTAAGGTTTTACACCCCCAGCAGATGTGTCACACACCTCAATGATGGATATAAATACAGTCAAAGTTGGAGGAAATTTCAATCATCTCATCCTCACACAACATCTCCTCTTCTGATTTAGTACGAGCTCCTTGGAGGCAGTTTCAGTTCACATGTGGGAAAGAAGGACGAAGAGGTGTTGCTGCCGTTGCTGCCGGTGTTGTTGCCGTTGCTATTGCCGTTGCTGTCGGTGTTGTTGCCGTTGCTGTTGCCGTTGCTGCCAGTGTTGTTGCCATCGTTGTTGCCGGTGTTGTTGTCGTTGTTGTTTCCGTTGCTGCCGGTGTTGTTGTCGTTGCTGTTGTCGTTGCTGCCGGTGTTGTTGCCGTCGCTGTTGCCGTTTCTGCCGGTGTTGTTGTCGTTGCTGCCGTTGCTGCCGGTGTTGTTGCCGTTGCTGCCGGTGTTGTTGCCGTTGCTGCCGTTGTTGCCGGTGTTGTTGCCGTTGCTGCTGTTGTTGCCGGTGTTGCCGCCATTTTTTCCATTGGGGAAACGTTGACTTTTCTGGGGTTGACTTTGAGTTGACCATGTGGTTGTTTTGAGGGTTGTTGTGACACATGTTGGGTTGGCTGAACAAGGAGACTTTGCTGGTTGAAGCATCTTGTTGACCGCCATAACGCACCACCACATTTTTCTGTTTCTGGTTTGTCTTCTATAGATCCACTGGTATGTTCTATCAGCATTTTACTTGATTTTTTGTGCGATTGTTGTGGTGAAAAGTAAAGTTGCATCAAGCATAGAACATCTACAAAAATTTACATGGTATCAGAGCTGAGGTGAAGACAAGCCCTACTTTATAGCAGTCACCGAAGAAGAAAATGGGTTCCACAAACTATGGCTTCAAGGAGGATGACAAGTTGACTGGGAAGGATGACTTCCATGCTTGGAAGATGATATTGGATCTTCAGTTGGAAGACGAAGATGTCATGGACTATGTGCAGGGTAAAATCCAAGAACCTCCATCCACTGCTACTGCTACTGCCAAAACAAATTACAAGAAGGGGGAGATAAAAGCAAAGCTGATGATTAGGGAATCCATTCATAAAATTCTAGTGGCCTACATCTCTGAGTTGGGCACATCCAAAGAGATGTATGATAAATTGGTCCTCATGTTCAAGGCCAACAATGAAAATCAAGTACTATTCTTCAAGAATCAATTGAAGAATCTGAAGAAGGGCAGGGATGAGTCTGTCCAATCATACTTTCTAAATCTGACCGAGATCAGGAACAATCTGCTAGCTATTGGGGAGACAATAGCTGATCGAGAGATGGTACTCACCGCACTTGGAGGGCTCTCATCCGAATGGCATGTGTTCAACACTACCATTCTAAATAATAAGGTGATACCTGACTTTGACGAAGTACTGTCAAGATGCATCAAGAATGAAGGAGTATGGAAATGAAGGAAATGCTGCATACGCTGCTCATTCTAGAAAGAAGAACTTTGGTGGTCCAAAGTATAAAGGAAAAGCAGGGACCCAAGGAAAGAAGGGCAAGTGTTTCACTTGTCATAGGCCAAGTCACTATGGTAGAGAATGCCCTTTCAAGAAGGATTCTCCTGATGATGATGACAACAACAACAACCAGAGGGATGATAATCAAAGGAACAACAGGTTCCAGGGAAAGAGAAAGGCTCCCTCCTGTGGAAATGATCAACCTTTCAAAAGGTCAAGAAATTCCAGGTATGAGGAATCAAATGTTGTTGATAAAAGAAATGAATACATTCCTGTATCTGCCCTCTTCATTGTATCTCCACCCAACACTATGGATGTCTGATTGATAGATAGTGATGCCTCAAGGCACATCACTGGGTTCAAGGAAGCTATCATGTTTGGGTCTAGAATTGATACACTCTACCAAGGTGGAGGAAGTCCACTGGGAGCAATGACATGAGATGTTATTCGACAGACCGATAATGGCACTGAATATGAGACAAATGAGTTTAAGAACTTTTGCAGAGGAGCTAGCATCAAGAGGGAGACCACAGTGTTTGTGGGCTATAGCGAAACTTCGAAGGCCTATAGATTCTATGTGCCTGGTCAAAGGAAAGTGGAGATATGCCACGATGACACCTTTGATGAAGATGCTTCCCTGAGGAAAGTAGTCAATCTTCTGAGATCTGAGGAAGAACATGAAGCAAGGCTTCGAAATCAAGAGACCATCATGGCTCAGGGACACCCTCGAAGATGCTGAGGGACATGCTGCCCCAAGGGGGACATTCCAAGAAAGCAAGAAGCCGTGTAGATACCAAGGGTATCTGGTTGCCATGAGTACCATTGTACAATCTGAACCTGGATCTTTTGAGGAAGCCGTTAAGCATCAAGTTTGGAAGGATGCTATGCACGAAGAATATGAGTCCATAATGAAGAATGATGTCTGGGATGTGGTTCCAAGACCGAAGGACAAATCAGTTGTCACCGCGAAATGGATCTACAAGATCAAGCATGGATCTGATGGAAGTGATGAAAACTTCAAGGCAAGATTTGTTGCCCGTGGCTTCTCTCAAAAGGAAGGAGTAGATTATGATGACATATTTGCACCTATGGCATGATATACCACCATTCAATCAATCATAGCCCTTGCTTCTACGCAAGGATGGAGTCTTCATCAGATGGATGTCAAGACCGCCTTTCTGCATGGTACAATAAAAGAAGAGGTGTATGTAGAACAACCTCTGGGGTTTGAAGTTCAGGATCGAGACACTCATGTCTGCAGGTTGAAGAAAGCCCTCTATGGGTTAAAGCAAGCACCCAGAGCTTGGTACGAAAGGATGGATAGCTACTTGATGAAGCTGGGCTTCACTCGAAGTAATGCTGATCCGAACCTTTACTTCAAGGTTGTGCAGGGGAAGCCTCTCATTCTAGTGTTGTATGTGGACGACCTCTTCCTGACAGGTGCTGACCCTCTCATTCATCAATGTAAGAGGGAGCTCGCTGTTGAGTTCGAGATGAAGGACCTAGGACTGATGCACTATTTCCTAGGCCTGGAGGTCTGGCAGAGACCTGGAGAGATTTTCCTTTCTCAAGGAAAATACATTGTGAAACTTCTGGAAAGATTTGGTATGGTGGACTGCAAGACCGTGTCAACACCAATGGAACTCAACTTCAAGAAGTTGAGTGGCAGCGTTGTTGGGCCCGTATTGGCCAATCCTACTAAGTATCGTCAACTCGTAGGGGCTCTGATGTTCTTAGTGAACACCTGTCCAAATATATGTTTTGCAGTGAACACTTTGAGCCAACAGATGGTTGAGCCTCATCACTTTCACTGGCTTGGTGCCAAGAATCTTCTGAGATATCTTCGGGGCACAATAAACCATGGGCTGAGATACACTGCCGGGAGTGTGACGCTCCGTGGATATACTGATCCCGATTGGGCTGGCAGTGTGGTGGATCGTAAGAGCACATCGGGATGCTGCTTCAATCTTGGTTCTACTTCGATTTCATGGATGAGCAGGAAGCAGAAGTCGGTCGCTTTGAGCACCGCTAAGGCCGAATACATTGCAACGAGTATGGCCTGTTGTGAAGCAGCTTGGTTGTGAAAGCTCTTCAGTGAGCTGTTCGAGCATGTGCTAGATGCCTCCGTTATCCTTTGTGATAACTAGAGAGGAATTCGTTTGTCATAGAATCCCATGTTCCACGATCAATCCAAGCATGTTGATGGCTGGTACCACTTTATCTGGGATATGGTACAGCGAGGCGCCATAAGGCTCGATCATAGGAACTGATGAGCAGGTCACGAATATTCTCACTATGCCCTTGGGGAAGGTCATGTTCCTAACCTTCCGTGAGAATCTTGGAATCGTGAAATGACCCTATTATGAGGGTCTTGTTGGACAATGAGATCTGGGAGCTCTGGGGGGCTTTGGGGATAGCTTCTCGGAGCTATAAGCAACCACAGGTCTAGGCTTGCCGAACCTTGTTGGTGTGCTTGGGCCCCACCGTGATGATTGAGTTGGTTCGCCTCTCATGATTTGTGCCCCGTATGCATCCTACCCATTTGAGTTTCGAACTCATGGGAAGTACCTCTCATTTGGCCAATGAGGTGGGAAAAGCTAGAGACTAGTAGCAAAGACTGATGGACGCATCAGAGATTGTCGTACTCTCTATCTAGGATGACACGTGTCCAACCACTTGATCTGGGATCAAGTCTAGTGAGGTTTCGAACCTCCAACTGACTTCAGGTCAGTGAGACTAACTTCGGGTTAGTATATATGACTCTCTTGATTCCAAGCGAGGTTTCGGACCTCCTACTGACTTCGGGTCAGATAAACCAACTTCGGGTTGGTATGTGACTCTTTGAGTCCATATGAGGTTTTAGACCTCCAACTGACTTTAGGTCAGTGAGACTAACTTCGGGTTAGTATATATGACTCTCTTGAGTCCAAGCGAGGTTTCAGACCTCCGCCTGACTTCGGGTCAGATGAACCAACTTCGGGTTGGTTGGAGACTCTTTGTGAGTCTGATAGTGAGGTTTCGGACCTCGACCTAACTTCGGGTCAGATGAACCATCTTCGGGTTGGTTGGAGACTCTTTGTGAGTCTAATAGAGGTTTCGGACCTCTGGGCTGAATTTGTCAGCCGGGGGATGATGTCTTTGTGACTGACCCACTTCTGTTCTGAAATAAAGAGGCCAGCAAAGCAAGTTACGGCGGGATGACGCACGATGTTTGGTTGCACTAATGGATGGAGTTCTCCCTAGTTGAGAGGGAGTGTTAAAAATTTGACAACTAGGTCCAAACTCCATGTTGTGATGCTCAAATGACCGATATTGTTATTGGATTCCTCTTTCGGAGAGGTGTAAGATCCATATAAAATTTATCTTAATCCGATGAGCAGAACATTTGTTTTGAATTTATTATTTATAATAAATTATATGTGCAGGTCGGCCTTAAGGTTTTACACCCCCAGCAGATGTGTCACACACCTCAATGATGGATATAAATACAGTCAAAGTTGGAGGACATTTCAATCATCTCATCCTCACACAACATCTCCTCTTCTAATTTAGTACGAGCTCCTTGGAGGCAGTTTCAGTTCACACGTGGGAAAGAAGGATGAAGAGGTGTTGATGTCGTTACTACCGGTGTTGTTTTCGTTGTTGCCAGTGTTGTTGTCGTTGCTGTTGCCATTTCTGCCAGTGTTGTTGCCGTTGCTTCCGGTGTTGTTGTCGTTGCTATCATTGTCACGGTGTTGTTGCCGCGTTTGTTTGCTCCGTTGTCACCGATGTTGTTGTCGTTGTCGCTGCCAAGCATGTCGCGTGTTATTGTCGTCACATATCGTTGTCGCGTGTTAAGCCGCCGATGTTGTCACGTTAAGCGCTTATGTTGCTGTCGTCGCGTGTTGTTGCCGCGTTGTCACGTGTTGTTGTCGCGTTGCTATCGTTTTTTATCTGCGTCGTTGCCGCTGTTGTCGCGATTGTTGCCGTTGGGGCAACGTTGAATTTTCTGGGGTTGACTTTGAGTTGACCATGTGGCTGTTTTGAGGGTTGTTGTGACACATGCTGGGTTGGCTGACCAAGGAGACTTTGCTGGTTGAAGCATCTTGTTGACCGTCGTAACGCACCACCACATTTTTCTGTTTCTGGTTTGTCTTCTATAGATCCACTGGTATGTTCTATCAGCATTTTACTTGATTGTTTATGTGATTGTTGTGGTGAAAAGTAAAGTTGCATCAAGCATAGAACATCTACAAAAATTTACAAGGAACTATAAATTGCTCTAGAAAATGCCATAATATCAAGCTAACCATGGGGGAATATGTATTGAATAGTCCAACGCTTTCCATTCCTATGGGAGGTGTTGATGTTGTACTAGGAGTGCAATGGTTACAATATTTGGGGACAGTAGTTTTTAATTTTCAAGAACTTTTCTTGAAAATTTTTTCAGAAGGAAAGGAAGTCGAATTACGGGGTATCGCAAGGAAGCCAGGAAAGATAATAAGCTCTAATGTCATGACAAATATTCATAATAAATAACAATGAGGTGTAATTTCACAATTATGCTCACTAGAAGCTCCAACATCAAAATCATCTATTTCTGCAGATCTCCAAAAAGTCTTGGACAATAATTCCAAGGTGTTTGAAACTCCCAAAGGACTCCCACCTATTCATGATCATGATCATGCTATTCATTTGATTCCAGGAAGTGTTCCTCCAAACATCGGGCCTTATAGATATCCTTATGTCCAAAAGAGCGAAATTGAACATATGATTGTAGAAATGTTAAAGGCGGGTATAATTAAACCTAGTCAAAGTTCTTTCTCTACTCCAGTAGTATTGGTGCACAAGAAGGATGGATCATGGCGCATGTGTCTGGATTATAGGGAGCTCAATAAGATCACCATTAAAGATAAATTTCCCATTCCTGTGATTGATGAATTATTGGATGAATTACATGGAGCAATTTATTTTACCAAGATGGATCTTTGTTCAGGATATCATCAAATTAGAATGAAGACTGAAGATATTCCGAAAACAACATTTTGAACTCATGAGGGTAATTATGAATTTTTGGTCATGCCTTTTGGCCTTACCAATGAACCTTCTACATTTCAAGGGTTGATGAATTCCATTTTCAAACCCTTCCTTAGAAAATGTGTGCTATTATTTTTTGATGATATACTAATCTACAACAGGTCTTGGAAGGATCATGTTCAACATGTTGACAAGGTGCTCAAACTATTACGAGAGAAACAATTATATGCAAAAACATCCAAATGTTTCTTTGGAGTATAAGAGGTGGAATAATTGGGTCACATTGTATCTCACGAGGGTGTTAAGGTAGACCCTAACAAAATTAAATCCATTAAGGAATGGAAAGTCCCCACAACCATAAAGCAGTTGCGAGGATTTCTCGAGTTAACAAGATATTGTCGCAAGTTTGTTAAGAATTATGGGAGAATAGCAACACCTCTAACAACATTATTAAAGAAAGATGCATTTTCATGGACTCCTGAAGCAACTAAGGCCTTTGAAAATCTTAAAGAGGCAATGTGCCTAGCATTGGTCTTAGCTATGCCAGACTTCACAAAAACCTTTATTGTGGAATGTGATGCCTCAGGAAATGGAATTGATGTTGTTTTAATGCAATCAGGAAGACCCATTTCTTTTGAAAGTCGTCCAATCAAAGAAAAGTATTTACAAAAAGTTATTTATGAGAAGGAAATGTTAGCAATACTACATGCACTAAAGAAATGGCGACCTTACCTAATGGGAAGACACTTCAAGATAAAAACTGATCATGATAGTCTTATACACTTTTTGGAACAAAGGATATTTCAGAAGAGCAGCAAAAATGGGTCACAAAGATGTTGGGTTATGACTTTGAAATAATCTACAAAAAATGGAAGCTAAATGTTGTTGCAGATGCACTCTCAAGAAAGAATGAAGAGGTGGAAGCATTGCTTTGTGCTATTTCTATTATCCAACCAGATTGGATAACCGAAGCAAGAGATGAATGGAAGAAGGACAAAGATGTATGGACACTCATTCAAAAGTTGCAGCAAGATCCTAGTACATCTGATACATTTAGTTGGAAAAATGATTCCTTATGGCACAAAGATCGCTTATATCTTTGTAAGAATTCCCAAATAAAACAAAAGATTCTTCTGGAATTGCACACTTCTCCTTTAGGAGGACACTCAGGATTTTTAAAAACTTACCATAGGGTGAAGAAAGAATTTTTTTGGGATGGCCTTAAATCTGATATTCAAAATTTTGTGGTGGAATTTTTGGTTTGCCAGCAAAATAAAGTTGAGACAATTAAGACCCCGGGTCTTCTACAACCTTTATCCATTCCAAGTCAACGTTGGGAGGAGATGTCAATGGATTTTATCACAAGTTTACCTAAGTCCGAAGGAAAGAGTGTCATCATGGTGGTAGTTGATAGACTTACCAAGTATGCACACTTTTGTGCATTATCTCATCCATTTAAATTAAGTACAGTTGCTATTACATTTATGGACACAATTCAAAAGCTACATGGAAACCCAAGGGTTATTGTGAGCGACAGAGATCCCATTTTTACTGGAAATTTTTGGATGGAGTTATTTTCTTGTTTGGGTACTCAATTAGCTCGTAGCTCATCTTATCATCCTCAATCCGATGGTCAAACTGAGATAGTAAATAAATGTTTGGAAGGATATCTTCGTTGTTTTGTATCTGATAAACAAACACAATGGGTCAAGTGGTTACCTCTCGCTGAATGGTGGTATAACACTTCCTTCCATATTGCAGCAAAAATAACCCCATTTATGGAACTTTATGGATATCATCCACCATCGATCACATCATCTTTAAGGGAAAATTTGAAGGTTCAAGCAGTGGAAGATCACATCGAGCATCAGCAAGAAGTTCTCCAACTCTTAAAGGATAACTTAAATTTGGCACAAAATTGAATGAAACAACAGGCAGATCAACATCGCAGCGAGAGAAGTTTTGATGTAGGAGATTGGGTATTTTTACGGCTACAACCATACAAACAAATGTCCCTCAAGCAAGCTAAGAAGGATAATAAATTATCGCTAAAGTACTATGGTCCTTACAAGGTGTTGCAAAATATTGGTACTATGGCATACAAATTGGAGCTTCTTGCTTCTTCGCGAGTGCATCTAGTTTTCCATGTTTCATGCTTAAAGAAGGTTATAGGTGAAAATAATCAAGTTCAAACAATATTGCCAGAACTTGATGAGGAAGGAAAAATCATATTGGAACATGAAGCGGTCACGGAAAGAACTCGACAGCTACGAAATTGATCAATTTCAGAGTATCCCATCAAGTGGAAGAACTTACCCACTAAAGATTCTACATGGGACGATGAGAATTTTATACAGAAGCACCCAGAACTACTCAAGCATTGAGGACAACACTTTTTTTAAGGAGAGGGGCATGTTAGGTCCCTATATTACTAGTTTAGTCCCTTATTGTTATTAGTGTAGCCCCCTTATTTTTATTGTTGTACCCTATAACCCCAATATTGTTATTATTGTGCCCTTACATTGTTATTGTTAGGTCGGCTAGGATTATATTGTGGGCCCATGGACTCCTATATATAGAAGGAGGTTTTGGTCATTTGTATCATCCAAGAATTGTTCATTTATGTAATGTATTGGAGGTTTCCCCCTCGAAGTGGTTGATTTCTAAGGCATTGATCTCTCTTTTATTCTATTTTTGGAGTTGGTTTCATAACATTGGAAATCCAGAAAAAGATCATGATTTTTGTGGATCCATTTCATTTCCAGAAATTTGGAAACGGATCACGATTTTCATGGATATGTTTCTGGATTTCCAGAAACATATCCAAAAAATTTAAAACCCTTGCAAATGTATCTTATTCTAGATCTCGAGTTTCTGATTTTTTGAAACGACACAGAAAGGTTTCCATGACGTTTCAAACAAGGGTCATACCCATTTTCATTTCTGAAACTGGGAATGGAATTTCAGGGATATTCTCCAAGAATTTCCAGTAAATCAGTCATGAGTAGCTCCACATGTGTGAGTAATATAAGCTAAAAGGGCATCCACTGGGTGTTATGATGGTCGATAACATAGGTCAAGTTACTAGAGCCATAACTTTTGCACACAAACTCCAATTAAGGTTATCTTCACATCATTGGAAAGCAATCAATATGTAGAACAATGTTGATAGGTTGAGAACTTATTTCACAAACTTTTGACCCTAAAAATATTTTTTTAAGACCTCAAAGGGCTTCAAAAAATGCTAGACCATAAATCACCAAAATGGGATTTTCCACTAAAATGGGATCTACAAACCAATAGCTCCAATGCTTCCACTCGTAAGTATTCGAATAAATGAAAAATTACATAATGATTCATTTAAGATCATTCGTAACCAACGATAACTATTCATTGGACAAGCTACTTGATACATAAATGCCACATAGACAAACCTCTAACCAACCCATGTCTTTAACTAATATTGTGCTATTGACATGATCTTCCCCTCTATAGCCATCCCACATCCATTCAATCAACCAAAACCCCATCTAAGTTCCCAATGACATGGAATCCAAGGAATGTTATTGAGTGAAACCCATCACATTCTAAAAATATGTTAGAAACATTGTTTCTAGCATGCATTTCTCATTTCTTGGCAAGTAACACATTTATCAAGAAAACCTCTTGCGTTTTCACCAAAACATGAGAATTATTCTAGAAATTGATGTTTTTAGTTGATTCTAATTTCACCAAACCATGCACGTTGCCTCCCAAAAATCATTTTCGTTGATTCCTTCGTTTTAGACAAAACTTGCATGTTTTCAAGAAACAACACTGGCACTGCCTACATTTATAATTTTTAAAAAATAACAATAATAATAAAAATAAAAATAAAATAAAATAAAATAAAAAAATATTGAAATCTTTACTAAGACCAAACACTTAAACTTAAACTCACTTTGTGTCCACACCCTTTATATAACCATTGTCCTTTCATCTTATACATTACAATGTTTCATTTCTGTGAGAGAAGCTTGAACTTTTAAATCTGCTACAGTGCTAGAGTTTTCTCGTTAAGGTTAGGCCTTGAAGAAACCTGATAAGTGCAACCATCGAACTATGAAACTGAAGTAGCTTCCAGTTGTTATTTACTCCTTGCTATTGTTCTTCTTCATCAGTGAAAACTGCCATTTAGTACCAGTTCTCAAAATTGTTAAAGGGAAGGGTGCTCAATAATGTGCATTGTGCATGTCTTCATATGCAATTATACTTCAATTTGTCCTTACCATGAAAGCCTAAAATTGACTTAATGTTTTTCATTTCATAATCAATCTTGGGGTTTGCCAAATTAAGTTGAGTTTCATTGTGGGCTTTAAAGATCACATTTAAAGATTAGTCAATGTTCCTTTAAATACTCTCTTGCATTAATTCACAAAAGACAAATCTTACTTTGGAAAATAAATTTAGTATCAAATACATAATTTTATTATTGCTTCTTCTCCCAGCTCTACATCCAACTTAGTATCTAAATCCTCTTTAATATTAGGTCTTCACGGTCAAGCTTAAGTATGAGTAAGTTGGCATTTAAAGGCCATCATATAAAGGGATATTACATGGAAAACAATGTACCTCTCTCGATAGTGATGGTTTCCAAGGGAAAGCCTAGCATGAGTATGTTAGCATTTAAAAAGGCTAGCATCTATAGTGATATTACATATTAAAAAAAATTCCTTGCTAAAACAATGCATCTTTTGGGACAAAATCAAATGATGCTAAGATGCTTATAATGTTCTATTGGTCTCCACATGTGATCTTGAAAATTCCCCTAGTTTTAGCATCATCAAATTTGGAGTATATAAATGATTTTTGGATAATTCCCATCAAAGAAGCAATTTCATATGAACTAACTTCAATATTTTTTTCCAAAGCCAATGGCACATACATTGAACTTGGTGAGAAAGATCTTACAGAATGTGAAACCTCATCTTGGACCACCAAGGTCCTTAGTGGCCCAAGATCTTATAACTATTGTTGTTAAGATAAATCCCCTCTGCGGATAGAGGCAATCTCTCTAGCCCTAGAGTAGGTCTAGCAACACGAGATTATTTCTAACATAAGCTTTCTTAACTAATGCTTACAATGAAAAGAGGAAAGAGACATAAATACCTTTTTCTAGTCGCTATCATTGGATTCGTTGATGGTGACCTCAATCCACGATCCTTGTAGGGTCGTTTCCTGCTAATGATGGCACACGAATACCTGTGGATGATCGAGAGACAACAACAGCAAACGTGATAAAATATATAATAAATATAAATACTAGCTATCTAGAAAAGCAAGGAATACCATAATATTTGCATAATAATGTAGACAAATATAGAAAGAAAACGTCAGATGTTATTATTGATAAATTACAAAAGGAGAGCTTACAACCAAGCCTTGATGTTGGAGGCATCCTTAGGTGAAAATCTGAGCCCTTCACCCGACTCAAAAGCATTCCTTCTCCCATGCACTTAGGCTTAATCACGATGCAAGCATGCGAAGGGATGAGAGTTCAGACGAGTCTGAAAATGACCGATCAAGCTCTAAACTTGGGGGAATGAGGGGGGTGAATTTATAGCAAGGAGAAGGAGGTTGGGAGCCCAAGAAAGGAGGAGGAAGGCCCACTTTCTAAGGGATGATCCCCCATGGTTGAGATCAAGGCTCTAAAATGAGAGAGCTCGACCTTATCATCTCTATTCAACAACCAAATCGTTTCCCTTGAGCTTATAGAAGTTGAAGCTTCTCCTCCATTTGAGGAAGCACTGCCAGAAAGTGGATCAGTGTGGTTTTCCAATAAATTAGGGCACTGACAGCGCTGGGCCAGAACTGGAAAAAGGACATCAGTGCAGTCATGGCACAAGGAAGGGCGTTGAACTGCGAAACTAGGAATTTGACCAAGTTTATTCAGTAATATTTCAAGGAAGTCTTATTTGGATCTTCAAGGGGATATGTTAGCATATTTCTTGATGATGGAAACATTGCATAGGATTCGTCACGGGTCATTTAAGGATCAGGGACGGGAAAATGAGCATGGTGACAAACTAATGTGTAACATATGCCCCCTAAAGAATGAAGGCAGAACAGAAATTAATCCCTGAAATGATTTATGAATCAAGGCAAAGAATGCAGACCACCTTTAGAGAACCTGCCAAATAAAACATTTACAATATATGACATCTCTAGTATAAATATGCCTAACCACATAATGTTGCACTAGGCATCAAATGACACATGATCCCGCGGTATGGATGCAACCATCCATATAGATAGGATCATGCATACAATCATGAATACTCAATAACTCCTCACAGCCTGGACCAAAAATCAAATGTGATCCAGGGCATTCACCGTGATCTCAATCAACCCAATGTACGAATCTAGCCATGTGAATAAATGTGTTGGTGCTAAACATGGTAGAAACCACCTGATTATTGGCCAATGATGAGAATCGTTAACAGGCACAAGAGATACCACCAATAATGACGATGGACCTCAATGTACAACAACACAATCTACAAGTGTGAATGGATGTGTTGAAGTCGAACGCATGCAAAATCATTTGATCGAAGGCCAATGGTGTGAACCTGTCATCAAACACGAAGAACTTTCCATTGAGGTATGCAAGCTCCAAGGTACTGAAAGAAGTTTTTAAATCACCTTCTCGGATAATGAGCTAAAGTCGATAGGAAGTGATTCGTCGAAGGAGGGCCATAATGATTCCCACATCATCGACATGAAACGATAGATATCTTACGATGATAGGAGTGATTCGAGATTCTAACAGAGGAGGTCATATATGCAAAAGGTGTTTAACAAAAATGACTTCTCTTGAACATATTGGCAACACGACTATGGAGTGTGGCAACATTTGACTCAGATAGGATCAGAGGTCATGTTGAAAAAATTGGTAATCAGATGAGAGGCAAACGGATTTCCGAAACCCATAGAGGCAAAGTGCCGAATGTAGGATGTCCCCAACCCGACACGAATTTTAGATGAGTGTCATGTTCAAGTGTGACAAGCTTCCTAAAATACACATAAGATATTCACTTTCAATTTTCCCCCGTTATTGCTAACTAGTAATTTTTTATTTTTTATAGCTAGCATGAAGAAGAGAGCATATGCTAAGCATGTAAGTTCATTCTTTGAATGAATCCATCCTAGTAAGTTTAACGAGCCCTAGAAAGGAGAAACTCAGTCTCTTCATGGTGACAAATCTTTCGTCGTTTAATCTTTAACGAGTCTAACGAAAGATAAACTCGGTAACTTTTCATGTTTAGGGAGTTTGAAAAGAAACGAAAAGAAAACTCCATCGTGTCCCTTTTCCTAAATCGTCTCTTAAATCCGAAAAGGTAGAAAACTATATCCGAGAAAACCTCTTGACCATATTCGATCAAGGTATTCCTTTTTCGTAAATAGTGAACCTCGGCCGGAAAAAGGTGTAAACATATACTGAGATCACATCAATTCATTCACTTTAATGAGTTCTAAATGACAAGTACTCGGAAATCTTTTCATTTTTCGAGAGTCAGAAAAGAGTTGAAATTTGACTATAGGGGGGTTCATTTTTCATAAACGTTTAACAATCCCGAAAAAGAAATAAAATTCAACTCGTATGCATCATAAATGATCATCAGTAGTGTGAAAGTCCTGTACTGCACATAAAAAACAAACATCACAGATATAGAGGAAAAATATTAAAATATTGGGGAAATTTTTTCAAAAATATATAAATAGACCAAAAAACAAAATCATTTTCACCTTTCCATTTTTAGAAGAGAATTTTGTCCATTTTCCCTCTGAATTTCAAATCAGCGGTGCGGCCGATCCAAGACATCATTCGTCAATCCATCTGTGCCAAGTAAGAGCTCTAAACCTCCTTTTCATTTTCATTCAATTCATTTAGCATTTACTTTCTAGAATTAGGGAGTTTAAGGGAGATTTTTCAAAGTTTAAAATCGCCTGTGACCAACGCGATTTCGAGCTATCAGGGTCGCGCTCAGCCCGTTAGAGCAGCACGCCACCAATGCCGAACCATTTCAGACAGACGTGCTAGCCGTGGGGAAGATTTAAAATTGAGAAAATCTCCCAACTCCACCATTCATTTCTAAAAAATCTTCTATGAATGCTTCTAAAATACCAATTGGATATGTTTTGAAGGTGCTTTCAGAGAAGATGTCATTCGAATGGAAAGAATGAGGCCATGAGGTGGAATACCACCAAGCCTTGCAAAACCAAGATTGTGTCAATGCTTTGCGCAATTGTGGATTGTTGAAATTCTTTCAAACATGAGTCTTGAGAGCTCAACTAGAGCTTCTCCAGAACTTGATCATTATCTGGGATGTGGAGCGACAGTTGTTCATCATCGGGGGCCAAGAACTTTAGCTAGATTTCATAAACATCTATTTTATTAATGGATTATCCAGGCAAGGGGAGAGAATCCAACTCTCGAGATCTCACCCAGGGGTGAGAGCACGAGCATGCTCATCCAGAGACACTGTCTCGGGGCATGGAAGACAGAGAGTGGGAAGGTAGACATATCTTCCATCAGAGTGCTCCCCCTGCGCATGATACTGCATTTTATCACCAGAGTGGCATAAGCCCAGGCATTGCATGAGGCAAGGAAATTGCAATTCTAGTAGGCAGTGGATTGCTTGGAAACAACAATGTTCAACTGGTGCGAGGGGTTGCTGGCTAACATGAATAGCCAGCTAACCAAGTGCAAGACAAGGAGACTAAAACAGTTCGGGTACGGGTCAATTTTGGTGACCTTCGTTTTGGAGAGAGTACCCCTATTCCAGTATCAGTGGTTAGAGATCCACAATCCATCCCCGAGGGATCCAAGGCTGATGTAATGGTGTGACATAATGTCCAGATAGGGAGGAGGGCAACAGATGCATTTCCCCACAATTTTCTTCAGTTGGTTACAACGTTAGTTGATCGTAGTCGAGGGCTACGCCTATGCCGGCATCGACTTCAAAGGATATCCGGATCTTCCGATCCCACCAGACACACAGTGGACCAATGCAACAAAAAATTGTTTTTTTAAACCTTTTTTACTTTTTTGATGTTTTTGTTATATGTCATGACACGTAAAGTTATTATTTGTTTATAGATATGGGTTGTTTTTTTAAACCTTTTTTACTTTTTTGATGTTTTTGTTATATGTCATGACACGTAAAATTATGATTTGTTTATAGAGACCTCCCGGCATGTCCCTGATTTCACAGTGGGTAGCCTGTCCAGCAGAGGATGCTCCTTAGTAGGAGGGATCAGACACATTAGCTAAGCTGGAGCGGAACTTGGTCAGCCTTATGCAAGGCATTCCAGAGTATCCCACATTTGATGAGATCCCACTATGCTTTTAGAGACACACTATCGGAGTTTCGGGCAAACTGCGTCGATTAGTCTGGTGAGTAATTTGAGCAGTCACTTGCTACCATGAGCATCATGTGGGTGGATAGCAACCCTATTTATACATTTTTTCACTAATGTATGCTCGAAGAGCCATTTTTGTAACAAAACACATACTTTTTAAGCTTTTGGATGTAACCCTCTTATAGACTGATATATATATATATATATATATATATATATACCTCTACTTGTGTATCTTAATGATGTCTTGATTTACATATTGTAAAAATGTATATCTAATACATGGTTTGCTAATGAATCTATTAATGTATTTAAATGCCTTGGAATGTGTTGATATGTGATAAAATCAAGTTTCCTTTCTAATAATCTAACACGTAAATACATATGCAAAACTTTAGGATTGCGTACAGAATAATGCCCATTCAATTGTAACGCAACAAGCTGTGAGTCCAACTTAACAACCAAATATATAATCCCAAGATCAATGTCATCCAATAATAGTTTGATCATCGCACTATACTCGGAAAAATTGTTAGTTGTCTGACCCAAACAAATGCCTTGTAAATTAATCAACTCGCCATCAGGAGCAAAGAGTGTCCATGCTACGGAAGACAGGTTTTGTGTGCTACGGAAAATGCCACTGGCAAAATCTACGTAATGATCCGAAGACATCTGCAAACCAAGTGGAACATTAGGTAAGTAGAGGAAACATGTCTCCAAGAAAACAATCACACCAAAAATCAACTCAAAGCACACTAATGTACAAATTTATCACATTTAATATTAAGCATAATATTTGTTCAGATAGCGTTTAAGAATGAACTCAAATGACAGAATTTTGTCATGATTAACAGCTATAAACCCATAGTTCTACCATTGACACTACGTGTAAGCATTACCTCGGCCAATTTTGTGAGAAGATTCATAGTAGCAGTACCGTGCCCATGCCCCGCAGCCGAGTAAAGGTTACGAAGCATGGGCCCCTGAGGGTAAAGTACCAAACGGTAAGAATAGGGTCAAAGGGAGTGGGTGGCTCATGCTTTTTTAGGAAAGAAGTGTAAATCTTGAGCTCATGGGGAGAACAAGAAACCCAGAAAAATACATTCTCAACAATCATAGAGATGTCGAACAGAATGTTCATAGTGATATTTCCCATGTTGCCCTCGAACAACACTTCATGAATCAAAGCAAGATTCTGAAGTGGGTTAATCGGTATCGGAAAATCATGGGATCCTAGACAAGTGGAGATGTCACCTGGGATTGGGGGAAGCAAGGAATGATGATGTACATCATCCCATGGAGTTTCTTCGAGAAGATGACCTCCATGATACTCTCGTCAGTGGGGAAAGTCTCATTCAAGGGATCATCGGAGTCTTAAGAACCAAACTAGGGAGACTGTGCATAAGTGTCTAGGAAAGAAACCAAATGGGTATTGGTCTCGGATGTAGCCTCATGAGTCGTGAGAATATCTTGATACATATGCTCAGCTGGGCTAAGAGGAATAGCGTCACCAAAACTCTCGATAGGTTTGGGATTGGGGAAAATCCATGGATATTGATCAGATGAAATCATATTCATGGAGGTGACATTCGTAGGTGGAAGCGAAAAAACTCCCATAAGGGATGAATCATTGAAAAGACCCGATCCAATGTTCTCATAAGGTGTAACGGCCTTCCCAACATATGGAATGTTGCCTGTTGAAGACTCATAGGGGAATAAATCCAACTGATCCACAGCCACTATCTTCCCTTTATGAGGGAAACGGAGGAGACGAAAGAGGTTGGATACCACACAAACCATAGCATTTGTCCAACTATGTCCAAGAAAGAGATTATAGTTCAATTTGGCATATACCACCTCAACTTCCACGTTCACCATTTTCCCCTCCAATAGAATGGGCAATGCCTTGAGAATGTCGTAGGGCCGAGAACCTCGACCATCGAAAGCTTCTAAGGTATTTAGGGACTGACTCAATGGGGGAAAGTCGATGGATTTACAGCATGTGAGGGACATGATGCAGGTCGAAACAACTTCATCAACGACAGTCCGATGAATAGTCTTCCCCATAATGGTAACTTGAATCAAAAAAACTACCTGAGATGAGAGGCGAGGAACAAAATTCTTGAGATCAAAAATAATCAGATTAGAATCTGAAGGATCAATCCTTCCAATGGGGGTGAGTAGTGCCTTCCATTATGATGGGCACAACTAAAGGACCTCCAAAGCCGAGATCGTCGAAAGCGCTTGAAACAGATCTTCAACAATATTGTAGTGTTATGTTTCTCTCGCATTCGGATTGTAAGACGATTTCCAAATAACACCTTTTGGGGGTGGTCAGATGATGGAGTCACTACTTGGTCTCTCGATCTGGAGAGGACCAGAGGTAGGAGGCGTGGAAGAGGAAGATTGACCTGGGACTTCCGGTTCCACGAGATCCTTGGATGGATTGGGATAATCTTTCGTTCTCGTGGTGATGGAAACGGATTGCATTCCATCCATGAACACCTGAGAGCTACCAAATGATTGAGCCTGGCCTAACATTTGCATCTACTGGGAAGGGAACGATTCTTTCATAATTTTCGGAGTCCCAGGTGTGCCCTTCAAAAGACAGGAAACTTTGGCACACTGAGGACAATTCTTGGTGTAACGATTTTCATCACATATTATTCAAGGATATTTGGGCTTACGTGATGAAGAAACCAGCAGAATAATTCTTTGAATCCTATTTAGGGTTCTCAAATTTAGACTTTCCTTTACCATTTTTCTTACCCTTCGAGGATTTGTCTATTGCGGTAGACTGAACAGCATTTACCTCTGAGGTTTTACCAGAATTCTTCTGACTCTGAGAAGGAGGGGACGCAGTGGCACCAATGAGTTTTGAATTCAAAGAAGCCTTAGCTGCACTACTATCAGTATAAGCCATTTTCCTAATAACACCATCCACTGGAGGCGTAACAAGAGACTGAGATGATGAAGGATTAGCCGAACGATGCGGTGCATCAAGTAATAACTCATATAGAGTCTCAAACTAGGAATAAACCAAGTCAAGGTATTGAGCTCTAGCGATGACCTCCTCTTCCGTGACAAAGCCTCCCATTGCATATCTTTTGCAATTTTGGGAACGAATGATTTGGTGAACCATTCGGTCAACAGCTTATTAGGGATCTCAAATTTGATGAGGTGACTGCGATGCCGCCACTCATGGATGTGATCTGAGATATACGTAGCAGTCAACTGCTTCAAGGAATTGAGAAAATGGGTGCATGTTTCATATCGGACAGGCCACTAGAAGTGAGTGAGGATGACCATAGCCAAGAAATTGAAATCGAAAAAATTCCCCGAGGGAGCTCTAGCGATGACCTCCTCTTCTGTGACAAACCTTCCCATTGCAATATATTTTGCAATTTTGGGAACGAATGATTTTGTGAACCATTCGGTCAACAGCTTATCAGGGATCTAAAATTTGATGAGGTGATGGCGACGCCTCCATTCATGGATGTGATCTAAGATATATGTAGCAGTCGACCGCTTCAACGAATTGAGAAAATGAGTGTCTGTTTCATATCGAACAGGCCGCTGGAAGTGAGTGAGGATGGCCATAGCCAAGAAATTGAAATCGAAAAAATTCCCCGAGGGAGCTCAATGTACCACTTGGCCACAACACCGGTCACATTGCACTGGAAAAGACGAAGACGAATAGAATCGTCAACCCAAGAATCAGAGGAACACCACAAGTGGTATGTCATAACATGGGTTTGAGGGTCTTCCCCATATTTTCCTTCTAACTTTGGAAAATCTCTTGGAATCTTAGTTGGAATCGACGACCAATGCAGTTAATGTTGGATGGGGTCATTTGTGAGCTTTGACACATTCAAAAATTCTAGCATAGCTAAGAACGGTAAATGAGGATGATGAGGAAAGAAAGGTCGAGGATTCCAACCTGATTGATAAGTATTTTTCCCCCAATAGGGTGGATTCTGACCCGGATATGCATATTTCCACCATGGATGGTAAGGACATTACTGCAAATATTTTTGATAGGGACCTGGCTGGGGTTGTTGATATGGCCCCTACGGGAATTAAGGTTGTGGACCTTGCTGGACATGGGGTCCAGGATAAGGTCCCTACTGAACATAATGTTCAGTTTGCAGCCCCTGCTAAAAGTAGGGTCCAGCCTGCGATCCCTACTGAACATGAGGCCCATCCCGTGGTCACTGTTGAACATGAGGTCCAGCCTGCAGTCCTTGCTGACCATAGGTTGCGGCCTGAGGTCCTGGTTGAGCTTGCTAGTACTGAGGAATTTTTTGATATGAAGCACTAGGTTGAGGCCCATTCTGGGGTTGTTGGTACTGACCTTGAGGAAAAGGTTGGTACTGAGTACTAGAATGATGAGGGAAAGAACCAGATTGACCCAAAAGGAGATTCGTACCAGCTTGGGTGTAAGAACCAAATTGAGGATTGGTCACAACAGCACTAACCGAAGTTTGGGGTTGTTGGACGTACTATTGGTATTATACGTTTGGACTTTGAACATAAGGAATGTTAGGTTGTTGAGCATACGAATATATTATGATTGGCTGCGGAAAAGGCTGCTGAACATGGGAATATTGAACATGAGGATTGACTCGCCCTAGGATTAGATCCAAAACTCGGCTGGCCCCCACCCAAAAGGTGGGGTACATAGAGAGGGTTATATTTCCTCCTAGGCACAGACGAAACAATGGATTTCCCACTCAATGGTGGGATTGCAGTAATCGTAGATGGTGAAAAGGGGACAGAGGATCTGAATGACACGGTCATTTGACCAACAGCGACCGTCGATCGAACAAAAGGTTGAGACACTATGGCCACATTCGAAACAAATGGGACAGAAGACGGAGGAATACTCGTTGACCAAACGGGATCTGGGAATAATGGTGTACCACCGGAAGCTCCAGAAATGAGGTTTCCCAAAGAGGTATTACCGTTCGGGAGCATAGATGCAACATAAATAGACCGTATTTCGGTTGCACTACCTGAATTTTGAGGTGTGGATCCGAAAAATTCTCTCTCAGAGGGAAAAACCGACGAAGAGGCTTCCGGGATATATGAGCCAGAGGTTTCCTGGAGAGTGCTTTGAGGAGCACTGATGAACAGAACATCATTCGCATTTGATGCCATTTCGTCAGGAAACAACCGATGGATGGTAGAGAGAGATGCTACTGGAGAATCTCGAAAATGGATTCCAGGCTAATCGAAAGCGTTATAAGGTTGCTCAGGAGAGACTACAATCGGATCAAAGAGAGGATTCGAAGGAAATACTGAGAACTATGCAACTTGTTCGGGGCTTTCCAACTCAGATTCTTCCGATGTGGTCCAAGGAGAATCGTTAGGAGGTGCTCAAGATGATATGATTTGAATATTGATGACAATTTCAAACTATTCACCTTGAACTTAGAGGATTCCAACCAGAAAACGAGGGACCTTAGGAGGAGGTTCTTGAGATCCGTCAAAGGAGGGAGTGGGTGAATTCGAAAATTCAGCCATGATGACCTTCGAGAAGAAGATGAAAAAGGAAATAGGTGAACAAAATCACAACTTACCAAGCGATACAAGCTGGAGAACTACACGGGTGAGATGTTTTCATGCACAGTTACTTTTAGAATTAAAAATAAGTAAATAAAAAGTGGTGTGTTAGGCATAAAGGTTTACCAAGTATCTATGAACTTCAATATACACCTTGGTGATCAAATGAAAGATAAATGACCAAGGACTTAATGTACAGCATCCAGTCTCCCTAAATGATATGTTCAGTGTATCACGTCTACAAAATGGCCGACTCGATTACCTATGGCAGGATTGCAACCTAGTGGTGTCTCCCCAAATATACGCGACGGTACGTGGGATTCCAGTCCATAGTAGTGTTTTCTAATGCATAAATTTTCGATGAGAGCGCCACAAATATACTTATCATACGTCAATATACTTCCACATGTGGGACAGGATATCACCCTTGGGTTGTAGCGCAGACCGGTAGCGGCACCTCCTACGTTTAATGACGTCGGAACACGTCTCTTTCCAAGACCACTAAATATTCTCGTTAATTCCAATGCTCCTTAAGGTAAATTGGGTTCATTTTAAGTCAATCTTAATTAAAGTTTCAGTTTCAAGGCTCAAAACGAATGTCACTGGAATCCTTGTGATGCAAACTAAATGCAAGAAATAAGCTTTCAGTTTCGATGAATCCTAAACTACTTAGGGAAGAGAGAAAAACAAGAATGCACTCAATGCATCAATGATAATTCCCCCAAGCTAATTCAAAGCCTCAAAAATGCAATGCTTTTCAAATTGAAATCACTTTCCCAAGAAATGAAACTTATTGAAAATAAAAACGCCTTTCCTTTCACTAAGATGCACGAAATACTTTTTTTGGTTTTCACCTTGAAATGTAATCAAAAGCAAAATAAATGAATGAAAGAAGAAATTCAAAATCCATTTACTTTTCTTTCAGTCGAACCAAACAAAAATCGCTTTGAAGATTGCACGAATAAAATGCTTTTCACTCTTCTTAAAACGATGAAGATGATCTAAATCAAAAATGAAAAATAAAATCACTTCCAATTTATTTTGAATTAAGACAAAACACACTCTTCTAGACTTGTGTGTTAAACAAACTGTAATCTTGTGCTTGACACTAAACTGAAGGGAAATAGTCATAAATGCAAATATGACCAAAGCATGCACCAACTCTCTTCGAAACAAGACAAGAAAAATGCGATAAAGAGTGTTTGAAATGGCAAAAAGTTCCCAAACTTACAACAACTTAAAGAGATGAAACAAACTCGCTTAGAGAAGATAGGTAAGCCCAAACACATGTTTGTTTTTGTAGCATCTAGAAGTGTTCCAAGTCTCAAACATTGCAGGGAGGCTTGGACAGCAGCATTCCAAAGAACTCAGAAATAGTTTGCAGAAATTCCACTCGGTTCATGAATTATTAAAATAATTAATTATTTTAATGAAGACCCTAAGTCTAAACTTAGGGAAATTAAATAATTAAAGGATATTAATAATTCAGAGTGTGAATATTCTAGAAAACATGGATCAATTCAAGTTTTAATCTTAGCCATTGATTAATCTTCTAATCTGGGTCATTTGTTCTCCAACAAAAAGATAATAAAATAAGACTTGAGGCTCATTTGGAAAACAAGTCGGGCATACCCTTAGTACTCGAAGGGGATCGATTCTGAAGTAATAGAATTCGATTTCAGTGGGAGAGTTGCAGGGCGAAGAGTTTTCAGAATGAACAAACTGTACAAGTTGTAGCTTGAGTCTCCAATGGCACTGGTTGATAGCACAAATGAAACGGACTTGAATGAGTTATGGCACAGAAGAATGGGGCATTTGCATCATGGGGCATTGAGAAATCTCCAAAAGACCATCACAGGTGTTCCAAAGCTAAGCACTAAACGAGATGATGTCGGAAAGGGGCGCATATTGGGAAAATATGACAAGGAATCATATCAGAGAAGCAACAATAGGGCCAAGGGTGTATTGGACCTGATACACTCAAATATCTGTGGACCGATGTCCACTAGATCTCTTAGTGGTGCCGAGTACTTCGTCACCTTCATTGATGACCATTCCAGGAAAATTTGGATCTACTTCTTGAATACCAAGGATGGAGTCTTCAATCAATTCAAAGATTTTAAGGCTCTGGTAGAAAATCTAACACTGAAGTGGATCAAGGTGTTGTGATCAGATAATGGTTGTGAATACATAGATAAAGAATTCACTAGATTCTACGCAAGGGAAGGCATCAAAAGAGAGTGGACAGTGCCATACAATTTGGAGCAAAATGGTGTGGCAGAAAGTAAAAACCAGACTATTATTGAAGTAACAAGAGCCATGTTGTATGACCAAGACATGCCCAAATTCATGTGGGTTGAAGCATGTAATGCAACCGTCTATATTCAGAATAGGACTCCTCATGCTGCACTGGGTAATATCACACCCGAAAGTGTCTCCACTGGAAGTAACCCTGAAGTGAGTCACTTTAGGATCTTCGGCAGTATAGCTTAATGTCATGTGCCCAGTTATAAGAGGAAGAAATTGGAGATGACTATCGAAAAAGGGTACTTTGTACGATACAGCGAGAATTCAAAGGCATATCGCATCTACATTCCTAAGGGTAGGAAATTCGTGGTCCGAAGGGATGTGAAGTTCATGGACGAGAAGGCCTTAAAAATATCCTGCGAGTTGCCTTCTACTATGCAGTTTGAGGAAGAGCCTCTAGTATAGCCCCAACACCCAGCAGTAGAAAATTTAGTTGCCTCCTCAAGGCATAGGGATCCAAGGGAATTTTCTCCCAAGGATTTGCAAGAGGGAAAGATGGTAGATCCACCCACTACCAGTGGGAGAATGAGCAGGAAGCTTCGATAGATTCTGAAGGATGCAGAGGACTTTTTCAGAATCCCCCAAAATGAGAAGAGACAACGTAAATAGCGTGAGAGGTATCAAGCCTTGGTTGCTCAAGTCAGAGAACCTTTCAATTTTTGGGAAGCAGCTCAGCACCAGGTGTGGGTTGATGCAATGGTGGAAGATTACAATTCCATCATGAAGAATGATGTCTGGGAAGTGATCCCAAGACCTCAGGAGAGATCAGTTGTACGATCCAAGTGGATCTACAAGATTAAGTATGCTGCAGACAGCAGCATCGAGAAATTTAAAGCCAGGTTTATGGCTAAGGGGTATGCTAAGAAGGAAGGAATTAACTATGAAGAAACCTTCACCCCAGTAGCTAGGTACACCTCTATCAAGTCCGTGATATCCCTTGTTGCACAGATGGGATGGGAAATTCACTAGATGGACATCAAGACAACATTCTTGAATGAGGTGATAGAGGAAGAGGTGTATATAGAACAACCAGAGGGCTTTGAGACACATGATCAGAAGACTCAAGTGCATATTGAAAAAAGTGTTATATGAACTGAAGCAAGTTCCATATGGGATTCGTCAAGAGTGACACAAATTCCAACCTCTACTATCCGAGAGTAGGGAGTGAGTCATTGACACTGGTTTTGTATGTATATGATCTATTCTTGACAGGATCATCAAGATTCATCACAGAATGCAAGAAGAATTTGGCTGAAGAATTTGACATGAAGGATCTAGGACGGATGCACTATTTTCTGGGGTTGGAGGTTTGGCAACAGAATGGGGAGATCTTCCTTGGTCAACGAAGATACACTACAGAGATTTTGAAGAGATTTTAGATGGAGGATTGTGGACCCTTGACAACTCCAATGATCACCAACTGGAATAAAATCGACACGTCTGAAAATGATGAGGTTGATCCTACGCTATATAGGCAGCTCATAGGGTCGTTGATGCATATGGTAAATACAAGGCTAGACATTTGTTATGATGTAAATACCCTCAGTCAGTTCATGGTGGAACCGAAGAGGGCACATTGGGCAGCAACCAAGAATTTTCTCAGGTACCTTTGAGGAACAGTTGAACTTGGATTGAAGTACACCCGTAGCAATGATGTCATGTTGAGTGGTTTCACCGACGCAGATTGGGCTGGAAGTTCAGTAGATCGGAAGAGTACCAGTGGGTATTGTTTCAGTCTCGGATCAGGAATGACTTCCTGGTGCAGCAGAAAACAAAAGTCTGTAGCACTGAGTTCAGCAAAAGCAGAGTATATGGTAGCCAGCACAGCTTCATGTGAGGCCATATGGCTTTGAAAACTGTTAGTGAACCTACTCAAGGAGAAAATGGAAGCAACCAGCATCTAATACGATAATCAGAGTTGAATCAAGCTCTCTAAAAATCATGTGTTTCATGATAGGTCAAAACATATTGACATCACTTCATTAGGGACATTGTACAACGTGGAGTTGTTCAGTTGCAATACACTCCAACAGGAGAACAGGTGGCAGACATGTTGGAAATTGGATAAACCAACGCTCCCTGTGTGTTTCGCGACATGGACTAACCGCCTTTCATGGATCCTTATCTCTGGCGATGCGATCGTTGACTAACACCTGC
Organism: Pinus albicaulis; assembly: GCA_034641835.2. NCBI lineage: Eukaryota > Viridiplantae > Streptophyta > Pinopsida > Pinales > Pinaceae > Pinus > Pinus albicaulis. The sequence goes on from CM076579.1 coordinate 1,383,683,972, forward strand.
GAGTTTTGGTCTAACGACAATCGTGATTCCCAACAAGTGGTGTCAGAGCGTAGGTCACGAGTTCGATACACACTCGGCTCGCGTTGGGAGGGAGATTGTTGGACATTGGATAAAGAAACGCTCCTCGTGTGTTTCGCAACATGGACTAACCACCTTTCGTGGATCCTTACCTCTGGCGATGCGATCGTTGACTAACACCTGCGGGTTTTGGTCTAACGGAAATCGTGATTCCCAACTAGACATACTCACAAAGCTCTAGGGAAGACAAAGTTTGTCTACTTCAGAAAGAATATGGGGATGATGAAGAATCCCTTCTAGTAGCAGGAATGGATAGAATCATTATTCAGAGCAAGTTGTGGTACAGATGCAGCAGTGACAATGGTAGTGTCAAAGGCAGCAGCACAGAGGATAGTAGCGCAGCAGATGAGGGGCAGCGTCCAGAGACTAGCAGCGTAGAGGGTGCTTCAAAAGCAGAGCAACATGCAGCAGGCATATTATTGGAACACCTTCGTCGCTAAGAGGGAGTGTTAAATTTTGTAGCATTCGGAAGTGTTCCAAGTCTCAAACTTTGCAGGGAGGCTTGGATAGCAGCATTCCAACGAACCCAGAAACATTTTGTAGAAATTCCACTCAGTTCGTGACATATTAAAATTATTAATTATTTTAATGAAGACCCTAATTCTAAACTTGGGGAAATGAAATAATTAAATGGTATTAATAATTCCAGAGTGTGAATCTTCTAGAAAACATGGATCAAGTCAAGTTTTAATCTTAGCCATTGATTAATATTCTAATATGGGTCGTTGGTTCTTCAACGAGAAGATTATAAAAGAAGGCTTGAGGGTCATTTGGAAAACAAGTCGGGCATACACTCAGTACCCGAAGGAGATCGATTCTGAAGTAATAGAATTTGATTTCAGTGGGAGAGTTGCAAGGCGAAGAGTTTGAAGAAGCAAAAGGCGGAGGGAGTTAGTAGTGATCGAGATCAAGGACAGAGGTCAGCAATGGACCACTAGAGGCAGCTAGAGGTTGCAGCGCAGAGAACCCACGCAGTCCCTACACAGACTTACATAGTCTAGCACTGGGACTGCGCAATGAAACACGCAGACACGCACAACAGCGAGCAGGGGTTGATCAGGGTGTCAAAGAATTGTCTAAGGGAGCTGGCAATTCAGTCTCAGGTTTTAAGATTTTATCTATCATTATATTTTCCTGTAAAGATATCATTTTCTAAAGAATTAATAAAACCCTCATGTGTTGCACCGATTTTCCTGCATTAGGTTTTTCCAGGGACAATTGTCCAAAAATAACTATGCACATGTGATCGATTCTTGTGCTTTGTCCTTTACTGTTTATTTCTCTGCATATGTATTTGTGAATGTTGCAGTAGTATTTATTTTGATATTTGACAGAAGACTTCTGAAAAATAACTTATTGAAATAATAAGTAGGAGGAATAAATCTATCACTGCAACTGTATAGTTTTCAGATTGAAAATTTCACATGGTATCAGATCCAGAGATGAGTAACAGGAAGGGAGAATCGACTAGTGAACGAAAGTCTACTGTTGCAGCAGCAACGCAGAATGGTTCACGTAGTTCTCCAGGAAGGGAAAGAAGCATGACAAAACAGATGGATCATGATGTCTTTGTATTGGCATTCAGACTTGAGGAAGGTTTTTCTTGTGTATCAAGCACTGCTTCCTCTGATGTCTGGTATATTGAGAGTGGAGCCTTTGTTCACATGACTAGAGTACGGGATTGTTTTTTTGACTACCAATAAGAGCAGATGAATTTCAAAACAACCATGGGTAATAAATCAAAATGCACTCCTATTGAGAGAGGTATCAAAGTTTTTCAGACCAAGGCTTCAAATAGAATCTGGGCCACTAATGTTCTGCATGTGTCGGGATTTGGGATTAACTTGCTCTCAGTGTCTCAGCTTCAAAACCGAGGTTATGACATCTACTTTATTGGAAATAGAGTCTACGTCAAACACCCCATTTGGAAGAAGGAGGCACAGATCGAGGTAAGAAGCAACAACCTATACAAGTTGCAGCTCGAGTCTCCAATGGCACTGGTCGGCAGCGCAGATGAAACGGATCTGAATGATCTATCGCACAGAAGAATGGGGCATTTGCATCATGGGGCGTTGAGAACTCTCTAGAAGACTGTCACAAGTGTTCCAAAGCTTAGCATTAAACGAGATGATGTCTGCAAGGGGTGTGTATTGGGAAAAAATGCCAAGGAAGCATATCAGAGAAGCAACAATAGGGCCAAGGTTTTATTGGACCTGATACACTCAGATATCTGTGGACCGATGTCCACTAGAGCTCTTAGCGGTGCCAAGTAATTCATCACCTTCATTGATGACCATTCCAAGAAAACTTGGATCTACTTCTTGAAGACCAAGGATGAAGTCTTCAGTCGGTTCAAAGAGTTTAAGGCTATGGTAGAAAATCTGACAGGGAAGTGGATCAAGGTGTTGCGATCAGATAATGGTGGTGAATACACAGATAAAGAATTCATTGGATTATACGCAAGGGAAGGCATCAAAAGAGAGTGGACAGCTCCATGCAATCCAAAGCAGAATCGTGTGACAGAAAGTAAAAACTAGACTATTGTTGAAGCAACAAGAGCCATGTTGTATGACCAAGACATGCCCAAATTCCTGTGGGCTGAAGCATGTAATACAACTGTCTACATTCAGAACAAGACTCCTCATGCTGCATTGGGTAAGACCACGCCAAAAAGTCTCTTCACTGGCAGTAAGCCTGAAGTGAGTCACCTTAGGATCTTCGGCAGTACAGCTTACTGTCATGTGCCCAGTGAGAAGAGGAAGAGCCTCTAGTACAGCCCCAACAACCAGCAGCAAAAAATTCAGTTGCCTCTCCAAGGCATAAGGATCCAAGGGACGTGTCTCCCAAGGATTTGCAAGAGGGAGAGCTGGTAGATCCACCCACTACTAGTGGGAGAACGAGCATGGAATTTCGACATATTATGAAGGATACAGAGGACTTTGTTGGAATCCCCCAAAATGAGAAGAGACAGTGTAAGCAGCTTGAGAGGTATCAAGCCTTGGTTGCTCAAGTCATAGAACCTTCTATTTTTCGGGAAGCAGCTCAGCACCAGGTGTGGATTGATGCAATGGTGGAAGAGTACAGTTCCATCATGACGAATGATGTCTAGGAAGTGGTCCCCAAACCTTAGGAAAGATAAGTTGTACGATCCAGGTGGATCTACAAGTTCAAGTATGTTGCAGACGGCAGCATCGAGAAATTTAAAGCCAAGTTTGTGGCTAAGCGGTATGCTAAGAACGAAGGAATTGACTATGAAGAAACCTTCGCCCCAGTAGCCAAGTACACCTCTATCAAGTCTGTGATATCCCTTGCTGTGAAGATGGGATGGGAAATTCACCAGATGGACGTCAAGACGGCATTCTTGAACGGGGTGATAGAGGAAGAGGTGTATATAGAACAATTGAGGAGCTTTGAGACACATTATCAGAAGACTCATGTGTTCAGATTGAAAAAAGCGTTATATGGACTGAAGCAAGCTCCAGATGGGATTCATCAAGAGTGACCCAAATCCCAACCTCTACTATCTGAGAGTAGGGAGTGAGTCGTTGATACTGGTTTTGTATGTAGATGATCTATTCTTGACAGGATCATCAAGGCTCATCACAGACTACAAGAATAATTTGGTTGAAGAATTTGACATGAAGGATCTAGGATGGATGCACTATTTTCGGGGGTTGGAGGTTTGGCAACAGAATGGGGAGATCCTCCTTGGTCAAGGAAAATACACTATAGAGATTCTGAAGAGATTTCATATGGAGGATTGTAGACCCATGACAACTCCAATGATCACCAATTGGAAGAAAATCGACACGTATGAAGATGATGAGGCTGATCCTACGCTATATATGTAGCTCATAGGGTCGTTGATGTATCTGGTAAATACAAGGCCAGACATATGTTATGCTATAAATACCCTCAGTGAGTTCATGGTGGAACCAAAGAGGGCACATCGGGCAGTAGCCAAGCATGTTCTAAGGCACCTTCAAGGAACAGTTGACCTTGGATTGAAGTACACCCAGAGCAATGATGTGAGGTTGAGTGGTTTCACCGATGCAAATTGGGATGGAAGTTCAGTAGATCGGAAAAGTACCAGTGGGTATTGTTTCAATCTAGGATCAGGAATGACTTCTTGGTGTCGTAGGAAATAGAAGTCTGTAGCATTGAGTTCAGCAGAAGCAAAGTATATGGCAGCCAGCACAGCTTCGTGCAAGGCCATATGGCTTCGAAAACTGTTAGTGAACCTACTCAAGGAGAAAATGGAAGCGACCAACATCTTATGCGATAATCAGAGTTGCATCAAGCTCTTTGAAAATCTTGTGTTTCATGATAGGTCGAAACATATTGACATCACTTCATCAGGGACTATGTACAATGTGGATTTCTTCAGTTGCAGTACACTCCAACAGGAGAACAGGTGGCAGACATCCTCACAAAGATCTAGGGAAGGCAAAGTTTGTCTACTTCAGAGAGAAGATGGGGATGATGAAGAATCCCTTCTAGTAGAAGGAATGGATAGAATTAGTATTCAGAGGGAGTTGTAGCACAGATGCAGCAGTGATAGTGGCAGTGTCAAAGGAAGCAGTACAGAGGACAGTAGCGTTTCAGATGAGGGGCAACGTCCAGAGATCAGCAGCATAGAGGGTGCTTCAAAAGCAGAGCAGCATGTAGCAGGCATATTGTTGGAACACCTTCCTCGCTAAGAGGGAGTGTTTATTTTTGTAGCACCTGGAAGTGTTCCAGGTCTAAAACTTTGCAGGGAGGCTTGGACAGCAGTATTCCAAAGAACCCAGAAATAGTTTGTAGAAATTCCACTCGGTTCATGACATATTAAAATAATTAAATATTTTAATAAAGACCCTAAGTCTAAACTTAGGGAAATGAAATAATTAAAGGGTATTAATAAGTTAGAGTGTGAATCTTCTAGAAAACATGGATCAAGTCAAGTTTTGATCTTAGCCATTGATTAATATTATAATCTGGGATGTTGGTTCTCCAACGAAAAGATTATAAAAAAAGGCTTGAGGATCATTTAGAAAACAAGTTGGGCATACACTCGGTACCCGAAGGAGATTGATTCTAAAGTAATAGAATTTGATTTCAATGGGAGAGTTGCAAGGCGAAAATTTTGCAGAAGAAAAAGGCGAAGGGAGTCAGCAGTGATCGCGATCAGGGATAGAGGGCAGTAGTGGGCCACTAGAGGGAGCTTGAGGTTGTAGCGTTGATCAGGTGATCATGTCCTAAGTTGTAAAAATGCTCAAAATTGGTTGGAACCTAAGCAACTGGATAGGCCTCGTCGATACAATCCTAACGCCACGAACGGCACTCAAATCCGACATTGTATGTGGAATATATTCAAGTTTTAATTTTTCCCAATAACCTTCAAAACAGCGCTTGGGAAGGCAAAAATGATATCTTCAGATTTTTGTGGAAAATGGAAATTTTTCTTATTTTATAAAAAAATTGGATGGCCAATCAGTGGGTGCCACGTGGCCTTCCTGGAGGCTGTCACGTGGCCCCAAGCCTCAAGGTTCAAACTTTGAAAATTTTGAAGTTTAAAAAAAATTTGTCATTTGGGCCGACCCGACCCAACCCGACCTAGGTGGGCACAGGTCACCCACGGGTGGTGTCTACTCGTGGGTTAGGCCTGCACATTGAAGGGTCCTATGAGCAATTGAGTGTTGAACTGTGAAATGCAGTGTTGACGAGTGTGTTGTGAACGAAGATGCGGGCGGAGTCTACCCGAGAGTCTGGCGTGTGAACGTGTCAGGTGTAAACCGGGCGTGCAGAGGTGGTGTGTGAACGGAGCCTCGGGCGGAGTCTACCTGCAGGTTTTTTGTGCACGCGGGTCCGCCATACCCACGAGTCCGCCATACCCACGGGTCAATTGAAACGACCACAGGTCAGCAAATGGTTATGTTTAATGTTTGAACGGTAAACACTCCGACAGTTACGGTTGGCATGTGACCACCAAAAAATTCACATTTATTGCCTAATAGCCCGTGCGACTAAACTAGAGTGGAACCCCTAAATGCGGCGGTGTTTGCTATTTTAGTGAAGTTAACTTCAGTTATTCCAGATTTGGTGGAGGGTTTTTAGGCCAAACTGGGCAAAACTTCAGGAGATCATAACTTTCACTATACATAACCTTTTGGAGCGAATTTTTTTTTTTTTATTTCGGGTATTTGAGCATTCCAGAGCCAATGATGTAGGTTGCAGAGGCAACATAGCTCATCTTCAGGTACTTTTTCAGCAGAGAAGCTTGAAGAGCCATTAGGGCCTAGGGAGTGTTGGAGTTGTATTGGGCTATGTTTGACCATTGGAGGTGAAATAAAAGCCTATCTTTACTGTTTTCTGTGTTCTAAACTCATTTCTATAGCTTATTTTTCCTGTTTAGGTTTTCCGATCATTGTATAACCAATTTGAGCATCTAATAGAGCAAGAACATGCCCATTTGGGGGCCTTGGACCCGGCAGATGTAGCCCAGGAGGGGAAAACTGCCTCATCCGCTGCTGTGTTATATTATGTGATTTTATCTTGCTGTGTTTTTCAGATTTGATATGTTAAATAGTAAAAAGAAATAACACTCCTTCACACATAAGACTCAGAAATTTACCAAAAACACTTTGTTTCAATTGCAAGACATGAATGATAGTTTGCGCATATAATTTTATGGAAATGAATACCTTGAACAGAAAAGACAAGTAATTTCATTTTCAGATTATGAGTGTTAACTTCTTCAATTTCTAAAGACAGAGTCTGTAAAGAACCAAGTATCCTCTGGATCTCATCCTTTTATCAAAGGTGACATATCCAGTAAATTCCCCTACAGTCAATCTCTAGAATAGATCTAAGAAGTTCCACATTTAAGTTAATGAAAATGGATACCTTGCACACATATTCAAGTACTTCCATTTTCAGATCAAGCGCAGACCACACAGTCCCTACGCATACTTACGCAGTGCAACGCTAGGTCTCTATAGTAAAACACGCAGACGGGGACAGGAGCCAATAGGGGTTGATCAGAGTATCAGAGAATTGTCTAAGGGAGCCGAAAATTCAGTCTCAGGTGTTTCAGATTTTATCTGCGATTATATTTCCCTGTAAAGATATCATTTGTTAAAGAATTAATAAAACCCTCATCTGCTACACCGGTTTTCCCGCATTGGGTTTTTTCGGGGACAAGTGTCCAAAAATATTTGTGCACATGTGATTGATTCTTGTGCTTATGTCCTTTACTATTTATTTTCTCTTCATATGCATTTGTGAATGTTGTAGTAGTATTTATTTCGATATTTGACATAAGATTTCTGAAAAATTACTTATTGAAATAATGAGTAGGAGGAATAAATCTATCACTGCAACTGTATAGTTTTCAGATTGAAATTTTCACAACACACAGTAAGAAGATCACTGAGATCTCACAGACTCCTTCAAAGGCCTGCACACACTAGATAATCAAAGGGAAAACTCAAATTTTCCCAAGGTTGAGATCAGCGCTTCTGTGTTGAGCATAAGGGTGTTGAAAGGCCAATCAGCGCGGCTATACTATATAGTACAGCACTGCCAGCGCATTTGTGAGGACAGAAAGGGCATTGGTCGCTAAATCAAGGAAAAAATAAAAATAGTCTCACACACACATACCTGACCTAACATAGTGAAGTGACAAAAAACCTTTACACAACAGCTGACAAAGACCTAAGGAGATTTAAATTTCATAAATCGGTGAAACTGATCCAAGATCAGTTCAGGGAAGGAGGACTTAAAAGGCTAAAGTTCCCTAGTGGAGTCGCCATTTCTATTGTCAAGATGAATCCCCTCTCCAGACAGAGGCAATCTCTCTAGCCCTAGAGTGGGTCTAACAACACGAGATTCTTTCTAACATAAGCTTTCTTAACTAATGCTTACAATGCAAAGAGGAAAGAGACATAAATATCATTTTCCAATCGTTATCCTTAGATCCGTTGATGGTGGCCTCGATCCACGATACTTGTAGGCCTGCTTCCTGCTAGTGATGGCACGTGAACACCTTTGGATGATCGGGAGACAACAGAAAACGTGATACAATATATAATAAACGTAAACACTAGCTATCTAACAGATCAAGAAGTACCAGAATATTTTCATAATCATGTAAACAAATATAGAAAGAAAACAACATATGTTATTATTAATAAATTACAAAAGGAGAGCTTACAACCAGTCCTTGATGTTGGAGGTGTCCTTAGGTGAAAATTTGAGTCCTTCACCTAGCTCAAAATCATTGCTTCTCCCGTGCACTTACGCTTAACGACAATGCAAACATGCGAAGGGATGAGAGTTCAGACAAGTCTGAAAATGACCAACCAAGCTCTAAACTTGGGGAAATGATGGATGTGAATTTATAGCAAGGAGAAGGAGGTTGGGAGCCCATGAAAGGAGGAGGAAGGCCCACTTTCTAAGGGATGATCCCCCATGGATGAGATCAAGGCTCTAAAATGAGAAATCTCGACCTTATCATCTCTTTTCAACAACCAACTCAGTGCCCTTGAGCTTCTGGAGGTAGAAGCTTCTCCTCCATTTGAGGAAGCACTGCCAGAAAGGGGATCAACGTGGTTTTCCAAGAAATTAGTGCGCTGACAGCACTAGGCCATAATTGGGAAAAGGATGTCAGCACGGTCACAGCACCAGGAAGGGCGTTGACCCAGGAAACTAGGAATTCGACCAAGTTTCTTCAGTAATCTTTCAAGGAAATCTTCTTTGGATCTTCAAGGGGATATGTTAGCATATTTCTTGATGATGAAAACATTGCACAGGATTCTTCATGGGTCATTTCAAGATCAGGGACGGGAAAATGAGCATGGTGAAAAATTACTGTGTAACAACTGTTGTCCTTAAAATTTCAACTCCACAACCAATCTATCCTTCAATTTGTGTTGATAAAACTTATGGTTGAAATGAAACACCACAATGATTATGATTTTTACTAGGCACCTACCTTCAAGTAGTGGCTTTGGCACCTTTGTAGAAAAAAAATTTATCACATCTGGGAATTGTATAAATGATGCTATTATACTCCTTTGCACCATATCAACTTATTCCCATGGATAGTCAAACTCACAATGATCCATGATCTTGGTAACTATGCTTTGAGTGTTGAAATCCATCATTGCAAACATAACATATATTGAACACCGTATCAACTTAGCTTCAAATTTGTCTATAAATGTGATATTTTTTTGCAAGTAAAAAAATAGAACATCTGCAAAACTTTTGAAATTTTTTGATGTTTTAAAAAATACAAAAATATCATAATTTTATGTGTGTGGGAGTATGTGTTAATTTTAGTTAACAATGGTATGTTATATGCTTAGTACAATTACTTCAATGTTCCTTTAGCATCCCAATGACAATTTCCAATTTATATTTCCAATAGCAATCACATTAACCATTAATCACAATGACAGTTAAAGTAGATAGAACATGAAACAAAAAGCAGAAGACAAGCCAAGACAAGAGGACACTAGATTTGGTGGATGTTAGTGAAAAACCCTATTGTGGGGAAAATCCTTTGATCAATTCTTCTTATTATTATATCAAAATGTTCAGCAAAGAGAGAGAGCATAAAATTCAAATTGACTTACCCAATTCAAAGTCAAAACAACCATATCAATTTATGTAGTCAAACTTCAGCCCTAACCAAAAATTCAATGTTGGTCAAAGAAGCAATATAATGTCCTCAAAATAGTTTGGTCTTCCCCAGACAAACTCGTCCTGATCAGGAGGTCAAATTCAACCCAAAACATTGACAAATTCAACAATCAAACTCGGCACAGTCAACCTGCAATTTTGGTCTGCGGTCAAAGTGCTCAGTAAACCTTGGTTTCTGTGCCAAAAGATGTATCCTGCCCAAACAGATAATCACCTAAAAATTCGCATTATTGGTCAATGATGGTCAAAATACAGTGAATTTTGTAATTTCAGCCCTATAATTTTTCTTCTGAAATTCGTCCTTCTTGATCCACACATGTGAGAGAAAAGAACTCCCAATGTTATACGAACCAATGAGAGAAGGAGAGAGAATGTGTGAGTGATAAACACATCCCATGCTCTTGTGAGACCTCCAAGAGCAATGAGAGTGAGCTCTCTGTCAGCAACAACTTCTCCAAGAGATAGAATATCATTCTTGATTTCAGTAATCCTCATGAAGTAGGATTGGATAGACTCCCCTCTATCCATATTGATGTCCTTCAACTTGTTCTTGAGGAAGAGGATTTGATTTTCATTGTTTACTAAAAATCTCAATAAACTTATCATACATATCCTTAGATGTTCCCAAATCAAAAATATAGGCAACCAAATGCTTTTGAATGGAATCAATGATAATTCTCTAAGCTTTGACCTCACCTTTCTTGTACTTTGTCTTTGCAGCAGCATGTGCATTTGAAGGAGGCTCCACCACTTTTCCCTGCACATAGTCCATAGCATCATGCTCTTCCAAAGTCAAGTCCAAAGTCATCTTCCATGCATGATAGTTAGATTTTTCCTTGAGCTTATCCTCGCATTTGAAGTAAGATGTAGTAGTCATTGAAGCTAGACCAATATTCTTGTCTAACAACTCTCTCTTCGTGATTGTTTTTCTCTCTTTTGCTTGGACTTTGTCTTCACCTGGGCTCTGATACCATGTTAATTTTAGTTAACAATGGTATGTTCTATGCTTAGTACAATTACTTCAACGTTCCTTTAACATCCCAATGAAAATTTCTATTTTAAATTTCCAGTGGAAATGACACCATCATTCTTAACAATGACAAGATTCCTAGTTTCGATGAATTATTGGCTAGATGCACTCAAGAAGAGACAAGGATGATGCATTAAAGAACTTTTGAGGTCTAAAATGGGCCTCCTGAGAAAAAATTACAGCCAAAATAAAATTTATAAGAACCAATAAGATTCAATATGATGATGTCAACCATGGGGGATGATTCACCATTTTTGGAATAAAAAGTAAAAAGATTAAAAAATAATAAAACTATTTTTTCAAATTGTATTTTCAACACGTCCCTAAGGTTTTACTAAAATTTTGAGCGAGAGTACTCATTGGATGCAAAATTTAATTCCTCGTCCAAGGAGTACCCATGTTGCATACTTTTGATGGACCCTACTACACGAAAAATGAGAAATATATGAAAAAATGTGATTGCAATCACATTTTTTCATGTATTTCTCATTTTTCGTGTAACAAGTTCCATAGAAAGTATGAAACATGGGTACTCCTTGGATGAGAAATCAAATTCTTCATCTAAAGAGGGTTCTCGCTCTAAATTTGAGTAAACCCATAGGGAGATAATTTGAAAATACGAGTTAAAAATGCAGTTTTTTTCTTTTTTTCCCTCTAAAATTTAATGATGTAATCTAATATTATTTTATTATTTCCACTATTATTTTATAATTTCCTTAGGAGGCCCATTTTAAACCTCAAATTTCCCTTAATGGAGAGATACAAGCATTCAAATGGAAATGAACCTACTGCTTTCTCCACTCATGCAAAGAGGAAAAACAACATTGGTCCAAAGCGACAAGGTCAAGGATTCAAGTAGGGATTCAAAGAAGGAAGGAGGATACTCCATGGGATGACGAAAACAACATCAACAATCACAACAATTTCAAATGAAATGGTAATCAAAGGAACAACAGGTTCAACAATCAAGGAAAAGAGGAATGCTCTCGATGCTCGATATGGTAATGATCGACCTCCAAAAGAACAAGGAATTCTAGGAAATTCATTGGGTACAAGGAGGCCCTCTCAAATTTGATCGAAAAGAAGATTGATTTGTAGATCATACTTGGAGACAATGCCATCTAACCCGTGAAATGGATAGGAACTAACACTCTTCACTTAAATTAAGGTCAAACCCTTCATCTACAAGAAGTATTGTATGTACCCAATTTGAAGAAGAACATGGTGTTTATTTATGTGATGGAAGATAAAGGCTTCAAGGTAGCAATCATTGATGTAAATGTATGTATTTGGCAAAAAAACCCTAAAGATGCATTTACACTTGGATTTAGGGTTGAAGGTCTCTATCAGGGTGGAGGAAGTCTTTTGGGAGCTATGACTTGTGATACTTCTCTTGAATCTAACTTATGGCACAGGAGATTTGCTCGCCTTCATTAAAAAGCTTACATAGGGTAAGCATTAGGAGAATTTTGAGGTCTAAAATGGGCCTCCTAAGGAAAATGTACAATCAAAATTCACTTTATGAGAACCAATCACATTTTACGAGATGTCATCATCCCTAATGGTTGAGGTGGCATTTCTTGAGTTAAAGGTACTTACTTGTCACATTCTCAATGGTGGATAAAAACTCATGTTTAACCATGGTAGTACTCTAGGTACTTTTAAAGTCATAAATTAAAGTACTCATAATAAATGTCATTTCACATTTTTTGAATAAAATACTATTATTATCATTTCATATTTTTTTAAAGAAGCAATGCATATCCTTACACAATCTTCATATATTTACACGTTTTTTAATAAATATTATATTTGTATATTTTCAAATATTTATTTTTATATTATATATTCATCTCATTTTATTTTATTTAATATTACAATTTCAAATTAATTTTAAATAAAACTCAATTCATTTCATTATGATTATATTAATATTACATATTAGTATATATAATATTATGAAAAATAATTTTAATGTTATAAAATATATATTATATTCATTTTTATGTTATATATTATTTTTTCTTATGTTATAAATTAAATCAATTAAATATGTCATATAAAATTCATACATAAAACAATATATTACATATACTATATTATATTATATTATATTATTTTTATATAGTATATTAATTACATGTTATTATATAATTTAAATAATATAAAGTTTAATTAATAGTATATTTTATAATTAAGAATTTAAAAATTTATATTTATATTTTGTTTTAATTTATTTAAGTACAAAGGACAAATGCGTTAGTTGTGCAATGATAATGACTTTTTTTTTAAAAACTCATTCTTATTTGTAGTCACATCAATACAATTTTTTATTAATTTTATTTCGGTACAACTTTTGAATTGAATTTAACCATGGTTACATGGATTTTGGTGCAAAAAGTGAATTGCAAATTCAGAAATATTACTTTATTGGTTTAGCTATTATTTTATTATTTCCCTAGGAGGCCCATTTTAGACCTCAAAATTCCCCTAATGGAAGATGGTCACAGGTATGCCCGAGTTCAACATGAATCATGAAAGTGTTTATAAGGGTTTTGCAACTGTGAAACTTACGAGGGGACCATTCCCTTCATGTGAAAGTCATACTACTGGCATTCTTCAATTGGTCCATTCTGATCTATCTCGTATGTTTCCTGTAAAATCATTAGGAGGATACTTATACTATGTGATTTTTGTGGATGACTTCTCTCGCAAAACATGGAACTATTTCTTGAAGAAGAAAGATGAAGTGTTCAAATGGTTTCGTTCTTTCAAAGCCTTGGTTGAAAATCAAATAAGGAAGAAGATCAAAATATTGAGGATCAATAATGGAACAGAGTATGAATCAAATGAATTCAATGACTATTGTAGAGAGGTCAGCATTAAGAGGGAGACCACCATTCCATATACTCCTAAGCAAAATGGAGTTGTTGAAAGGAACAATAGAACTATCATAGAAGATACTTGTGCCATACTCCGTGACCAGGGCCTACCAAAGTTCTTATGGGGATAATTTTCCAACAATGTCGTATATGTTCAAAATAGAAGCCCACATCAAGCATTGGATTTCAAGATACCCAAAGAAGTTTTCACTAGTAAGAAACCTGATGTTTCTCATTTCAAAATATTTGGATGTCCTATTTATTTTCATGTGCCTAAAGATAAAAGAAACAAGTTAGAAGCATCTGGGAAGAAAGGAACACTGAAGTAATTTTACTAAGCATAGAACATACCATTTGTTGAGGAGGTAAATCCCCTCTGCGGACAGAGGCGATCCCTACTAGCCCAGCAGGGGTCTAGCAACAATCACGAAATGTTACAACGCAAGTTCTTAGTTACGAATGAAAAGACCAAAGATGGAGGCCTACCTAGAATCCAATGCTACGATCTGAAGAAGAGAGCGTTCCCGTTCCTCATCCTCGGCAGATCACGATCCTCCACGATCTCCGCGGATGGACACCTGCACATGCAAGAAACAAACAGATACAAGCATAAAATCCAGCATACGCAACTAAATATCAGTCAGAAAGGATACTACTCATATTAACATAATCGAAAACAGAGTGGAACCATAATCGTAATCATTCATTAAATAACAATTGAAAGAGAGTACAACCAATGTTCTGACGTCGCGGTCTCCTTCGGATGGGTCTCCAGTCGTTCACGTCTCGCAAAGCTCGCCAGGGAAAGGGCAAACCTCTCCAGAGTCTCTCGACGATAGTCTCCTTACTTGAGTCGGCCTTAAGGGAAGAAAGAGGGCTCTTACAGCACAAAAGCTCTTGGGAATTTGGAGATTCAAAGCTTAGGCACTTCAAGACTAGCTTGCCATGGAATTGAGCAGGCTTTTATAGATGGGGAAGGAGGGAGTTGGGATCCCTATTATTGTGGGATTGGCCCTATCAACAAGGAAGGTTCCATGGGAGGTGGCAAACCACTTCCCTTCCATAGAACTCCCGCAACCAAACCTCCCAACTCAAGATAGGCAATGGTTTCTGAGTTTGTTGAAACACAACTTCCGCCATCTTTATTTAAAAAACACTCCTTAAATTGGCTGGCGCGACTACTGCTCTGGGACAGAGCGCCAGTTGGCGCAGCCTCTTTGTAGGATTTTCCTCATTGGCACGAGTGGTGAACTGTCTGCCCACGCCAATGCAAAAGGAGATGTTTTCATGGTTTTTTGCAAGGAGATGTCTTTAGGGCAATTGAAGCTCATGCTTAGAGGAATGCATTGATGATGTTTTCAAGGCATGACAATGTTCACAGGTCACAAAATGGATCCTCCATTGTGCGGGATGGGGAATGGTAGGGATGGTGACAAATTACTGTGTAACAGATGCCCCCTAAAGTATGAGGCCCGAGAGAGAGAGGGGTGAAATGCTTTACGAGAACATGTTCAACTGAAGGCCCGCCGTCGGAAAACCTGCGCAGAAAGATACAACTGATATCTCAAGTATATGATGTATATGTGGTATGGGCGCAGCCATCCGAAACAGAGTACACTATAATCCGGATCCAGGGTATGGGCGCAGCCATCCAGCGAGGATCAAATAAATAGACTCAGGTATGGTCGCAGCCATCCAATCAACGAGTCATATACATAATGAAAATAATCCACAATCGCAGCTTGGATTACAACAGACACAATCCAGGGTCTTGCGCTCCATCTCGACCCAAACAAAGTACAAGTTCGAGCATGCGAATATGTGAGCTGAAGTCGAACATGCAGGAACATCGTCTAATTACCAGCCAATGATGAAAGTCAAGTATCGGTATCGCGAGAGGAACCACCAATAATGACGATGGTCCTCAAGGCACCACAGGACAATCTACCTGAATCAGAGTTGGCCGCCGAACACCCGCAGAAGTAAAATCACTCGACCTGAGGCCAATGATGAAAACCTCACCGCCGAATGCGACGAACCCGCCATCGAGGCTGCAGCTCACAAGGTACCATAAAGGAGCTCCTAGATCAACTTCTCGGGATAATGAGCCGAAGTCGACAAGAAGTGACCTGATAGAAGGTGGGCCATAATGTTTCCCACATCATCGATATGAGACAGAGGAACATGATGTTTTTGTTGTGAATCAGGATCGGGTGAGAATCGAGGAAGGTTGATGCTGGCAGGCCAACTTCTCTTGAACATATAAACGGCACGACAGTGGACTTGGCAGTGTATGACATCAATGGATCAGAGGTCATGGTGACAAGGCAATGAGCAGAGGAGAGGTCAAAAGGGATTATCCAAACCCACAGAGGCAAAGTGAAGAAACGAGATGAGATTTCCCCAACCCGACACGAATGCAGACAAGTGCCATGTCCAAGAGCGACATATTGCCGATGACAACGACGATGGTTCCATTTTTCCCCCACCATTTATGGCGAGTACCCCAATTATTTTTGATAACAAGCTTGAAGGGGATAGCATATGCTTGTGATATAAGTCCGCCCTTTGGGCGAATCCATCCTAGTGCATTTAACGAGTCCTAGGAAGGAGAAACTCCGAGAACGTCATTTCGACGGAATCCAATGTCATCAGGGTTTAACGAGTCTGACAAAGGAAGAACTCGGCGTCTTTTCATGTTTAGAGAGTTTGAAAAGACAGCGGAAAAGAAAACTCCACAGGTCCATTTTCGTAAATAGTTCCCCAGATCCGAAAAGGTAGAAAACAATATCCGGGAAAACCTCCTAGTCGCGATAGGCTAGGGTATTCCTTTTTCGTAATCGATCCAGCCCAGCCCGAAAAAGGGTTAAACTTATACTGGGTAGATGTCGATTCGTGTCCAATTTAACGAGATCGAAATGACAAGGGCCTCGACAATCTTTTCATGTTTAGAGAGTCAGAAAAGAGCTGAAAGATGACTCCAAAGTGACTTTTTCGTGTATTTACCGAGTCCGAAAAAGTATAAAATACAACTTGTTTCCATCGTTAAAGTCGCAAAAACCTGCTGCTGCACATACCAAGCAAGCGTAAAACCCATTTTCGACATAACATATTAAAATATTTGACAAAATGACTTTTTACAACTCATTTTATGTCAAAAAGTTATAAATATGCCAAATTGGTGAAAATAAAATTACATTTACTATTTACCTTGGTAAAAAGCAACAGTGATCCATTTGGAGCAGAAACTTCTGACGGCGATTGCGACAAATCTGGTTTACCATTCAGTTTCTCGTCTGCTACAGGTAAGAGGCGCTTCCCTGCTCTACATTTTCATCCATTTTTTACTAGTTTTCCCTTGTAAATCAGTTCTATGTGGCCACTTTTGAAATTTTAGGGCCGCGCTCATTGGAGCGGGTATCGGGCACGGACCCGCGCCAATGGGCTCTTTTATACAAAGGGCTCACGCCACGTGGCGCGACTGTTCACAAAACAGCCGTGCCAGCGGCCGAACTTAAAATTCCGCCTAAAAAATCGATATTTAAACCAAATTGCATGGAATTTGAGGCCTACCAGAGATCTAACTAAGGGTTTATGACCATATGGATGCAAGTAATCAAGAAAAATGGTGATTGAATGGAAAGAACGAGAGCATGGAGAAGAGGATGAACAGGCCATCCAAAGTGAAGCTTGTATGAATGCCCTCAGAAACTGTGGGCTGAAGAAGTTCTTCCTTACACCCTGTCTACGAGCTCAGCCTGAGCTCCTCCAGTATTTGATCAGTATTTGGGATGAACATGAACAAGTGTTCAGGTTGCGAGATCAGGTATTAGAGATGGAGGTTTCTGATGTTTATTTTATCACCGGATTGTCTCGTAGAGGTTCGATCCCTGTCTTGACTGGAAGCAGACCATCTGGCGAGAATATGGAAGAAGTGATGGCACGAGTGTGCCGAGGAGCACAAATGGGATCAGGAAGCAAGAAGGTGGATATCCACACTATCCCTGATCTGGCATTGAGAGTTGTCCTACATACCATCACGCGGGCTGCAGGGTCGCAGGCACCGCATGAGGCCACAAAGGCCCAACTCCTGCTGGCCTCAGAATGCATGAGTCCCTTACTGTTCGATTGGGAAACAACAGTAACGATAAATATGAAAAGGCAACTCACAAAATGCAAACAAGCTAAACTGAAATAGTTTGGCTATGGTTCCATCCTGGTATCGTTCATTCTGGAACGCTTACCAATATTCCAGGGCCAAGGGGCCTCAGTAGTAGATCCGATACCACGAGAGCCAAGAATGGCTCACTGGGCAGCGTTAATGCCCAGAGCTGGAGGCAACCAACAGATGTCCTGGAGGCCAGAGTTCTTTAGGTGGTTACGGTGCCAGTTGATTGTAGTGGAAGACTGGACCTATGCAGGAACTGACTTCATCGGAGACCCAGATCTCCCACTGCCAGAAGGAGATGACTGGGACGAGGAGTTGGGTAAGACCTCATGTTTTTGATTTTATGTTTTATGTTTTTTTTGTTAATACACATTCGTCCTAACACATTTTATATATGTATGCAGATGTGGGACCTGAGAGACCAGCTGGGATGTCTCCAATCTCACGGAGGACTCACCTCGCCCCTGATCCTCAGGGAGAGGGCACCGGAGGAGAGGAGTTGATCCAGAATCTCGAGGGCATTGCCCGAGTGATTCCGGACTATGCTCGGCTGGCGGACGTACCGATGGCATACCAGCGTCACACAGTGGGAGTTCCAAGTCGGATCCACCGAATCCTGAGACGCTTAGTGCGTGCAGTCACATGCTATCATGAGCACCATGTGGATTAGCTCTTAGGATTTATACCACACCTATTTTTTGAGAGACATATCGTCTCCGGATGTACTTAAGACGACTATGTATATTTTGACTTTTATGTGACACACTCTATGTAAACATTTCGATATCTATATATATGTGCATATCTATTTCTGGATGGATCTTTCTTTACATGTGATGATGATTTACAAATTGCGCAAATGTCTGTCTAATACCAAATTTACTACTGCATCTGTTAATGTATTCAAATGCCTGGGTATATGATGATATGTAATGTAGTCAAAATTTCTTTCCAGTAATTGAATACGCAGATACAAACATAAGATGGACGGGTTCCTTACCGAATAGCGTCCGTTCAGTTGTAACACCACAAGTTGTGAATCTAGATACGCGAGCAATTCACGGATACCAAGGTTTACTGCCTTGGTTAATAATTCTAACACAGCACTATATTCCGCGATGTTGTTCGTGGTACGTCCTAGACACACTCCTTGCAGGTTGATCAACTCACCAGCAGGATCATAGATTACCCAGGCTGCTGAAGACAGATTCCTGGTACTGCGGGAGGCACCATCCGCGAAACCAACAAATGGATGAATATACATCTGCACAACCAGGAAGACCCAATCAGCAGAAAGATGTTTACAAAGCACACCACACTATACATGCACACAAATGAAAATCACACACCTATGTACACACACCACACCAAGAAATCACTTCAGGCATAGTACTTTTTGAGGTACAACCCATTTTTGGGCTGCGCCAGCGGAACTCCTTCATAATCTATAAGCTCATAGACCCCATTTTTCAAAATGCGTTTTACTATATAGGGCCCATGCCACATAGGCTGGAACTTACCGGCTCCAATCTTGTCATGTTCTTGATCGTACATGAGGACGAGGTCTCCTTCGATAAAGGAACGAGGAGAAACAGATTGATCAAAATGAGTTTTGACCCTCTTCTTTTGTGCTTCGATAACCAAAGAAGCCATATGACGGGTTTCATCTAACCGTTCTAGATACAGAAGACGTTCTTCCTCAGCAGAAGTATTAGGTAGAAGCTCCACAACTAATTTCAACGAAGGAATCTCGCATTCAACCAGAAGAGTTGCTTCCAGACCATACACCAATTGAAATGGTGTGAACCCAGTTGCACTCTTTGCAGATGTTCGGTATGCCCAGAGAGCTGAGAACAGTTGGAGATGCCAATTGGATTTGTGAATACCAACTGTTCGCTGAAGCATAGTGACTAAAACCTTGTTCACTGCTTCAACCTGACCATTCGCCTGAGGGTAATATGGTGTTGAGCTGTCGTGACGCAAGCCCAACTTTGAAGTCAGCTCCGCCATCATATAATCTCGGAAATGAGTACCGTGATCAGTGACGATGGCTTGAGGAACCCCGAATCGTGCAATAACGTGGTTGAATATAAATTGAGCAGCCGTTTTCCCGTCAGCAGCTAGTGTAGGCATCGCCTCAGCCCACTTAGTGAAGTAGTCGACGGCGACAATGATATACGCATGCCCCCCGGCCGAGTGAGGGTTACACGTCATAAAATCCACGCCCCATTTCGCAAAAGGGCCGACGGTAATAACGGGATGCAATGGTAAAGGCGGCGCGCGCATCTTGCGCTGGAATATCTGGCATGCATGACATTTACGGACTACAATGATACAGTCTTTGAATATGGAAGGCCAGAAATAACCTGCTCGCAGAATCTTATGGGCAGTAGCATACCCGGACATATGTCCACCACAGGCGCCACTGTGGCAGTCATTTAGGACCTTTTCAGCCTCTTCCAAGGTTAGGCATTGCCGGAGCACCGAATCTACTCCAATGCGATATAAGGTATCTCCTACTATACGGTAGGGTTGGGACTGGTGCCGAATCCGACGGCGGGCAGCTTTATCCAACTCAGACCGAAATGTCGAGGTCTGAAGATACACTATTATGTCACCGTACCAAGGGTCACGAGTACTGATGAGGAAAAGTGTTTCGTCCAGTATATGGTCTTCAGAGTGTGAGGGAACAGAGTCTGTAGGGAGAGAACATATCAAATCTGCGAAGACCAGTGATTTAGTTGACTTAGCAGTAATGAACTCCAAGTCAAACTCCTGCAGGATCATAATCCATTTGGAGTACTTGCCCCCCAGTAATTGTCTAGAAATAATATACATCATAGGGTTGCAGTCTGAAACCACTGTTATTGTGCGCAAAAGGATGTAATCATGAAAGCGTTGTACAGCGTGTACTACTGCTAATGCCAACTTCTCGACATGTGCATAACGCGTTTCCGGGTCAAGAAGGTTCCGAGACAGGTAATAAACAACATGTTCATCACCGTGATCGTCATCCTGCACCAAGACCATGGCTATGGTGCTAAATGCGGCGGCTAGATATAAAGTGAAGTCGCGGTGGTAGTCCGGAGGACGAAGCAACGAAGCATTGACAAGCAACGTCTTCAGCTTCTCAAAGGATTCCTGAGCAATTTCGTCCCAATGAAAGGGAACGTTCTGCTTTAACAAACGAGTGAATCCTTTGGCCACCTCGGCATAATTCGGGATAAAGCGCCGAAGAAAGTTCGCTTTCCCTTGTAGACTCTGTAACTAATACAGGGAGGAGGGTGATGGGAGATTTACGATGGCCTCGACCTTTAGAGGGTCAAGGCGAATTCCGTCTTTCGAGACTATGAATCCTAAAAGACGGCCAGAATCAACGCAGAAGACGCATTTATGAGGATTGAGCTTGATATTGTAGCGCCTACAACGAAGAAAGATCTGGTGGAGATGCTCAGGATGGTCCTCTCGCTTACCTGAATGGGCTGGCAAGTCGTCCAGATAAGGCTGAACGATATGGCGAATGTCATGAAAAGCATAGGACATCGCACGCTGAAAAGTGGCTCCAGCGTTCTTCAAGCCGAACGGGAGTTTTTTATACGCGAAAGTACCCCACGGACAGATGAATGTGGTATTATGTTGATCCTCAGGTGCAATATTGATTTGATTATATCCTGAGAAACCATCCATTAAGGAATAGATCTCACTCTCGGCACATTCGTCGATGATCACACAATTGCATTATGTAGGATGGGATAAATAAAACCCGCATTCAGAAGTTTTTCAACTTCTGCCTTGATGGCGGTGGCTTTCCGAGGATGCATGAGGCGTAAGCATTGGCGCACGGGTTTCGCACCTCGATAGGTTGGAATCTCGTGCACTACGATACTGGGATCAATCCCCGACATTTCCTCGTAAGACCACGCGAAAACATCTCTGAATTCTTTGAAAAGCTCAGTATAGACTTGAATCTCATCGGGAGAACAAGTCACACCCACGTGAATATTCTCAACGATCCCCGGTTTAACGGAGATGTTGATCGGGATAGTCTGAGTAATGTTACTCAGGTTACCCTCCGAAAAAACCTCGTGCGTCAAAATGGGCGTTTGAAGAGGAGGGGTAGGAACCTGAGTAGCATAACGCTCCAGACAGTCAGTCATTGCCCCCAAGCTAGGCATAAAAGAGGAGCGATGATGTCCATTTTCCCAAGGCGGCTCCTCAAGAGACATAGTTTCAATGATAGCCTCATCGGAAGGAAAAGTATCTTTGAGAGGATCAGGTGAATCAGCCTTACCAAGCCAGGGGGATTGAGAGTAGACGTCGAGAGCCATGCTCAAAGGAGCATGCTGAGGAGGTGGAGGATCAGATGCAGCAACAATTTCACAGTAGTTGATCTCTACTAGCGTCAATGGCATTGATTCTCCAAACTCAAACACCTGCTCAGGCGTAGGAATAAGCCAGGGGTCATCAGACCTGGACATCATGTTGACTTGAGCAGTGTGCGGTGGTGGTGCGGGAAAGATACCCATGAGGACTGGGTCTTTCAAGAGACCAGGTCCTACACTGTCCGGGGGATTCGGAATTTGATCCACGTATGGAACGTTGTTCTCAGAGGTAGAGGTGAAAAATGACAACTGATCCACCGTGACAATCTTGCCCTCGTGAGGGAACTTAATGAATCGAAAGACGGTGGACGGCACGCAGAGCATGGCATGGGTCCAGCTGCGGCCAAGAAGTATATTGTAGTTGAGCTTAGCGTCAACCACTTCCACTTCTACATTGACAATTTTTCCCTGTAATGTGATCGCTAGACTCTCGAGAACGCCCAGGGGTTTAGATTCCCGACCATCAAATGCCTCAAGGGCATTGGGGGATGAAGAAAGGACTGGAGAGCCGATGGCCTTCCAGCAAGCGGAGGACATAACGCAGGTAGATGCACCTTCATCCACAACGGCCCTATGAATGTTCAGACCGTTAATCCCGACTTGAATAATCAGAGCGATTTGATGTGGAAGCTGGGGAGTGAAATTCTCCAAATTGAAGGTGAGAAGACTCGAGTCGGCAGGATCAATGCCCCCGATCGCAGACAATAAAGCCTTCCGTTGCGAAGGAAAACTTTGAAGAACTTCTAGCGCAGACATGGTAGACGACGCCTATGCCAAATCCTCAACAATGTTGTAATGTTGAGCGGCACAAGCATTTGGATTATAAGAATATCTTCAAAGGACACCTTTAAGAGGTGGCTTCACAACGGGTTCAGGAGTAGGCTTCTCAATTTCCAACGGACCGGAGACAGGTGGGGGAGGCGGCCCATCCGCAATTGCCTTCCCGGGTGCTTGCCGCGATTCGTTGTAATCCTTCGACCGCGTAGCGACAGAGATAGGTGCAACACTCTTCACCATGAAAACCTGAGACCCAAACGGTGCAGATGGTGACGGCTGTTCGACCATCTGGGTCTGCTGAGAGGGAAATGGCTCTTTTAACACGGCCGGAGTCCCTTTTGGGCCTTTAAGAAGTTGAATAACCTCGGATCGTCGTGGAAAATCCTTAGTATAATGGTCCCCTTCACAGATGAGGCAAGGGTACTTCGGTTTACGTTGGGAGCCATCCTCAGTACGAGATTTAGATTCTGGTTTCGGGGCATCAGATTTAGATTTGCCTTTTCCCTTCTTCTTCCCCTTGGAGGATTTGTCCGCAGGATTGGCTTGAACGGCATTCACCTCCGCAGTTTTTCCAGAATCGGATGAGGCGGGATTAGCAGAAGTATTGTTGGAAGAATTAGACTTCTGCTTCCCATTCGAAGATTTCTTCGAATTCTGAAAGACAGAACCAATGACACCATCCACCGCAGGGGTAGGCGGAGCCTTAGAGGTTCCGGGCCGTGGAGCATCAGTCAAGATGTCATAAAGCGTGCCGGACTGAGAATAGACAAGATCCAGGTATTGGGCACGCGCGATGGCTTGTTCCTCTGTCACGCACGCTCCCATCGCAATATCCTGAGCGATTTTATTCACAAAGGAGGTGGTGAACCAGTGAGTCAGTATCTGATCAGGTATGTGAAACTTGATCAGTCTACGACAGCGCCGCCACTCATGAATGTGATATGAGATGTGAGTGGCTTTATCCTACTTCAGGGAAGTCAGGAGGTGCGTCCCGGCTTCATACCAAACCGGTAACTGAAAATGCGTGA
This sequence comes from Pinus albicaulis, assembly GCA_034641835.2. NCBI lineage: Eukaryota > Viridiplantae > Streptophyta > Pinopsida > Pinales > Pinaceae > Pinus > Pinus albicaulis. The sequence goes on from CM076579.1 coordinate 1,383,708,004, forward strand.
GGAAAGCCATGGATAAAGAGTTGAAATCTTGGAAAATGCCACGGGATAACTCTATGTACCACTTAGCAGCAGCTCCAGTTAAAGTACGCTGGAAGAGGCGCAGGCGAATCGAATCGTCGACCCAAGAGTTAGACGAACACCAAAGATGATACGTCATCACATGTGCCTAGGGATCCTCTCCGGCTTTTCCCTCAAACTTGGGGCAATCACCTGGTATCTTGGTAGGAACCGGAGGCCAATACGGATTATGTAAAATCGGATCATTGGTCAACTTTGAAACGTCTGACAGCTCCAAGGTAGCTAGGAATGGCAATGGAGGATTAACCGTCATGCCAGGCCCAGGATGAGGTCCGGTACCCATACTCCACGATGGTTGTGAATATCCTTGCCCCCACGGGTTCTGTCCTGCAGGATTCTGACCGTAGGGGGCGTAGGTCGTATAACCAGACTGATTTGGATGCTGGTAACCATAGTGTGGGGCTTGATAACCAGGGTACGGACCCTGATTATGTGTCGGCCCCGTATAAGCAGCGTTTGGATTTGGCTGCTGAGTGTAGGTAAAACCGGGTGGAGGAGGATAATACTGAGAGCCTCTGGGGTGGTTATAGTTCGGTTGAGACTGACCATGAGGATAATAACCACCTAACAGATGAGTGAGGTGGCGAAAGAAAAACCTACTTGAACTTTGATAAGTAGGGCACGATTCATTGATTTGTTGCGGCATTGAATGAACACCGGGCGGTATGCGGGGTTAATGGAATGGCCGGACTACCACAGATAGGCAGGTTGACACGTGAAGGGCGGCTTGAGTGAACGAGGTTGACCCGGGTGGGAGGGCTGAGAATGACGAGTTGACCGGATAGAACCGAGCGACGCCGGTTGCGCGAGGTTGGCCCGGACTATCGTGAGCCCAGGTTATGCGGATGGTGGTGCTTTGGAGGCGGGTCTGCACGAGATTATGCCGGATGAAGCCGGTGGCCGGTGGTGGAACATGACAGTGCCTGCTGACTCAGTTTGACCTGAAACGAAACCAGCAGAGTGGTCCCGGGCGATATGCAACATTCGGCTGCGGGATCACGTAGTTTGCATCGGTAAAGAGAGTGGTTGCCCCGGGACACGTAGACCGGTCCCGGTTGATACCCCGGCTGAGGCTGAACAGGTTGACCGGAAGGGCTATAATACTGTCCTTGCGGACCGTACGATGGCCCTTGTTGGCCGACAGGATAGCCTTGAATGGGTTGCCCCTGTGGATCATAAAGATAGCCAGGTTGGCCTGTAGGTTGGCCTTGGAAAGGCTGTCCTTGCAGGTTATAAGCCTGGTTATAAGGTAAACCTTGAGCATAGAGATAAGCCTCAGGAGCGGGTAGACGTAAAATCTCCCCGTGCTCATCATACTGACTTGGGAAAGCATACACGGGAGTACCATCCTGTGCATAGTGCGAAAAGTAAGAGCGGTTAGGATCTTGGGAGGACGGTCCAACCTCGGCGTTCGGCTGTTGCAAAGACAACCAATACTCCTCCGGAGAGATATTCTCTGGTATAGCAGTCGCTAGATAAACATCTTCAGGAGTTGGCACAGCCCTCGCAGTGGATTCCGTGACAACAGGAGAAGAGGCGGCCACACAGACAGTGGGCCGGACGGGAATAGAAGTAACGAGCGTCTGAGGAGACACCCCGGGTGTAGTAGTAGCTGGCCTCGAAGCAAGAGATGACACTCCCATAGAGGCTGCGGCGGAAATGATCTGACCCAAAGATCTGTATCCCTGTGGTAAAGAAGGACTGGCTGTTGACATGTCAGCCAGCTCAGAATTGTCTCCTTGAAACAATCTTCGTGGGAAGAGTTGATAGTCTTCACCAGACGTTGGGATTTCCTCACCAGAATCACTCATGGTTGATCTTGCCGTTAAATCTCGCAAGAGACGGCGAGGACTAGGAGGAAATACAGCAGCAAAAAAAGGCGAACCCGATGTAAGAGAAAGGAAATCAGCTCCTAATCTCAATTCAGACACAGGGTCCGAAAAGGGCCAATTGAACTCAACTGGTCCTCCAAAGGGTTGCTCAGCGAGAACCGGTCCCCCGTCAGGAAAATCGGAAACAATAGGCTGTTGCGGTTCAGCAGAGGATTGGAAAGCCTCTGAAGAATCGTCTGTGTAAGGACTACCAGTAGACGAAACCGAAGGTTCCGCCACTGTGGCAAAAGACCAGAGAAAAAAGAAGCAAACACACACACGGGCTGAAAACGAGTTAAGACACACGATCAAACGGTCAACAAGCAATATCTAAGCGGGTGTGTAATCGTGGGTGATTAATTTTTACCACATTGAAAAGTAAGAAACTCTACCGTTTCATGTTTTAAGAGTCGAGAAACGATAGAAAGATGACTCTATCTCTTTCAGATTTGATACAAGCGTGAAAGGACAAGCGCTTGACAATTTTTTCAAATTTAGGGAGTCAGAAAAGACCAAATGACTGCTCAGGAAAAACTAGGCACAAAGGGTGTACTAAATATCCGTGAACTGCAATATACACCTTGGTTTCAATAACGAAACATAAATCGACCAAGGACTTTCCGTACGTGCAGGCAATCTCCCCGAATGCTGTGTTCGGTGTATCACGGGTATAGGGCGGCAGACTCGGCTTCCTGTGGATAAAGGATTGAAAACCTAGAGGGGTCTCCCTTTATATACGCGACGATACGGGGAGCACAAGTCCGTACTAGCGCTGTCTAAAGCCAAAAGGTGAACGACAGCTACTAGGTTTAAAGACGCCGAAACACGTCTCTAGCCTAGACCTCTAAATATGTTTCGTTAGATTTCAATGCTGCCTTAGGTTAATTGAGTGGATTTTAAAGTTGATCTTCAATTAGGTTTCAATTTTCAGGCCCTAACGAATGTATTGTTTCAAAAAACTCCTAAATGCAAAGCTACATGCCACAGTAGACCATTTTGTTCAATGAAAACTAGCTACAGAAGAGTTGAGAGTCTTTACACAAACAAAATGATTCGGAAGACAAACAATGAGATCTCTAATGCAACTAATGAAATTGAAAACTTTTCATTCAAATCACTAATTACTAGTAAAATCGAAAAATTTCAATTTGCACTAATTCAACCAAAAGCACAAGAGATTTTTTTTTGTAATTTTCAACGTTTGATAGCTAAATGCACTAAACAAACGGAACAACTTGAGAAACGATATTGAGAGAGAAAAACAAGCAAATTTCACTCAACGACACAAGCAATCATATCCCAAATCGACCAAAGTCTCTCAAAACCAAGAAAAGACTCAAAGGCTCCAATGGACCGTGTGATCTAGGCCCAAAGAAAGACCAAACGAAATTTGAATGAAGGAATGAGCAATCACCCAAAAATCGCAACAAAACAGTGAAAAAATACTAAGAGGATGCGGAGGAGCAATCAGAAAGTCGACTGGACAAACGAAACACCAAAACTCCCAAGGAGGGCTCGATACACAAAGCCACTAGATGCCCTAGGGCTTAAAACGTGAAATCGATAGATAAAAGCAAACAACCAAAGGACGGAGGCAAATTCCCAGTCAAACAGGACTCCAACACACTTAGGTAGTCGGAAAATCAAGAAGAAAAGAACTGACCAGACCCAGAGAGCCCAAAACTGAGCAAACTCAAAAACCTTACAGGAGTGGCGCGACTGTCGGGCTAAAAAGCGCGCCAGTCGAGTTTCTCAGCCAAAAACAAAAAAGAACTACTCCAGAAACAGATCAATGTATACTAAGCAAACCAAGAAGCAAAAAACAGCAAAAGAACCCAACCCATAAGGCTCACCAAGTAAGGAAAATCATAAAATAATCAAAATGAGACAATCTAAACGAGACAGTGAAATCTAGACGATCCCCAGCGGAGTCGCCAAATTGTTGAGGAGGTAAATCCCCTCTGCGGACAGAGGCGATCCCTACTAGCCCAGCAGGGGTCTAGCAACAATCACGAAATGTTACAACGCAAGTTCCTAGTTACGAATGAAAAGACCAAAAATGGAGGCCTACCTGGAATCCAACGCTATGATCTGAAGAAGAGAGCGTTCCCGTTCCTCAGCCTTGGCAGATGACGATCCTCCACGATCTCCGCGGATGGACACATGCACATGCAAGAAACAAACAAATACAAGCATAAAATCCCCAGCATCCGTAACTAAACATCGGTCAGAAAAGATATTACTCGCATTAACATGATATAAAAACGAGTGGAACCATAATCATAGTCATCTATTAAAGTGATAAACGAATAGAAGTTACAACCAAGTTCTGACGTCGCAGCTTCCTTCGAACGGGTCTCCGGTTGTCCACGTCTCGCAAAGCTCGCCAAGGAAAGGGAAACCTCTCCAGAGTCTCGTAACAATGGTCTCCTCGCTTGAATCGGCCTTAAGGGAAAGAACTCTTACGACTTGGAGGCCCTTGGGAGTGGAGGTGGAAGCTTAGGCACTTCCAGGACAGCTTGCCATGGAATTGAGAAGCGGGCTTTTATGGATGGAAGGAGGAGTTGGGATCCCTATTATTGTGAGCTGGCCTATCCAACAAGGAAGGTTCCATGGGAGTGGCAAACCACTTCCCTTCCATGGAACTCCCATAGCCGAACCTCCCAACTCAAGATAGGCAATGGTTTCTGAGTTTGTTGAAACACAACTTCCGCCATCTTTATTTAAAAAACACTCCTTAAATTGGTGTGTGATATGCAGGACGGAGCGCCGATTGGCAGCCTCTTTGTAGGATTTTCCTCATTGGCGCGAGTGATGAACTGTCTGCCCGCGCCAATGCAAAAGGAGATGTTTTCATGATTTTTTGCAAGGAGATGTCTTTAGGGAAATTGAAGTTCATGCTTAGAGGAATGCATTGATGATGTTTTCAAGGCATGACAATGTTCACAGGTCACAAAATGGGTCCTCCATTGTGCGGGACGGGGAATGGTAGGGATGGTGACAAATTACTGTGTAACACCATTGTTAACTAAAATTAACAGTATGTTAAAAACATTGATTGTACAAAACCTAGGATTTTTCATTTTTGGACCATCTTTGTTTCATGGTTCTCATCTTTGCACTGGACCTAATCAAGCTTCCTTGTTCAATCCTATCTCATTTTGTCTTCATTCAACCCAACCGTGGATTATGGGAACAGGTCATGTACTCCTAATGTATACATTTTTCAACATGGTAAGAAATCTAGCCACTGAGGATGATTCATGGTGATTACCAAATACAATGAAATCATAGAAACATTTCATTATGTATCTCTTAGTGAATGTACTTGACCTAATCAAGCTTCCTCACTTAATCCTACCTCAGTTTGTCTTCATTCAATCCAATTTCAAATCATGGTAATAGGTCATATGTCTGACTCCTAGTGTATCCACTTTTCAACATGGTATGAGAGCTAGGCAGTGAGAATGATTGGTGATGATTATCAAATACAATGAAATCAGTGAAATAATCCATTTGTTCACAATATTCACTTTGAATTGCATTCAACTCAAATGACACATACAAGTTTATAATTGGTTTGTAATTCAGTGCTTCAAGATCCATCACGCATAACTCTCAAGTTCAATAAGCTCCTATGCATTTCCTATTTGTTGTCCAATCCATTCTCAACCACCACCCTCTTCATATTGACAAATTTCACCACCCTAGCCTTGCATGCCTAGCACACACTAACCCTAGGCCTAGCCACCAAGAAGTTCGAGGTAATTATGGTCCTTGTCTTTCAAAAAGCTCAAATCAATGGTGTGGCATGTGTGGCCATGTAATATATCCTTAGACAAGATCAAAAGGGAGTTCATTTATGACCTCCCAAGTAGTGAGATGGCCCTTAGGAAAGTTTGTATTACCTTTTATATACATAATTTAAAAGGCAGAACCGAAACAGCCAAAGCCAAGGACTTGAAGCTTAAAAACATGAATTTTGAACAAACTGCATAATCTCTAGTGTTGTTGAGATGTATAGTGCTAAAGTTTTTATTATACTAGATTATTTTTCATTCGTGTTTTCTCCACATTAGGTTAAATATGAATTCAAGCTTGGTAAATATGGTCCCTATATGTCAGTGCTTATATGTTGGTTATAAAAATGAGAAAGTGACCTTGCCTCAAGTACGCTTTATACAAACCTCCCGGGCGTAGCTCTTAGCAGGCCCATGATATGTAATGTGAGTGTGAAGGCCCATGTTTGATTCCTGGAGAAGACTTGCATTGTCATATTTGGGGCGAAGCAATGATAGCTAGATGTTATAACAGTAGTCGTTGGAATTGACCCTGTGTCACATGAGCACAATACTAGCCAAGTTGTTAATTCCTCTAGACACAAAAAAATGGTACTCTTTGTACAATTTAGTCTCTCTACGTCGACTTTTTGATTCAACATGAATATTCATTTCACATGTCACATGAAAAAATAGTGTTGACAAACATGTGGATGACATTTACATTTGTTGTTCATTGTATCTTATACTCTTCTATTCAAGCTAATACTTCAAAATGGTGTTGTAAATGCCAAAATTTGGAAAAACTTGATCGCAGTCATCAAGTTGGGAAATTGATTTTTTTGTTGCTTCCTCAAACGATGATGATGTTGTCATGCATAAATTTAGCATTAGAAGACAACCATTACTACAAAATCTAGCTCTTTACTGCAAAGCCTCACAAAGCAATTTAGATAGAGAGCGACAATTGGATTAGTCACCACTGTCACCTTAGTAACTACTCCCCTAATGTTTTGTGGTCAGATGTAATCCCCACAAGGGAGGCTCCCCAAAAAAATCTCAACAATTAGATAACCCAAGTGCACCAAGCTAAATAACCATTATGGATTAAATACCAAAAAGTCGTTCAAGGATAAATGTTCAATAATTAGGGTTTCAAGTGAGATAAGGTGTAATTCCAAGACAAGAAGTTCAAAGTGCCTATTGCTAAACCTAGAGGGCTTATTTATTCTAAAATAAGCTCAAATATATTCCCAAACATAGGTTATCTACAAATTACAAATTTTTGTCATAAACTAGGGTTTAAATAACACAATTACAACATGCAAATATTTATACAAGCAATAATAAAATAGCCCAAAATTTGTAATAAACAAGTGAAGAATAAAGGATAACCAATGAGTAAACTAAAAAATAAATTACAACAACTCTCAATGACTTAAAACACACAAAAAAACAAGAAAACCCCTAGACGTCAGCTCTAATTAATGGCTGAAAAATGCATTAAAAGAGTGATATTTTTTATTTTCCAATTTAGTGCATACAAAATTTGGCCTTATAATTATAAGGTCCAACGTATGTGATGCTGAAAAATAAATATTTTCCATAACCTAACCCTAATTTACCCTAGAAAACGTTTTTAAAAATATGGTTTTGTTTGTTTTATTATTTTATGGGATTGACACAAGAGGGGACTAGTGCCTTTCTCAATCAAGGGTCAATTGAGTCGAAGGCAAAAATCTATTGAAGAAGACTGATGGAACGATTTAAGGGGAGAGAGAAAGCTACACTTGGATTTCTCAATTCCTCAAGCCCTATCATCATTCAATCTTATTGGAGACAATATGGGAGGGAGATACACTTTGGTTACTCAATAGAAACTTGACGATAATCTTGTGAGAAAGATGTTACAACCATAAAAGATTCAACAACACTTTGGTGAAAATTTCAATAAAACCCTAATCCTACAACAAGAACAAGATCGAAGAAGATACTTACAATAAATTTAGCACAAAATCATTGTTCATCATCCAAGAGAAAAAACCATCCAATGACAATATCCTCCCCAATACAATTTACTCATTTAATGCTCCATAGCGACCAAGAGAAAAGAGACAAGTTATTGCTTCACACATTTAATGCTCCATAGCAACCAAGAGAAAAGAGGCAAGCTAATGTGTTACTAATGTAATGCTCCATAACAACCAAGAGAAAAGAGACAAACTAGTGTGTCTCTCATTTAATGCTCCATAGTGACCAAGAGAAAAGAGACAAACTAGTGCACACTCTCTCAAGTGTGAGTGTGACAATGATCCGAAGTTAAACCAACTTCCCTCTAATTTGTTGAGACCAACCAAGTTGATTTTACCTTAAATTAGATTAAAAGCCCTTAAAATAATATAAATTTGATTACAAGTTGAATAGGTCAGTTGGTCCCAAAAGATAGCCAAGTCTAATACAACATAAAAACAAACCTCTTCTAATCCGTACATGTGAGCTAAAAGGCCTCTACATGAGACTTCATCCTCTAAAAGGTGTGTTCCTCATCAAAATATGCCATGGATTACTCCAAAAGGTGTTGCTCACTCGAAAATCCATGCCTCCTCATCAAAAGGTGTCCAATCAACAAGAACACGCTCCCTCAATAAGGTGTCATCATTAAATAAGCCCATGACATATACATCATAGAGCTAGGGAATGATGTCATCATGTAGAGCAATGCAACATCCTCTTTAGAGGGGTCTCAAATCATCATAGTCATCAAATCATCTCATAAATAAGACAACATCCATCAAGAAGATGCAGTCCCAACTTAGAGATGTGTTGTCGTCTCCAGGGTACATTAACTCTCTAAGCAACACCTTAGCTCAAATGTGCATTGTTTTAAGTCCTATAAGGATAGGAGAGTGCAATCAACTATTTTGGATACATCCTAAGGTCAACACTCCTCGAAAGGTGGAGTGGTCATCATCCTAGCTCTAGTTCCCGGTGAACTCATCAAATGGGGTTGGACATACTCTCTGAAGTGTTAGATAAACATATACAATACCTCAATGGTTGGAAATTGTACTTAGGAGTATGCATCTAAAACATACTCATGGAATCAGGCGAGATCAACATCATTGGTGTAAGGACCATAACAGTATTAGAGTGGGTCATATTTAATGCAAAAGGCATCAAAGTACTTTACACAAGCATCATCTTCAAATGTCTATCAAGCTTATGATTTGTAAACAAGTAACCATGCTTAGAAATGGGAGAGTTATCACAAAGCCCTATTAGGTGCTTCAAATCCTAATAAGAGGAACAATTTCCTAGGCCGGCCCATCTATTAAGGAAATTTTGAGGTCTAAAATGGAGCTCCTAAGGAAAATAATAAAACAATGGTTGAAATAATAAAATAAGAGATGATTTTTTAAAAATAAATAAAGAAAACTATTTTTTTTAATTGCATTTTCGGCTTATCTCCTTATAGGTTTACTTAAATGTCAAGTGTCGGCACCTGTTGGGTGTGGAATTAAATTTCGTTACGCATCCAACAAGTACACACTCACATACATTTGAGCAGACCCACACCAAAAAAGATGAAAATAAGAAACATGTATTTTAAATATATTTCCAATTTTTCTCAATGTGGGTCTACTCAAAAGTATGTAAAGTGGATACTCATTGGATGCAAAATTTAATTATGCATCCAACAGGTGCCTACATTCGAAATTTGAGTAAACATATAAAGAGATAAGCAGAAAATATTATATATATATATATAGTTTTCTTATTTTCCCCCAAAAAATATTTATGCTTGGGGATGACATCACCGTCTTGAATCTTATTTGTTATTTGTAAGTTGATTTTGTTAGTACATTTTTTGTTTTGATGTCAAATTTTGACCTCAAAATTCCCTTAATGCAATTAATAGTTGCAAGTGGTCAATGACATGGTAGGGTTTTACTTCATGGAGGATGCCACAGACATTGTACTAGTTATGAAATTTCAACATCCTTGAACATTATGATGTAAGAGGGAGCAACCGTGGGACTTAAGTTACCCATTTCCTCAACCTATTTTTACCACTCTTCTTGTGAGCCGTTTTATTCATTGGTTTTTCCTTTAGATGCACGACTTGGGTTATAAGCTTTCATTTATTCATCATTGACCCTTAAAAACAAAGTGCTTCATTGCACATCATGGTTGGGATAATCAAAGTTCCTTTTATTTAGATAGTCCATGCATTAGCTAGGAATTGGGTGAGGGCTAATGAGCGGGGTAGATCTCAAGCTAGGCTTTTGTCCATGTACTTTCATTTATCCCTATTGATCTTTTGTGTTTTAACATTATGGCCCATGTTGTTTCCTTTATTCTGCTACATCGACCTCTTAGGGTAATGCTTTTAAGCCCCTACTCAAGGATGAGGAAAATAGGGAACCAATAATGGTGATAGATAACAATCGGCTAGAATTTGGGACGTGGATACAAGGGCAAGATGGAAGGAGTTAAGTATGGATTACCATGAACATACAACATCAATAAAAGCCTCCTATTTGTGCCCCTCCTAGATGTGAAAATTCCTCAAATCTGGAATCCTATTGCAGCAACTAGTATTAATTCTTCTAACTGATAAATTAATTATTCAGTTTATTGCTACGGCAGCATCAAATTAAACACATTGCAACCTTCACTATATAAACTGCGGAAAATTACAAGTGCGGAAATAAAACTGAACAATAAGAAATCATAAACACGTTATAGTTGTTTTTGAACTAGTGTCCCCGGAAAAACCCAATGCGGAAAAACTGGTGTAGAAACTAAGGGATTTATTATTATGTAGTAATTTTTTTGAATACAAACTGGGATGCCTTACTGGCTATCCTCACAGAGAATCTGACTGACAAGAAAGCTGGTGAGATTACCTCACACAATGTCACGGGAATCCCAACTGGCCAAAACCCCAGATGGCAATCCCTCCACTGCCTCTCCGCAGTCACTACATCACTCTGCGTGGGGACTGTGTGGCTTCTGATGCCTATATCTGACCCTCTGGCCCCTTTCGATCTCACACCCCGGCTCTTCGGCACTGGATATGACTAATCTTCCCCTAAATAACAGACCTCCTCAAGGCTGCAGCATTGGCTCTGCGTAGCTACTATGCTGCCTCTATTGGTATTGCTTTCTGTCTTCTCTTATGTGTATTCTCCAACTTAGGAATAGAGTTTCCAAATAGAATTACTGCCACTCTCTGCATAGAATCTCTAGATCCATCTTTTCTCTGATCACTGCTCACTTCATAAATTCAATCTTTTGATCCTTTCTTTGTCTCCATGTGTTTTCCAAATGACCCTTCAAGCCCTTCTTATAGTCTTCTCGTTGAAACTTCAACGACCGACATTAAATCTCTAATCAACGACTAAGATTAACTTTTGACTTGATCCGCTTTTTCTAGAACATTCACAGCCATATCCTATTAATTCACTTTAATTATTTTATTTTCCTAAGTTTAGACTTAGGGTCCCTTTAAAAGAATTTTTTTTTCAATAAAATACAATCTGGGTGGAATTTCCCAAAACGATTTCTGGATTATCTAGAATACATGTGTCTAAGCCTCCCTGCAAATTTTGAAACTTAGAGCACATCCAATGCTACCAGAAATCAACACTCCTTAGCGAGGAATGTGCTCTAGCAATGCACCTTGTTGAGTACTGCTCTGATTCTGCAACATCTCCCTCTGCGTTGTTGATGTCAGAAATTGTTGCGCACCAAATATGTGCAAACATTGCATCTGTATTACTGCTGATACTGCCACTATCAACACTACATTCGTACTACAACTCCCTCTCAGATTCTGCATTCATGCTGCTGCTGCTTCTGTTGACAATGCCACTGCCAACTTCTACTACACTGTAATATGGTTTCTCACTGCAACTGAAGAACATCCAAAACTAAACAAGTGTTCAACATGATGCATCTCGGTACTGAAGATATGTCTATTGCTAGCCTCTGCATTGTCCCTCTGAAGTTGTTGTGTTTTTTATGACTCTGTGTTGTGCCTCACTGCATTGTTGCCAACTTTGCTATGCACTGCTCAGGTTCTGGCATTGCTAACCACTGCTTTGTCATTTCTACACTCCTCTGCACCAAATGGCACTCATCCATCCTGCTACATCTTATTTGGGCTCTCGTAGCAAGGTAATGATCCGAGAGGTGGACTCCTCAAGGATCCTGGCCATTTGTAGATCTCTGGGTCTACAACTCCAAGTCAGCCCACTTCCCTCCTAGAAGTATATGAGCTATCATGGCGAACTCTTCCTCATCGATCCTGGCAGGTGTTGCTTGCAGATCATGCTTCTCGATCGTGTCCTTCTTCTTGAGAGGACACTGTGTGGCATAATGACCCATTTCACTACACCATAAGAATTTGATCTTGGAAAGATCCTTATTCTTTTTATGTTGCTCTTGTTTCCCCTTTGATGCAAGGACCACATTATCCTCCTCCTTTGACTTCTTCCCACTACTGTTACTTCCCTCAAGTTGAAACTTGAGTAAGTCCCTCCTCATCTCTTCTTGTTGAAGAGAAGCCCACATTGACTCCCAGTCCAGCAAATTCTCTCTGCCCAGGATGCTCTGGACAAAGACCTCATAGTCTTCAGACACCGAGTTGAGGGCTAATCTGACCATCTCGGTGGCCTGAGGAGCTGATCCCATAGCTGACATTTGATATCAGTTCTCTTGAAGTCTAGATAGGAATGGATCAATGTGGTCACCTTTCTTCATCCTATCAGTCTGCATCTTCTCCTCCATATACATATTCCGCTACTTGGAAGATCCTTGATATAGCTTCTCCAAGACCTGCCACATTTCTCTAGTAGTCCCTTTGCTAGCTATGTCACATACGACATGATCCCTGACTCCATCAAGGATCAGGCGCTTTTTCTTCGCCATATTCTTCTTGTATTACTTCAGAGGATCTGCATCTACTGGAACAACCACCGTACCTTCGACGAAGAGCTTGAGATCATGCTCATCCAGCACACATTTGATCATTTCCTACCAGATCACATAGTTGGAGGCTCCCTCCAACCTGTCTTGATCTTTCAGCCCGCTTGCTGCCATTTCTGTCAATTGAAAATTGTTGAATCTAGCTCTCTCTTCTTCTTTGCGCAACGCTAGAATGGCTTATGCACTCCTTGCTGGAGATGGTAGATATGCCACTTAAAAACTGTTGCTCAGCTCTCAAAAAAGAGAATTCCCTGGTTAGGAATTCCCTGAGGAAGAAAATTCCCTCAAAGTGTCTCCATATCTTTGTTCTGACGCTTCTGCACCCACAATCACTGCTGCGCAGAAACTGCGTCCCTCCTACTCCTAATCTGCGTTGATCTGTTGTGTTGCTCCCTCTACCTCTGCCAAACTGCAATCTAGAAAAATATTTCCTCTTTGTCGACTCACACAAAGAGAGATTTTCCTTGCTGATTTTGGCCCTCCTGGCTTGGACTACGTAATCTACTGGGAGATCAATTTTCTACATAATTTGTTGCTTACGCAGCTCTTTGATCTTGGCCTCACTAACGCTAAATCTACGGATATGTTCTTTTGTTCCTCCTGCACTCAACTATACAAGCTCTGATACCATGTAAAAATTCCTCAAATGTGGAATCTTATTGCAACAACTAGTATTAATTATTCTAACTGATAAATTAATTATTCAGTTTATTGCTACGGCAACGTCGAATTAAACACACTGCAACCTTCACTAAATAAACTGCGGAAAATTACAAGTGCAGAAACAAAACTGAACCAGAAGAAATCATAAACACATATGACATAGTTGTTTTTGGACTAATGTCCCAGGAAAAACCCAATGCGAGAAAACCAGTGTAGCAACTGAGGATTTTACTATTATGTAGTAAGTTTTCTGAATACAAACTGGGATGCCTTGTTGGCCATCCTCACAGAGAATCTGACTGACAAGAAATTTGGTGAGATTACCTCACACACTGTCACTGGAAGCCCAACTGTCCAAAACCCTGGATGGAAAGCCCTCCACTGCCTTTGCACAGTCCCTGCGTCACTCTATTGGCTTCTGCATTTTGGCTCTTCTACTGGCTGGATCTGACCCTCTAGCCCCTTCCAATCTCACACCCCAGCTCTCCGACACTAGATTTGATTGATCCTTAGCTGAATAACAGAACTCGTCAACGCTGCAGCACTACCCTTGCGTGGCTCTACATTGGCTCTGTATAGCTGCTACGCTGCCTCTGCTGGTACTGCTTTATGTCTTCTCTGTTGTGTATTCTCTGACTCGAGAATAGAGTTTCCAAGTGGAATTACTGCCCCTCTCTACATAGAATCTCTAAATCGATCTTTCCTCTGAGCACTGCTCACTTCAGAAATCCGATCTCTTGATCCTTTCTCCATCTCCGTGTGTTTTCTAAATGACCCTTCAAGCCCTTCTTATAGTCTTTTCATTGAAACTTCAACAACCGAGATTAGATCTCTAATCAATGGCTAAGATTTACTTTTGACTTGATCCGCTTTTTTTAGAACATTCACACCCATATTCTATTAATTCACTTTAATTATTTTATTTCCCTATGTTTAGACTTAGGTCCCTTTAAAATAATTAATTGTTTTCAATAAAATACAATCCGTGTGGAATTTCCCAAAACGATTTATGGGTTATCTGAAATACATGTGTCTAAGCCTCCCTGCAAATTTTGAAACTTACAGCACATCCAATGCTACAAGAAATAAACACTAGATAGTCAAAGAAAGACCTCAAGGGAAGTCACACTAAACTAGGGACAACTAATAACCATCAAGCTGAAGCAACGGAATAAGTGTACAATCAAAAGTGGCCTACCATCCAATTCAACCTATGACACATACTGAAATGCCCTCTAAACATTAAATGAAAGCACTTGAATACAAAAATGGTTGATGTGCCTTATAATACATGACTCACCTTCATTGGATGAGCAAGCTAGATGAAATAAAGCACTAACCAAATCGTGTATGAGAGGTCGCTGAGGCTAGAAATTTGTGGATCATTATAGGGTTGTTGCATGGCAAGCTAAAACAATAGGTGAAATTTTTTCTCCTATGGGTTACCCACCCAACCAACATGGGTGGGTAACTAGAACCATTAACACCATTCAATTTTTCGTTTTCAGCTAAGCAACCACCTGTGGAGGTTATCTATTCAACCAAAGTCATTTAGGACTTGCATTAGGCCCCAACTGTGGTTGTGGGCACTAGTGTGCATCCACAAGAATTAGCATGTCACTTGGTGGTGCTTGAACAATAAAGGAGGCTATCTTAGTGAGCCATTTTCAATGACCCAACAAACCAACATAGACGACATATTGAAAATCTTAGAAAATACCAGCAAAAAACTCTAAAAGCATAACAAATGCAAAATGTATTCAATATTTCATTTAAATTGAAATACACACTAAGAACACATCAAATAATCACACTGCCACAAGCAAATCAATGAGTGATTAATATCTAGCTTTATCCAACTTTGCCCATTCAAAACATGAACAAACACATATCTCCTCTCCTCTTCAAATCACACAACCATAGTGAGAAATGAAGAAATGAGAAAACATGCAGGAAAAAATCGCGTAAATAGGTATATTTTCGTTTGGCAATTTTTTCAAACTCACAAAAATCGACAAAATCATAAGGTTGTATTTTTAATGGCAAGAACTCAGCAGCCAAGAAAATCTTGGAAGATTCAAAAGTTTAGCAAGGAATTAACTAGTTTTGCCTGCAAATTTCTGCTCAAGGACATAAAAGTAGATTATATCACTTGCCATGATTATGTTATTTGCAACTTCAGCAAGAGACTCTCAAAAATACTTGACTTTTATATTTGTACTCTACATAAAAGGTTAACCCAAAAAGAGGTAGGCTTCTCTTTGTTATGTACATTTTTCTTCCATCATCAGACATCTTAATTAGGTTGGACTCGAATTGTTTGAATTCTATCTTTACATCTAGCCAAGTAGACTTACCATAGTCACAATACAAATTAGAAATTAAATAATTTCATAGAAGCATTATTTTTCAATAGAATGGTTGCCAAAGTTTGTAATGTTTTTTATTTGACCCACACTTATGCAATATGTGAAGATTAATTTCTTGTGTTTGATTAGAATGTAGTCCCTAAGGAGGATAATAATCTAGGTGAATATTGGTGGCCACCCGCCTATTCCACTTGGGGCCCCACCGTTGTCTCTTTCAGTTTTTCAGTTTCCTTAATTATAGCACAGTTTACTATTTTTTAGTAGCCAATGCTAGACACCAAGCTCACCAAGTCCACAGCTTTCCATCCTCAAACTGATGGCCAGAGAGAGGTCGTCAACAAGATGATTGTACACATTCTACACATGTACAATTCAAAGCAAACATGCACATGGGATGAGAGCCTCCCCTATGTACAACAAAGTTATAACCGGACTCTCCATAGCTCAACCGGCCACAGCCCCTTTCAGGTGGGCTTGAGATTCCAACCACTATGTCCCTTTGACGTAGTCATGCCATTTGCAGCTACTCAGGTCGATTCAGCTCATGTCCAGTCTGAAGCTGACAAAGCGAACAACTTCATCGAGCGCATTCAGCACATCCGCCAACAGGTTCATGACATATTGGACAGAGCTAATGCTAATTACAAGCAACGACATGATCAACATCGGGTGCCACAACTTCCAGATGGGCGACAAAGTGTGGCTACATTTGCAGAAGGAGCACCTCACTGGACCCCACCGCAAGCTTCGCCCGCTCCGATATGGGTCGTACACCATCTCTAAGGTTGTAAGGAACAATGCCTTCGAGCTTAGTATTCCACCATTCCTTGGTCTGCACCCAGTATTCAATGTGGACCGCCTTCGACCCTACTTCCCACCTCTATTGGACACCTTCGTCATTGCAAAACAACTCACACCAACAGATTTAAACCCAGACTGCATGGAATAGACCACCACAGATTGTATCATGGACATGTAAATCAAGAACACTAGCCAGCAGAAGATCCAAACGTATTGGGTTGTAAAAGTTGGCCAACTCCTGCACCAAGGCAAGTGGTTCACCAGGGACCAAGTTCAGCAGAAGTTTCATCATCTCATGGAGGAACTCAACACAATGGGGACCACTGCTTCCTAAGCGGGGAGGAATGATCCAGGTAGATATTGGTGGCCAGCCGCCTATTCCACTTGGGGCCCCACCATTGTCTGTTTCAGTTTTTTAGTTTCCTTAATTATAGCACATTTTACTATAGAAGTTTTTCGGGTCTTTAACTTCCGACGCCGTTTTGAGGCCCTAAAAGACGTTTTTTGGAAAAATCGAGAGCATAATGGATATATTGATCGATGTTGCTCACTCAAAAATTGTAGTCCTCGGATAGATCTTTTTAACGAGGTGTGGTGTGCTTCAAATGGAGATCGTATGCCAAAGTTACATCCCCAGGAAGTTGATGTACCAATTTACCCAAATAGGGTCCATAGTTTTGGCGCTTCATCTCCTAGGGTTAGGTTTTTTGATGTTTAGCGTTTTCCATTGTTTCTCAATAATAAATAGGCTCTCGAGCCTCATTGTAGCACAATTCAGAGGCCTGGAGCCACCACATCTCTTCTCAGAGATAAGCTACCAGCGCCCTAGCTAGTTTATTTCCATTCTTTTTGTAAGTAAATTTCAGTTTTTTGATATTAATGAAATGAAGTGTTATTTCCGTTGCATCTTTGTATTTATGTTTATATGTGTATTCTGTTGCGTTCCTGCATAAATCTGAATCAGATAAATATTAAATATCTAGTTTGGTACAGTTTGAATGATATTTAAAAACCTAAATAATGTCATCGAAACAAAATAGTTGTTCAAAAGATGCCCAAAAATATTCAAGGCACTTTTATTATCCAAGAAACAAGAATATGGATGTTTAAAGATATTGTAACATAAAGAAATTTAAAAACTCTTTCCACCGTTGGAAATATGAATCCATGCCTTGATATCAAATTGGCAAACATTAAAGAGTGTCGATCAAAAAAGTAGCACATAGATCAGTGGTAGAACAGCCCAAGGGGGCAGGTGCTGTGTTGATATCTGGTGTATCCACTTTCAGCATGTTGTCAAAGATGGGCACTAATGTTGATTGATAGTGGCTATAGAAGAGAAGGCCTGAGTGAAAGTGTGAGTTGAGGAGAGTGTTAGATATAACTATCCATGCCTAGATATTGAACTAGTAAAGGTGTCATTCATAGAAGGTCCCTTATCATAGGTAGAGCAGTGCATCAGCCAGGGGCAAGTCCTAGGTTTGATTCTAAGTTGCACTGAAATGGATACAAGAACGGATACGAATACGAGGTTTGAAACAAATATGGAAAATTTTCAAATAATTTGGATACAATACGATAGGAAACCACACACACACACACACACACACACACATATATATTACCATTCATCATTTAGAATATAGATTACATCTAAAAATACATAATCAATTGTCGTCTATCATCATCATCATCATCAATTCAAGCTTTAGCATAAACATTGTCATCATCATTAATGATTATTACAACATTCATGATTCAACATACCATCAAGTTTTTGTTTCAAATTTCAATCATCAACATGACAAGTTACAACTTACAAATACAACATCATCACCAAAATTAACAATGCACACTACATGGTACAAAGTACAAAATGAACTATGACTGGTAGTCTACTATCATTATTCATAATTCATATGGTTGTTCAAAAGTTTAAAAGTTAAAACACCATCATAAATTGCATTTACATATTATCCAATATGTCTTCAAGTTCATTCCTGTCACTAAGAAGTTCCACATGCTCTCCAGAAGTGAGAACATTGTTGTCATGTCCACTTGAAGATCCATCCATTGGTGACTTTGTATCAAACAAAGTCATATGAGACCTGGCATTCAACGCCATATCTAAGTCGGGAAACTCTGGTGTCACATCCCATAATTTGGTGGCCCCAAATTTGTATTTGTCTCTCTTGTCTAATAGAAGGCAAAGGTTTTAATGAACATACACCAGTTCCTCAGCCTTCTTAGAGCCCAGTCTGTTTCACTTCACCGAATGGATGAATTCATATGTGCTCTAGTTCCTCTCTGTTGAAGAGGAACTAGCAACATGTGACAAGATCCTGATGGCCAATTTTTGGATGTGGAAGTTCTCCACCATAGTAGTTCCACCATTCAACTGGACCCATTTCCCTCTTGTCTCGCATACAATCAATATCAGAACCCCAACCCTTTGATCCCACAAAATGAGCAAACTCTAAACGAATCTCAAACTCAATTTCAGGATCTACAAAAAGCTTTCTAAAAGACTTTTTAAATCCTTGTGAGATTTTTGGGTTTTTGCTTGGTGCGGTTCTTTCTAGATTAATTAGCAACTTTGCAACATAATATTTTGGATTCATTGCATAAACCAAAGGGTGCAATGGGGTGGTTATCTTGTTCCACCTTTTGGTTAATATATATTTTACTTCTCTGTAAAAGAATTTATCTGAGTCATTCTCATTAACATTAATAACCACCCTTATCTTCTTTATCATGGAATCAATGTTCTCATACACCTCTCCCAAATTAAGCATATTTGTGTCAAACATACAAAGCAAATCCACAATTGGCTTAGTAAACGCTAAGAGGTATTCCACCTTATCCCACCATTCATCATCGACAACCAACTTTTTCATTGTTTGTACTCTATCAGATTGAGATTGCTCCATTGATTCAAAAGAGAACTGCATATCATTGATTGTAACGTATCTTTCACCTGCATAAGCCTTGTTAAGACTATGATGTGATAAACAAATCAAGTCTCGCCAACCTGTAGATGTCAAATTGAAAATGTTTCAATAAATTAAAAATCATAATTTGATTGAATAACTATTATGATTCATGAAACATGACATTTGAGAATCCAATTTACATATTTGAATTTAGAGTCATAAAAATTAGAATTTATGAAATAAACTTTAAAGTTTAAAGTTTAAGTACCTTAAGGAGCTCCAACTTCGCAAATTCCATGCATATGCCTTGGGACATGTGGTTTGTGATGAATGCATGAATTTCTTTTGCCTCTTCAAAAATAATACGAATCCACTCAATTTTCTTCCCCATCTTGCTCGACATGAGGTTCAATGAAAATACAACACAAGGCATCCAAAAGATGTGTTGATATTTGTCTTCACTAATTACGCATGATGCTCTACACACCGTTGCATTGTCAATTATTACCTAGACAACATTTTCTAGCCTCACCAATTTAATTGTTTCAATCAAGATGTCAGCAATGAATTGAGAATCTTTCATTTGCCCCTCACAATCCACTGCCTTCAAAAGCATTGCCCCCTCTGGGCTCTGAGAAATCACATTGATCAAAGTCATATTCCTTTAATCTTTTCATCCATCAGAAATGATGGACACCCCTGAAATACGTCATGAATTACGAATGATGTTTAATTTAGCCTCCAAATCTAACCTTTCAGCACTCAACATTGTGGTGCGGACTTTGTCATATTTAGGGCTCTTGAACCCTTTTGGGGCTTCATTCACCACTTTCATCATCTTTGCCCAGTAAAGAAATCACACAAAGTTAAAAGAAGGTCATTTGCATAAATGCATTGACCTATAGTTGTTGCATTTGTCGTCTCTCGAGCATCATTCTTAAAACTCATTTCAAGCGGTCCCAAATTAAACCGCTTTGAACCAAGAATTCCATGTGAATGAAATGGAGTCTTTGATGAAGATGCTACCAACTTTGTTGGGTGTTTTAATTGAGAAAAATGATTTGCCTCATTTGTTATGTCATACGCCTCTCATCTTGTTATTTCTGATATTTTTGCAAGTTTTGGCTTGGTTCTACCATTTCCATCTGTCTTATTCTTTTTAGGTGGGCCACTGCATACTCGAACCTCATTTCATTTTAACCCAAGTAAATATGCTTTGACCCATGTGTATCATCAATTATACTCTTTTTTACACTCAATGCAAACCCATGCCAATGATCCCCCTCCTTGGATATTCCCAACAGTAGTTACATATTTCCAAAGTGGTGACTTTGTATCAACTTTAGGGGCAGATTAAATTTCATGTTCTAGTTCATATGTCTCACGAATGATTGAGCTTGAAGTTGTCATGATAATGATGTAAATGAAACTGCAAAATAAAATTGACAAATATATATTTCAAACCAACCATCAAATTACCTTGATTAATTTGAGACATCATTGATATACTCTCATTAAAATCATTTCTGACATTTATTACTTACCTGCGTTACGATCACTTAATGCTTGTACTATTATAATTTTAAAAGCTACAAGTACAATAAAGTAAGAATGCAATATGTCAATTATGTCTAATACTACATGTTGCCAGTGGCCACCCATTTAGGCACTTTGAAAGTTCCTCTTAAAAGTATTATGATGCATCTTAGGACCAAGGATATGCTTCCAGGCTCCAGCTACTTGGTTTATCTTCAGTAGGAAAGGTTTTTTCATGGGTTTTTGGTACCTTTAAACTTCGAGAGTCTAAACCCCCAAGTGATTGTGAACGGAAGTAAGGTTTATCAAGTGTATCCCAGTTCTTAGAACAAATTAGTGTTTGAAGTTAAAATGTTGTTTGTACATTAATTTTTGAGCTTGTACATGACTAACGTTCATAAGGAAGGGGTAGCCAGTAGTATGACTCATAGTATGACTCATAAGGCCTGTAGAGATTTAAAATGTGAAGAGACATATCTAACTCTCGGCTAACGATCCCGAGCATGAGACTTGAGGGAATTGAAAACACATTTAACAATTTCAATGATGCATTAATGCCAAAGATTAGCGCCACCTAAAATACCACAAGAATTCGAACCCACAAATTCCCACTCTTTTACATTTGTTTTATAGTCTATAATTGTGCTAATAAAAATGAAGAAAAACCGGAGTACTTGTCATCAAGTTAGTAAAAAATACGCTACATAAACCACTTATACGTTGACAAGAGTGATCAAATTTCTTGTTTTTCTAATATGTAGCTTGCTACTTCCAATTCGTAAAATTTAAATTAGGATTTTCTACCTCGAGCCTTGAACACAGTCACTCCACTCGTGACTCCACTGAACAAGAAGTCGCGACTCGCTTCACTCCAATGGCCAGCCTCCATTGATTCTGCTACGACAGTGCGACGGCTCCCACAACGGCAATGACGGCTCCCACAGTTGCGATGGCTCCTACAGGTTACAACTGCGACGGCTCCCACAGGTTGCAGCTCCACGGGTTAGAGCGATGACTACACAGTGCGATGGTTCCCACAGTAACACAATCAGGCTTGCGGGCTCCAACAAAAATGAAAAATAAACACGTCGGCTCGGGAAAGGTAACGATTAACCTAAAAGTTCACCAGACCAAAATATAAAATCTGTTCCCGTCTGCCAGATTGGAAAACGTATTCATTTTTGCGGATCCATTTTGAGAAATTGAGATGCATTTTATATTTTCGGCCGAATCCGTTTCCGGAATTGCTGAAACGTATTAAACTTTATCGGAAATGGGCAATTTTTACCAAAACGCCCTAAAAATGTTTTCGAAATTTAACCTTCTGAATTTTTGAAATGCCATGGATACGGATCTCGGTCGTTTTTCAAGTGTTTCGTACACGTTTAAGGATCCGAAACGCCGAAACACATTTTGGGGGGGTCAAACTCGTGTTTCCGATAGCTTAGTTTTGATTCCTAGCCTATCCAATCTTCATCATCAGAAAGGTGAATAACACTTTCAATTTCCAACTAATCCTCTCATGTGATTTTGTTGCATTCACCAGTAAGCTTACTTCCGGGCTACAATTTGATAATGATTCCACTAAAACTCTTGAACATTTTAATGCCAATAATCCTCATTTATAATTGTCAAGCCCCTTTTTCTGCAATCTATTGAACAGTGTGTTAAATTTGTCTGTAACACCCCCTGAAAGAGCTTTTTACATCATTTATGAATATTAGCCAAAGTTTCTTCTTAATGTAAAATACTTTGGATGCACATTACTTTTAGGGATGAAAAATTGGAAAAGATTTAGAGTTTTGAAAAGGAAATTCTACAATCTCAATGAAATAACTTGACCAATGGTCAACCAAATCTAATTCAAGAGTGTGTATGATGTGTTCTTATTGGTATCTAAATACAAGAAGATGAAGTACGTCAGCCAGCAAACAGAAATTCAAAGACTGCAATGACCATCTATGTATTGGGGTGCCATGGGCTTATGCTCCAACACGGCAATATTGGCATCCCTCGAATAAGGCAGAAGAACATTCCTCATAGAGATGTCCCTCCAGGACGAGGAGAGAAACCTAACAGCAAGAGGCCAAGTGAATGAGGAACACTATGTTATAGTGAGAAAAATACATGAACATGGAAAGAAATTGTTGAGAAGACCTTGGAAAACATGGCCAAGTAATTCAAAATTTGTCCTCGGGATTCTGCTAATATCTTCCATTGTAGTGAATGCCAAATCGCATTTAGTCATCGTTCTCCTCAATCTCTTTAGTGTTTGATATGTAGATCCAAGAGTTACTAAAAGTCTACATTCTACATACTCTCTAGTTACATGGCCAATATAATGAAAACAATGCAAGAGATGATTTTCATAACAAAATACTAAGTAGTTGAAGCAGCCATTAAATAACCATATTCTTCATATTGAATCCAGTGTTCCAGTGTCGGTCATCAATTGCCTATATATATCTTATCAATAAGCTATATCAGTTGCCCAAATGTACCAAAATAATAAAGATCATATATACTGGAACCCCAAATAAGAACAAAACATCCATGTGAAATGGTACAAGCACTAGCGATTTTATAGCCCAGAATGAAACAACTCCAGGAGACAATGTCCCACTTCACATGACGGTGAACAAAAGGAGAATGACCCTACCTTACATATAAACATTTGTGAAGGCAAAGTATTAACCATATCTGTTAACCTGTTCAATGCAAGAATACAAAACATGTTTGTGGACAGAATTAATATACAACAAAAGAATGCGAACTAGATGCTTATAACTGAAGACAATCACAATAAATAAATAAATTATAATAATAGCACAAGGTTAAATCTCATAAATGATAGAAACCATAGAATAAAGGTTGTATCCTGCTTAAATACAAATCATCCAGATAATTTAAAATGCATCCAGATGAGTAATTAGCATCAAGTAAGCCAATGCGGAAAGATTTCATGTCTTAAACTCATAATGCCTATCTACAGTTAGGGATCATACTCTATCTGGTATTGGTCATATTTTATCCAGCATATGTTCCAAAAGGAACACCTAACAGAATCACTGTAAAGAGAAGTAAATAATTAAGATTCTCTTTGTATTCAAAATATTTGCAAAGTGTTTAAGCTAGTCCCAATCTTAAACAAGAATAATAATTGATACATATTCACACTTGTTAAAAGAACTTGACAACAGATCAAACTCAAATATGCAGTTAACTTGTGTGATTCTCGTGGAACAAGCACAATACACTCCATTCAGGTTTTACTTCATTACAGCATTTCATGCTGAAGAAGCAGACCAGTGGTCATAGAGAAAAAAAAGGAGAATGACCCTACCTTACATATAAACATTTGTGATGGCAAACCATTAAACATCTGTTGACTTGTTCAAAGCAAGAATACAAAACATGTTTGTGGAAAGAATTAATATACAACAAAAGAATGCAAACTAGTTGCTTATAACTGAAGACAATTCCAATATATAAATAAATTATAATGATAGCACAAGGTGAAATCTCATAAATGATATAAACCAAAGACTAAAGTCTGTATCCTGCTAAAATATAAATCATGCAGATAATCTAAAATGCATCCAGATGAGTAATTAGCATCAAGCAAGACAAAGTGGAAAGGTTTTGTGTCTTAGACATATAATGCCTCTCTACAGTTAGGAATCAATGATCATACTCTATCTGGTATTGGTATATTATATCCAGCATACGTTCCAAAAGGAACACCTAACAGAATCACTGTAAAGAGAGGTAAATAATTAGGATTCTCATCGTATTCAAAATCTTTGCAAGTGTTTAAGCTTGTCCCCATCTTAAACAAGACTAATTATTGATACAGATTCACACTTGTTAAAGAACCTGACATCAGATTAAATTCAAACGGCCAGTTAACTTGTGTGACTCTGGCGGAAGAATCACAATATACTCCATTCAGGTTTTACTTCATTACAGCATTTCATGCTGAAGAAGCAGACCCGTGCTCATAGAAGTGAAGGCACCTTGCAAGAGGTCCTTGGCAGCAGTACGGTATGCACTCATAGTGGCAAGGTCCATCAGTATGACAAACACTAATAATGGTCAAGGGCCACATCGTAGGGGTGGTGTGTGAAGAGAAAGTAGATGTAGAAGTACAATGATCCACATGACACAGCTGATTTTGAAGGCTGAACTTTATGTAGAGAGGCATGTATCTTTGGGATCCATGGTTGTAGACACATAAGAATCAAGCTGAATCTCACACCTCGTAGATGAAATTTTGACACAAGTGGAATGAAATCACATTGTAAAAACATCTACTTTGTGAGTCAAAAATGGCATAAGCTTAGAAGCTATAAAAAAGATCCAATGAAATAATGTGTTCATCATGTTGGATAGAAGTGAATGCTGACAACAACAAGGGAATATGTAAATTTCACAAACCTTCCAATGCTTTTCAATATTAGAAACAATTATCACAAGGCAGCTGAGTGAAACAAATATATTAAATCAGGTTGCTACAAAACATAGCTCCCAATATGAACTCCCAACTAGCATCTTTACAAGAAGAAGAAATCAAGTGGTAGAAAACAAGGTGCTATTACTACTAGCAAGAGTTTTTACAGTCCCAAGTAGGCTAATACAGCAGAATAATCAGCTTGAAACCGAGAGAGAACTAAGAAAGGAAACATGGTTCTCCATCATGTTATCCTCCCTGAAGTACATAAACAACTGATTAAAGGCATAGTATAAACCAGGCACCATCCGTAATTCCAGGACATGAAAATAAGGGTGGCAAAGAGGTAGAATAGAGGAATGCTGTGCTAGAAATAACATAGTTGTCATTAGAGCTGATACCTTGGCATATCTTCACTACTCTTAACAGGCTTCCATCCCTCTATCTATATGGCAATAAAAGGATGTACAGGATAAAATATTTGTTTGGGCCAAGACTATCTCTAATTTTCAATTTCCAACCACATCACAGCAAAAGTTTCAACTCACAAGGTTGCAATAAATATATAGGAAAGGAATGAGATTGCAAAAGTGAGAAAAACTTGTAGATATTTGCACCTTCAAAGAATCTAAATTACACACTTGAGGAAAAAAAATCATAATTAACAAGCTTGAGATATTTACAATACCTTTTATCTGAAAATTAATTTGCTTCTTCTAACAATAATTTTAATGTATCAATACACTAACTGGGAAAAAATTCCAAATCAACAATTAACTCTTTTATTGCAGTAAAGCTCGTTGCAGCAACAAAGGCTGCCTTATACTCACCAATTTGCACAACAAGAAGGATTATAATTAGACAAAACATTAACATTTCTCTCTTGGAAGGACAAATAAAATCAATTTTTTGAAAATAAATGTTACTTTATAATGGTCAACTAGATATCAGATTTAGGCATTAATAAAGTCAGTTCGACTTTAGCTTAGTTTATGCTTTTATGTCTTATTTCACTTTATCGATTTATCCCACATTCATAAAGTGAATCGACTCCATTTGACTGTTGCCCTATATAAGAAAGCTTTCGCTTTCACATTTATATATACAATACAAAGAACTGATTTGAGTTATCTTGGTTTCTTTGTGTGCTTGATTTCCATAATATGGCATCAAAGCCAATCTAATCCATTAAGAATGTTCTTCTCTTACATTGTATGATGATCTGGAGAATCAGAAAAGTGTGATTAGATTGATGAGTGTGTGAGAGCATGAAGGCCTAGGGACTGCTGCCGACAGAGACAGATCCAGGAATCACTAGCATAACACATTAAAGAGCCAAAATGGTTTCATTAAGATCAGGTATTGAGCATTTTACAGCAATCATTTCCAAAGATCGTATGGAACAATTGCATGGTACAACAGTTGTAATATTCCCAATTAGCAATAGCTAATTGGAAATATTAATTTTTGACTATTTCACTTTAATAAAGTTAAGTTAGAAATAAAGTGGGTGAAGAGGGACACTTAACTCACACTTAGGATAAAAACATTTCCTAAAGTCACTTGGAGACATGATTACTTGGCAGCATGGGGCCTAGAGGATGAAGTGGCAGCATGGAGGAGATATTAGCATGAGCAGCGTGGGCCCAAGTCAGCACAGAGCTAGAGGGACAGCGTGGCTCAAGGAGACAGCGCAGTTGGTGGTGGGGCCTAGGTGAGAGCAAGGCTCTCCAAGCATAAAAAGGGAAAGAGGCTCCTCATTTTCATTATTCTGATTATGCATCTTTGATATTTGTCTTTTGACATTGAGCACGATTTTGCTAGACTTTGCTCAACAGCAAAAGCTGCAAGTGTTGTTCAGCGCACCGGGTGTCTTCGTGCGGAGATCCCAACCTCAGCGCCGGAGGACTTCGAGTGCCTGCTTAGGTGAGGAGTTCTATCCTTGTTTTGCCGGAAAGAGTTGCAGCATCCACAGTTGGGAGCATTCACTTGCAGAGACAGCGCAATTAGTGAGAGGGAGGACGCAGCCTTTGGAGGAGGTGATTCTGGATTGAGGGTCTATCAGGGGATTCAGCGCGGGAGAGTTGGAAAGGGGTCAGCCCTTCCCTATTCCATCATTTTGGTAGAGTTTGAGGCCATTGTTTGCAGCAGATTATTCAGGGTCAGCGTTTATCATTGGGACAACGTGGTGCCTCAAGGGAGCTCATTTTCAGAGGTCAGCCATTTCCAAAAAGCTCTCTAGGCTTTTCTGGGTATTGGGTGGAGAGGCCATTCTCAAAGTTTCACAATTTTCTGAGCTGGGGAGCAGCCCCAAATAATCAGTTCATTCCAGCAGTAGCAGCGATACAGCACCAGCAGCTTGGAGATTACGCAGTCATAGAGGGAGCAGCCATTCAGTGATAGATTCTGAGAGTATTTCTACGCTTGCCTAGTGCAAGCCAAGGTGTCATCATTCTGATCACCTTTGTACTCATTTCATCTTTCAATATTTAATAAAATGGCTCAGTGTTCTCCATATTGTCTCTTGTTCATGTGATGTCTCCCTAGTTGTTGTAGTTCTTTGTTTATGTGCTTTATATTGCTGTTTATTTCTATTCGGAATATTACAGTGATATCAGAGCTCATAGACTTGGCTCAACCTGTGGAGCAGATTGTCTATGACACAAGCAGGAAAACCATACATCTATTACCGAGGGAGGAACCAATGGCGGAGGAAAGAGATGCTGGGAAGGAGTTCAGTGAACTTTTCAAATCAGTGCAGGATTTGTCGAGGTGGATAGAAGAGATGGGACAAAGGTTCACGGCAGAATCTAGACAGCGTGAAACCCCAAGGGGTTTCCACATCGGAGAGGGATCGGGCACATCCCATCATTTGCAGGAGCACCTCACAGCGCAGTAGGTGGCATCACATACACCTCCACGTTCCACGATGCCCACATTTCTTGCCGCAGACACTGGGGCAAGAGCACAGCAGGACCAGGAACCGGCTCACATGGGAGATTACTTTGCTGAGTATCAGTCCTACGAACAGGATTTCAGAGATGCCCTCACATTCCATGATTTCGTACAGCTCAAGAGGGACAGCAAACCCCGCAACCATCACAGGGGAAACAGGGATTCTCAGGATGGGGATGTCCAACGCACGGTAGGCGGATTTTTTCTACTGACATTTGATGGGTCCACCAAGTGTTCGGCAAAGGCTTGGGTGGAGAAGTTGGATATATATTTCCAGCTTAACCAGATGGCAGAGACTGAGGCCATCAAGGTGGTAACACTGCACCTGGAGGGCGAGGCCCATGACTCGTGGTTTCATAGGATGGCTACGCTGGGGCACTCAAGAGTGACAGCATATGTCGAGTTTACACGGAGGCTGATAGAGCGATTTGATCGAAGGATCCAGAGGAGCACTTTGTTGAGCTGACTAAGCTCAAGCAGACTGGGAATCCGGACACATACATTTCAAAGTTGTTGAGACTCTCTGTGATGGTGCCTAATTTATCTGCAGCCCATATGATCTATATGTTCATCGATGGATTGGCAGAGCCTCTACGGGGGTTAGTTAGATCGACGAGGCCAGCTACACTCCATGAAGCAGTTGGGAGGACTCGAGATTTGCAGGATGCACCACCTCGGACTAGAGCTCCTTTTCCCCAGAGACCGACATTCCAACTGAAGGGGAAGGACATGAGGGTTTCGCCTCCAAAGGGGAACCAAAGCAGAGGACCCTTGGATTATGAGACCAGGAGAAGTCTGAGGCGGAAGAGGCTATGTTTCACATGGCAAGAGCCATGGGCACCAGGACACCGTTGTGCCGTGGGGAAGGCACATTACATTGAGGTTTTCTCCGACAGTAGCAGAGAAGAGGAGTATGAGGAGATAGAGGCAGGAGGCAGCAGCGCAACGCAAAGGGAAGATCATCTGCCACCTCCACCACCAAGAGCGGGAGGTGCGGCATTTGCACCTACCGGGTGAACCCTTGCTTCTTTGCGAGGGTTCCCAAATACTTGAGACTACGTGTCTGAGGCACTGTGCGGGGACAGCGTGTTTCAATATTAGTGGACAGTGGGGCCACCCACAATTTTATTGATGCCCAGTTGGTAGAGCAGAGGAGCATACCAACAGAGAGCTTTGATGGGTTTTCGGTATGGTTCCAGGTGACAGGACCATGCAGTGTGCCAGGTATGTGCCAGCCTTGGCAGTGACTATGGGGACTTACACCCTGACAGATCACTTCTTCATGGTGGACATTCCAGACACCAACGTGATACTGGGGGTGCAGTGGTTGATCACGCTGGGGAAGGTCACCACTGATTAGGAGACCTTGGAGATGGAGTGAAGGGATAAGAAGATTGGGAGGCATGAGAAGATTCGAGGTATGCACACCTACCCACCACAGACAGATTCAGCACACCGGATGGAGGCAGATTTCTGGAAGGGAGACATAGAGTGGGCAGTGGAGCTGTGTGTTTCAAAGGCAGGATCTACAGGGCAGGCCGTACACCTAGATGTACAGTCTAGTTTAGAGACATGATTTCTTGGCAGTATGGGGCCTAGAGGACGAAGTGGCAGCATGGAGGAGATTTTAGCATGGGCAGCGTGGGCCCAAGTCAGCGCAAAGCTAGAGGGACAGCGTGGCTCAAGGAGACAGTGCAGTTGGTGGTGGGGCCTAGGTGAGAACAAGGCTCTCCAAGCATAAAAAGGGAGAGAGGCTCCTCATTTTCATTATTCTGATTATGCATCTTTGATATTTGTATTTTGACATTGAGCACGCTTTTGCTGTTGAGCAAAGTCTGCAAGTGTTGTTCAGCACACCGAGTGTCTTCGTGCGGAGATCCCAACCTCAGCCCCAGGGGACTTCGAGTGTCTGCTCGGGTGAGGAGTTCTATCCTTGTTTTTCCGGAGAGAGTTGCAACATCCACAATTGGGAGCATTCACTTGCAGAGACAGCGCAGTCAATGAGAGGGAGGACGCAGTGTTTGGAGGAGGTGATTCTGGATTGAGGGTCTATCAAGGGATTTAGCTCGGGAGAGTTGGAAAGGGGTCAGCCCTTCCCTATTCCATCATTTTGGTAGAGTTTGAGGCCATTGTTCGCAGCAGATTATTCAGGGCCAGCGTTTATCATTGGGACAGCGTGGTGCCTCAAGGCCATTTCCGGAAAGCTCTCTGGGTTTTCCTGGGTATTGGGTGGAGAGGCCATTCCCAAAGTTTCACAATTTTCTGAGGTGAGGAGCAACCCCAAATAGTCAGTTCATTCCAGCAGTAGCAGTAGCACAGCACCAGCACCAACAGCTTGGAGATTTCGCTGTCATTGAGGGAGCAGCCATTCAGTGATAGATTCTGAGAGTATTTCTACGCTTGCCTAGTGCAAGCCAAGGTGCCATCATTCTGATCACCTTTGTACTCATTTCATATTTCAATATTTAATAAAATGGCTCAGCGTTCTCCATATTGTCTCTTGTTCATGTG
Organism: Pinus albicaulis; assembly: GCA_034641835.2. NCBI lineage: Eukaryota > Viridiplantae > Streptophyta > Pinopsida > Pinales > Pinaceae > Pinus > Pinus albicaulis. Next base: position 1,383,738,943 of record CM076579.1, read on the forward strand.
ATGTCTCCCTAGTTGTTGTAGTTCTTTGTTTATGTGCTTTATATTGCTGTTTATTTCTATTCGGAATATTACAACAGTGCAGTCATACGAAATTTGTGCAGTTGTATGGAAGATAGTACAACAGTGCAGTCATACGAAATTTGTGCATTGCTCAGAAAAATGCAGAAAAAATTGATTTAGAGACTATAATATCTTATTTCTCAGTTTCCTTGATAGTATAGATGAATTTGAAGCAAATTGACACTGTTTTTTCCTATATTGGTGCCTAGATTTACAGATCTGGAATTTTAGCTACTGATTTATTATTTTTCAGCAGATCCAAGAAGAAATTCACTATTTTGATACTGGTTATCAGCAGATCTAACTGTTTTTGAGCTGTTTGAGGGCAATCTATCTAGATCTGTGAAGTTTCAGATATTCGTACGCAGATCTGAGTATTATTGGGCTGGTTAGGGGCAGACTTCTCACAAATCTGTGTGTTTCTCAGCAGTACATGGCTACTACAGCTATTTAGAGCCATTTACCTTTTGCACTCTTGACTTGTCTCTACGGTTTTGTCGTCCAACATCATGCTAGAAGGCAACCAAAATTTCTCTAGGAAGAACTACAATACGTAGCAGCAACATATGTTGGCCATTTTTTAGTACAAGTATTTGTTAGACGTCCTTCTTGGCAAGGATACCAGTCCACTATTGCAGCTAAAGACCAAGACAAGTTAGATGGACAAGACAGTGAAAGTTGTCCGTAATAGATGAGATACTTCCTAAGGTTTGTTAACTTGTGTAGCTTGGGAGGTATTCCCATAACCCTAGGGCACTAGGTTTGAGAGAAGTTGACCCACGAGAGGTTTGAGGGCAAGCATACCCAAGCAGTGGGTTTTGCACCAAAAGTTGTGGTCGCGAAACCAAGTGGAGAAAACAATATTTTATTCATGGATGCATGAGGGACACCATAGAAGGGATAAGGGGCACCTAGGGCATCATGATGTGGCGAAAGGAGAAATTAAATGGAATTACTTTCTTATGTTAGTGGGGTTTTTGGAGGTTGGTTCAAGTCGGCTTGACCATAAGACATGAAATGGAATTAATTTCTTATGTTAGTGGGGTTTTTGGAGGTTGGTTCAAGTCGGCTTGATCATAAGACATGACCCTTGGTGGAATGCAAGCCCGCCTAAGATCACTATATATAGAGATCAATTCAAGCTCATTTATCACCAACCACAAGTGCATCTTGTCAAAGTAGGACAAGCACAAAAACCGCAGATCTCAAGATGGACGAGTTTGCAAGAAGGTAGAAGGTCAAAGGTGTTGTCTCCTCTAATGTTCTAGCAGGTTGAGCTAAAGGAGATCTGTTCATGGGTTATTTTGGGCATGTTTTTGTGGGTATCTATGGTAATTCTTTGTGATAGGGCCGAGACATGATTTCTGAGTTTGTAGGAGGGTCGAGACCCCTAGTTGGAGCTGGAATCAAGATCGTGTGAGGGTCGAGTTCCCTCAAGAAGCTACACAAAACATCACAGGTCCAAGAGGAGGTTTATCACATGATTTTTGATGACTGAAGTAATCGCACGATCTATGGAGGCCGAGGGTCTAAGGTGGCCACAGTAAGGAGGCATCTAGGCTGAGGTACTTCAGTGTTTTGGATGCTCATAATGCCAAGGATCTTTAGGGACTGTGTCAAGCTCCTAAAGAGGTAAGGATGTTTTGTCTTGTGTTGATAAATGCAAATAGTGGTGGTTTGTCCTAAAGGTTTAGGACACAAATTTTGTATGCCCTAGTTAGGGCTTCTTCTTGTGCCTAACAGTCAAGTGAATATGCCCTAGCATGTCTGTAATATCTTGCCCAAGTTTATGCCCTGTGGAGAGGACCAAGTGTTGGATAATCTATGTGATAAGGTGGAAAAACTACAGTTGTTTGGGACTGTGTTTGACCTGTGTTTAGGCCAAAGTTTGTCTCAAAAGTCATAGTTGTTAACACCAAGCCCTAGTTGTGTCCTTGTATCAAAAGGTTATATGTAAGGGCCATGATACTTGGTACAGGAGCCCTAAGACTGTTATATCAAAGTTTGTAATATAACAAGTTATGGGTTAAAAGTTAAAAATTGTCATGTTCACGAGATTGATTCACTGCTATCTATTTTCCGTTGTGCAAAGTAGCAGTGTTGTGCCATTTGAGTGTGTTTGTGATCGTGACCTTAGACTCAAACATGATTCTTGTGTCATGGAAAATTAACATGGTACCAAAGCTACTTTGAAGGGCCAGTGGATCAGAGTCTGCATAGCAAAGTAGTTCAGAGGGAGTTGAGATTGTCTAGAACATGGAGCAGAGGGTTCAATTGAGGACATAGAGATGTGGTCTCGACTGGCTAGGTGACGAGATAGGTTGAGAGTTCTGGTGGATTGGTGGAGACCCTGATGAGAAACAATTTGTTGTGTGGCCAGTTGTTGATTATGTACTTCCGATGAATTGTCATGGACCATTGAGACTGCTCATGGGGTGCCTTGGCATGGACAAGTTGGCTTCATGTGAAGGACAAGATGTTGGCAGGCTAGTATCTTCATTGGGTCATGATGTTGCAAATCCAAGATTGGAGCCATGTGCACGTGTTGTGTTTGACCCAGGAGGATGAGATCGCTTGTTGTGTTGGTTGCGATGGTGATGTGACATGTGTTCAACCGCAACTCGAACTAACCCTGTAGGACACAAGTTTAGTAACAATGTGAGTCGGTGGAGGTCGTGTAGACTCAGAGGGAGTCTAGCTTCAGAGGGAGATGTCGTATGGAAGTTTGAATCATCAAGCTTGTTACCGCTCAATCTATCAAGAGCCCTAGGAGGAGTACCTAACAGACAACTACTAGACCAAATGGCAACAACAAGACAAGGACCCACTGTCACCTCAGTCGATGTCCCTTGCTCTTTACGGACTTTCACCGATGGGAGGAGTCCCGGTATGGAGGAAGTCACTTGAATGATAGAATCAATGGCAAGATATGATGTGATTTCTACGGCCCATTCAAAGGAGAGGCTCAATTCATGGTTCAAATGCTTAAACAAATGTTGAAAGGCTCCCTATGAAAGACCTATGAAGGATGACCTCGGGCTTAGGAATATTCAAAAATGATAAATGCATAAGATCAAATCTTCCAAAATCCCTCACTTGCGATTCATGTGTTTATATGAGCTTTGGGAGAAGCTAAGGTGACTTTCCATGAAAAACCCCTTCAGAGAAATACTATAAGAGACCAAGGGTTGAGAGATATACTGTGGTAAAGGCTCATCCAATGATTACCTATAGTTAAGAGAAAAGGTTTTGAATGATGAACTACAAAGTGAAAACCTTCAAGATATACCCAAGTCAAAGCAACTTCAAGGGTTCCCTCTTGGTGTCATCACTAGGGCATCAATTTATTTGAAATTCCACCGTCGGAATTTGTTCAAAACTAGAGGATGCCCAAAGGAGACATAAATGAAGAAACTTGTCTGGCCATAATCCTAAAATTCATCTTCCCTAAAATTTCGCACCAAGCCCTAGAAAATCTCCTTATCCTTAGGGGATGAAGAAAAGAGGTGAAAGAATGATTTTTTGTTAAGTTAATATGATCACCAAGGATGAAGGATCTAGGACCAGTGCCTGGCTATTGGGAATATTGGAGTCAAAATGATCAAGATTTAGGACCTTCGCTCTTCAAGGAGGCCTAAAGAAGTAGTTGTGCTCTCTGTGGATGCAGCTTCACAACAACTTTAGACTTTTTACTTCGATATGCAATATTTTATGGAGTTTCAAGGTAAAAGGTGCATAACCTACCCTTTGGAAAATCTGTTCCACTTGCCAAGATAAATAACATATGCAACAAGCCAAGATTACAAGTGTTTCATAAATTCGCATTAATTTTTAGGGCACAAGCAAAATCAAAGCATATTGTTCCATACATTAGACATAAATTATCAAGAAATTTGCATGAAAAGAGCACTTACATGACAAGAGAGTATATCCATCCATCACATTTGCAAAATAGAAGCTCCAAGAGAGAGAGCGAAAATATTCCACACATCAAAATGCATTTAATCATCCAAATCATTCCACAAATTGTCGGTCTGAAATCTTTTGAAAGATCTATCCCAAATCCAAGTGTTGATGAATGAGAGAGAACGCCTCTCTTATATTTATGCAATCCTCTAAGGGGTTTGGATCAATGTTTCAAAAAGTGAGGACGAAGCGGAGATGTTTTTTGGAAGCTGATTCGTGGAAGCTGTTGGAAAATCGAAAGGCAGAAAATTTTTTATCTTGTTGATAATTACTTGTGATTTCCTTGAGTTATTGTTATCTTTCTTATATTCTTCTTTTTATCTTAGTTCATCAAGCAATTACCAAAACCGAAACACGAAGATCAAGGACACCAGATGTAGGCGCACAACCAAGGGAAAACCCCTATATAAGGGAAAACCCAGTCAAGAACTCTTCCTTCAGTAATTCAAATGAGATAGAACAAGACCCTAGACCAAAAGACTTTCCTCCACCAAGTCAGCTCTTCCTTCTGATAGATGATCATTTCCAAAGTTACCAAGTGCCAACTTCTCAAATGCAACTTCATCCTTGATGCGACAACTTCACAGCTTCGACCTTGATGCATCAGCTTCACAGCTTCGAACTTGATGCAGTTTCCCAGCTTCGATGCAACTTCAGAATTTCGTTGCACATGAGAGAGAGAGAGAGAGACCCAAAAACTTCGATTCCAACTTCCTTCAACTTCACACTTTTTTCTGCTCCCAACTACTGCAATTCGAACTTGTGAGAGATGTGCTTCCAAATGAGTCGAGTTGCTCCAATATATAGTGAGTTTGTGAGGTTGAATCCCCTTATTGAGGCCGACTTGGTGGAGGAGGCCTAATTGACCTATTTTACAATAAAACAAGTTTCTTCTTTGACAAATAAATCCCAAGAAGGGTCCTTTACAATATGACATGGACAAGGACACTTGACATAGACCCTAGAAGTCTTCAATGGAGACTGACCTTAAAACAATTAACCCAAGCATGAAAGTTGAAACCCATGCTTTAATGAGCCAATTTATTTACTACTAAAATTTCTTTTTCTTTCTTTTGACAAATACATTTCAAATATAATTATGAAGACCGACACTAGTTATATTCTTCAACACTCCCTCTTAACTAGGGAGGTATTCATAATTACCTATATCTATAGAGGTACGTGGAAGATCTCCAAAATGAACTACGAAGAGTTCAGCACACTCGGTGCTACGAACTAGATTCCTTACTAAGTTAATCTATCTTAGTGGGATTAAGATGGACTAAAGCTTTTAGCCAGTCTAGGTACCATCAGGCTTATTAACTAACCATCAAACCAGGGATCTAGGTGTGTATCCAAGGTCATAGCTCTAAGACCAATTCCACCCTCCCTCTTCAGGATCTAGACATCAAACACACATAGGCCAGACAAATGTCCTCCCAAGCATCCGCCAATAGATGATTCAACTCTCCCTGGTAAATTAGATATATCCATTTGTACAAGCATGCTTCCAGAGTGTTCAACATTCTTCATGGAGAAATTTACCTGTTCAAACACAACCCCAATCAATAATAAACTTTCAAATACATATATAAGTAAACACAAACCTTTGGGGTCCTCAATCCTCCTAATGCCACTTATATCAAGTTATTCATATGCAACTAGTCAGAAGATTTTCTTCTTTCATTTCTTTAGCGGCACCAAGACATCCTCAATACATTGTAGTGCATTCATTCACTGATTTCTTCTATAGGGTATCCATCATGACTATCACAATATGCTCTCCCTCTTAACTGGGGAGATGTACTCTTTTCTTCTAACCATGCTCCCTTTAACTTTAGATAGGTCACCTACTTCCTTATAACATCGGAGAGTCTTTCATGGCTCCATTCCTTCTTACGGTATCAAGGTAATCTTGATCATCATCATCCTTATAACTTCCTTCATCAAGCTCATATGGACATCTTCATTATCTTGGAGATTGTGTACCTGCAAAACTTTAATAGCAAGTACAACCAAATATATATACAAAAGCATGAAGCTAACAGTATCAAAATTATGTCAATATAATGGAAGCATCAAAACAATCAAATAGTTTTAGACATCAAATACCTAGTTAGGTTTATAATCAACATAAGACACATCTAGACTTCAACTTCTTGCTAAGGTTATTGTCATAAACCCTAGATCACATCATTAAGACTTAAAGAAACTCAATCAAGATATCAGATTCATTATCAGAGATATATGACAGACTCTATTCTTGCAAACCCTAGATTCCACCTTTGAGACACAAAGCCTTAGATATCAACAATTCAATCAAATAATAATTCTACTATACATGTTAGACTCTACTAGGGTTTGTTTCAAACCCTAAATTTTATCATCAAAACTAAATCATATTGGAAACAATATCATCATATCCTAGAATATCAATCTCCTACTAGGGCTTTGTTACAAACCCTAGAATTCACAAACTATGAACATCAACAATTAGGTCAGCATACTCGCATATACATGTCTAGAATACATTTCACACCAATAACTACTAAGGTAAACCCAAGACACAAACATCAATACATTGAAGTTAGATATATCGCAATTTCATTTAGACTAGGGTTTCGATCATACAAATGAATATACACCTAGCGTTTCATTCCTAGGATCTCATTTAATACGAGGGTCTTGCTTATAAACCCTAATTTACCAAACCCTAAAGATCTAGGGCTTCAATACATAACATAGACATTACCGACAAACCCTAGGGCTTCAATACATAACATAAGCATTACAAGCAAACCCTAAAGGACTAGGATTTCCATCATAACAATACCAAAACCCTAAACACAAAAAGAATAGGATTTTTAGACTTCATTAATAACCCTAAGTCAACTAGGGTTTCAATATTAGCATCAACATACCCTTAGGTTAGGGTTTTACAATGAACCTTTTTAGGGTTCCACAAGAATGATAATATATTATATAATGAGGGTAGATTCAATCTAATGATTAATCACCCTAACAAGAATCTTTATGATTCAAAACCCAAGATATAACGATGTCAGTAATGTAAAGCAAATTTTGAAACAAGAATTATCATATCTTTTACAAGACGAGAACTTTATAACAAAGCTTATAGTTTGAGACATACCTTGAGCTGTTTCTTACAACCTTGTAGGGCATTAATTTTGAAGGGCTTCCTTTGCAACATAACTTCTTCCATGCTTCAAGTTTTATCCTCTGAATTCTTCTCCATAATCTCTATGTATTCTTTTGGTAAAATGGTGGAGGCTCCCTCTTAATCCAAACTTGAGTGAAACCTACAACTTATTAAAATAAAAGGTGTTCTAACAAGACATGTTAGACCTACAAGTTCTAGAAATCAAAACATAAAGGAAAACAATCCAAAACTTAAATAGAAGACTAAGAGGGATAAGAGAGAGGGAACTTAGTAGTATAAGTCCTTGACTTCATATTCTTTAGTCTTGCTCTTCTTAGGTGGAGCTTCATCGACAATATTTTCATGTTCTCTTTCTCTCTTCCCATTCCTTGGTTCTCCGGACATTGATTCTTAGAATGACCCATCTTATGACAATTGTAGCATTCAATCTTTGACAGATCTACTTTCTTCTTTGGTCCTTTGTACTTCTTGAAGTTTCCCTTTTTCTTGTGATGAGTAGAATAGGACTTTGAGATATTCTCCTCTTCATCCTCCTTGTTTCTTACTAATGATATTTTGTATTCTTCTTGACTGCATGCATTCCACATTTGTTCAAATGTTGGAGTATCCTTCCAACTATTGATGCCTGATGCAAAGGCACTCCAAGATGTCAGTAGTCCTAGAAGGGTAGTAATCACGAGCTCTTTTTCTGGTACAATTTCATCTATTGCTTGAAGTTCATCTTTGATTCTATATATCCTTATAAAGAAGGATGCCATAGTATCGTCTTTTGTCATCAGTTCTTAATTCATTCTTAAGACTTGTTATTTGGCCAATATTCTTAATGGTGAATAATTTGGATAGAGCCTCATACATTTCTTGAGCAAAATCTATGTTGGATATGTATGGTATGAGGCTGTCCCTTACTCCATCCACTATTAGGTTCATGGCCAAGATTTCACTTTCTCTGAACTTTGCTTTCTCTGCTTCATATGTAGGATCCTTGATTTTTCCTAGAACCATATCCAAAACTACGTTCTTTTCGAGGATGAGGTCTATCCACTTTTTCCATGCCCTGTAGTTGGAAGCTCCATCTAGTTTGTTTTCTCCCTTCATTGAGTTTGACATAGTTTTTGTAGATAGTAGATTTCTCTTCTTATGTAGTCATTTTCCTTAATGACCTTCTTACAATCTTCTTTTCTTCAATAGATTTTCAAACTGCCTTTTTCCTTCTTCTTCACCTTAGCTCTAATAATACCATGTTGGAAATCGAAAAGGCAGAGAGATTTTCTCTTGTTGATAATTACTTGTGATTTCCTTGAGTTATTATTATCTTTCTTATGTTCTTCTTTTATCTTAGTTCATCAAGCAATTATCAAAACCAAAGCACAAAGATCAAAGACACTAGATGTAGGCGCACAGCGAAAGCAAAACCCCTATATAGGGGAAAACCCAGTCAAGAACTCTTCCTTCAGTAATTCAAATGTGATAGACCAAGACCTTAGACCATAGTTTTAAAACCAGCCCGATTCAAATCAGACCAGGTCTGGTTGATCGAGCCGAAAGGCCTACCGGTCCGACCAGGTGGATGAAACGGCCAGTCGGCCGGTTTGTTACCGAGTCGGCCGGTTTTTTGACCAACTCAACCGGCCGACTCGGTAACAAACCGGCCGACCAGGCTTGGTCCGAGTTAACTTGGCCTAGTCAATCCAGCCGGCCGGTGGGCCCAAAAAATTGAAAAAAACGGACTTAAAACTCAAATTAATTCTGCTGTTAGGTTTTTTTTAGGTTTTCTAACCCCTCCCCATCCTATTTAACTAACCAAATTTCAGTAACAATACCATTGCAAAAAAATGATTAGCACAGGGACCAATTTTGATGCTAGAAACAATATGTTAGACTTTCAATATACCACTGTAGAGAAAAGATAAGCCCACTGTAACCACTGTCAAGTGTATATCAGTCCTTAATGTGATGAGATCAATCCACCAAATTAGTCTAATTTGACCACCAAATGCAAAGAATAGAAACTGATGGTAGAGATTCAAGCTTTAGTGCTAAATTGAATATGAAAATGGCACTGTCGAGTGAGATCAGATTTTGTAATTAAAGCCCAGTCAAAAATTTGACAACATTAACCACCAAAGGATGTAAGAAACAAAAACAAGCATTCAAAAGATACCACTATTGTGCTAGATCAGTGAAATGTAGCTTGAGATCAAACCTCTGCAACAAAGATATCAGTCTTCTAATAGCATGAAAAGATCACCCCAATCAACTTGCAATTATTATGTGAATGTTATGAGATAATTCAGGAGTGTTTTAGGCTTATTTTGAGGTATCAATTCGTGATAAAAGTCTACAATAAGTCCACACCAGATCTGATATGAGACAATCACTAGAGAGACTAAGGATAGGGCTTTAAAATTTCGATGTTAGGTCCCCAAACAAGTGATCACAACGTTTCAAAATCCAACATTATACTTTATGTGATCAGTCACCGTGTATAATGCTTCCGAAGGAAAAAATATACATCAGTCTTAAAGCAAATTCCACAAGAAAGAATGCATCAGACCCTTAGTATACCTCTGCCAACAAAATGAACCACTGTAGCTACCGTAAGATTAAATCAGTCAATGAAGAATCAAATCAGAGATGCAATTGGCCAAGACCAGTCACCCTAATAGCAAGAAATGAAAGCCACGATACTTTGAAATTACTATGTGTTACTTTAGAATAGTTGGGGCTTATGTTAAGTGTTATTTCAGAGATTAGGGCCTGCAAATAAAGTAAGCTTCAGATCCGGAGTAATATATTAATCTTCAAGCTTTGCAGCCTCCCTTTGATGACTGTTGTATGAACTTACTAGTGACTATTCATGTTTTGTTGTAGAGGCCATTTAGAGCCTCCTTAGATACGTTTTTTGTTTTGATCTCTATATCATCATCATGTATTGGTCCTTGGACAGTGCACTGGGTGCAATTTTGATATAATGGATATATTCATGAGCCTACTTTGATCATATGTTGTCTTTTGTCTATATTGTAATGCTTTGTGTTTGGAAACATGAATAAAAATCTTTAAATTTATGTTTTTGCACAAAAAAAAATAATATTTAATGTATTTTTTACAAAAACCGAGTCATTGAAACTGAGTTGACCGAGTCATTACCGATTTGGAGTCCAAGTCTGAGTCAACCCTCGGCCTGGTAGCTGGCCGATTCTGTTTTTTAAAACACTGCCCTAGACCAAAAGACTTTCCCCCTCCACCAAGTCAGCTCTTCTTTCTGATAGATGATCCTTCCCAAAGTTACCAAGTGCCAACTTCTCAAACGCAGCTTCAACCCAGAATTTCAACCTTGATGCAGCGTCACAGCTTCGGCCTTGATGCAGCAGCTTTACAGCTTTCGACCTTGATGCAGCAGCTTCACAACTTCGACCTTGATGTAGCTTCACAGATTCGATGCAACTTCACGGCTTCGATGCAATTTCCCAACTTCGATGCATCTTCATAATTTCGTTGCACATGAGAGAGAGACCCAAAAACTTCAATTCCAACTTCCTCCTTCAACTTTGCACTTTTTTCTACTCCCAACTACTATAATTTGAACTTGTGAGACATGTGCTTCCAAATGACTCGAGTTGCTCCAAAATATAGTGAGTTTGTGAAGTCGAATTCCCTTGCTGAGGTTGACTTATCCTTTCTTGAAGCCGACTTGGTGGAGGCCTAATTGACCTATTTTACAATAAAATAAATTTCTTCTTTGACAAATAAATCCCAAGAAGGGTTCTTTACAATATGACATGGACAAGCACACTTGACATAGACCCTAGAAGTCTTCAATGGAGACTTTGACCTAAAAACAATTGACCCAAGCATGAAACCCATGCTTTAATAAGCCAATTTATTTAATAAAAAAATAAAAAATAAAAATCTTTCTTTTGACAAATACATTTCAAATATAATTATGAAGAGCGACACTAGTTACATTCTTCAACAGAAGTGTCATTTCCCATAAATCTAGGAAGTGAAGCATCTCGAAAGCGTCTACTATATATATATGACCTAAAAACAATTGACCCAAGCATGAAACCTATGATCTAATAAGCCAATTTATCTAATAATAAAATTTATTTTTCTTTCTTTTGACAAATGCATTTCAAATATAATTATGAAGGCCAACACTAGTTACATTCTTCAACAAAAGCGTCTACTATATATATATATATATATATATATATATATATATATAAAATATTTTTTTGCATTTATATTAAAAAAAAATCCAAAATACCAAATTAGTTGTAAAAGATATGGAAACATGCATATTTGTACATAAATCAAGATAGATATGGCATGCATTGTACATTACTGATTAGTTATTCGAGCATCAACCATCTAAAATCTAGATTCTTCTCCTCTTCTCTAACCTTTGCCTTTTCCTCGATTGTCTAGAGATATTAGTCAACAATGCCCAATTATGATCAAACTACCTAATTCAAGCCTTAAAATATGGTAGAAAAAGCTTAACATGCTTGATCGATGATTTTGACTTGATTGAAAGGTAATTTTTTGCTAAGGGCATGACAAAGGAGTTCAACAATTGAAACCACCAACACTAGGGTACATATAGGGCTTGGTGCTCTTGATTAAATGTCAATCACATACCCTCATACATGATATATCATATAATCTAATGAAATGCCACAATCCCATTAATCTTGAATTCCTGATAACTATTAAGTCTGTTGAATTTTGAATAGGATATGAAATTTTATGTTCTCCATATGAAGTCCGATGAGGCTGGAACCACTCTCAAACATCCTGAGTCATTTCATGGTAATGTTAAAATTTAAGTAAGAGGATGAAAATGAAAGATAAAGGGGAATGTCACTTTTACTTTAAGAATTTAACATTACCATGACGGAGCATCTAGGAAGCATCTAAGGAGCATGAAGGGAGCACCTTGGGAGTGTCTCAGAAGCCCCAACCCAACTTATGTCAAAGAAAAAATTAGAACCCTATGGAACTGCTCGTCTCCCTTCGGATCTGCTCGGGATCTATACAGATCCATGCCTAATCTGTCGTGCATCCACCGTCGAATCCATGGTTCAGAAATCCCAAATCGCGGATCAGGCAGAACGGTTCTGAATTTCTAGGAAACGTCTTTTTCGGCCCAGCCTGCGGTAATAGATTTTTGAACCACGAATCCAACGGTGGATCCCCTGCGAATCCGTACAGGACACGGTTCCCGATTTGGACCCTTCGGGGGGGGGGCATTTCGTGCAACATTGGTTTGAATAGCCTAATTTAGCCCAATGAAGCCCCTATAATAAAATAATGTGCAAAATAACAATCTTTTGGTGACAAGCCCACCAATTAGCTCCATAATATGAAAAAAAAGCCTCTCAAGGGGGTCGAAATGATAATACAATAACTAGGAGGGCAGTTGTAAGGCCTAGTGAAGTCCCTCATGTGCCATAATGAATAGGAGGGATCCAATAAAAGTGATGAACGGGGTGGCCCCTTGATCTCCAAGCAATGACCTATGATGCTCCCAAGTGGCTATGGGGGCACAAAAGCATTCTCATGGATCTCCAACTGAATCGAACAGGCATGTATCCCATCTGCAAGGGCTAGAACCATGATGCAAGTCGTCCCTTATCTCCCATGATGAGACAAAACCCCATATGGGCCCTAGATCAACTACCAAGTGTGTGGTGCACGTGTGTAGCTGGCTGGGCAAGGTGGTCCTGGTGGTCCAGGTGCATCATCATCATTAAATAAGTCATACATAAGCAAGCAATGAATGGTGGTGTAGGATCCCATGGCATGGCTATCTACTCTCTACTACAATGGAGGCCCATGGATCTCAACGCACGCCCTACAAATGCGAATATGACCCTCTGTGGACTTGGACCCTGTATAGGGAGACCAAACCTGAAGATGAAGACCCACCTGCAATCTTGTGATCCAATGTGTCTCCTTACCTTCTAGCACAACAATTCATTAATGCAATTAAGCAAATGAGCTTACAAATCGTGGAATTAAGTGGGCACTTCATAGTGGCATGCCCTTCCATAATGGGGTTTAGCATGTATAGTTTTCCCTAGGTTCAAAAGGGAGGTTAATCAAGAACCCTATTAGGTGGCTTCTACCTCTAAGGGAATGACAAGTCCATGGTTCATCCGTCATACGGCTGGTGTCATGCGATATAATGATGGAACAAAGTGGGGCATCAGGGGAAGGCTCCAAGCCACATGCCATGGTACAAGGGTAAGTTATGATGAGGGAGGCCCACACTTGGGTGTCTAGATGCAGGACGGAGCAATCGTGGTACATGAGTTACCCCAGCCTTTGTTTTTCTACCCTTCTTCATATGCCTTTTGTCTTTTATTGGTTTTTCTTTTATAACTGCTCGAGGCTCCAGGGAATGAGAGCATGATGTGTAAGATATAACAGTGATTACCCCCTTAAGGTTGGGCAGTTCATCGCCCACCAAGGGTTGGGAAAATCATGGGTTCCTAAATGATACAGGGGGCCAATATGAGGGGCCCTAGGAACCAGGGTGATGGCCATGATGATAGGGGTAGAGCTCATATTGGCTTTTGCCCACGTGCTAAATTTGTATTTCCCAACCATCTTTTGCATTTTATGGTACATTTCCTATTGAGAGTAGCCAAATTATACTTTCTACTTTCTTTTTAGCTATATCAACCTTCGGGGCAACGTGTTCCACGCCTGACCCAAGGGGAGCGGGAGGCTAACTCCTTGTGGACCTAATGCACAAATGTGGACCCAAATGGGAAATGTGTGAAAAGGAGTTATAATGAGCGGGGGGGAGTGATGTATGTGATGTTGGGAAGTGGGACCACACAACCAAAGTCAGGGTTTCCCATGTAATGCCACTCCTAGTAGCCAATAGAGGAGATCCCACAGGACTAGGATACAAGGTTAACCACCAAGTTGGATGAGGGGACAAGAGTGCAGACCAAGCCCATTCTTTCCGTCAAATGCCCCCACTAATCCATGCCCAAAAGTGTCCATGATAAGTAAGTAAAAATACCCATCTATGTGAAAATTTCACTTACTAAAATCCCATTGCAGCAACTAGAATTTATTTTTCTAATTGTTAATTAATTTAAAAATTCATCAACTACGGAAAATATCAAATAAATCACACTGCAGCCTTCACAAATAAACTGTGGAAGAAAATAGCACTCGAAACTGAGAAAATCTAGCACATACAAATAAAAATTATCACAATTATTTTTGGGCAAATGTCTCTGGAAAAACCCAACTTGGGAAAACCGGTGTAGCAGTTAAGGGTTATATTATTATGCAACAATGAGAAATTTTGATTACAATAATCTAGATGTTGAAATCTAGCTATCCTGCAGAGAAAATACTGGCAAAAATATTTAGATGGAAATTACCCTCCGGGAAAATCTGGCATTGGACTACCTCTGAAAAGCAAGCCATCCAACAGGGTTTGCGTGGGGCTTGCATCAACCATAAGATGCCAGTTGCAGCTACTGCCTGAATCATTTGCTAATCAAGTCGTCCTTCCTGCTACTGGCTGGGAAAACGTCTCTTCAACACTCTGGAACTAAAAACGTCTGCCCTCTTCAACAAATCGAACTTCCCTCTGAGGCTTCTGCGCTAGGACTGCGCAGCCTCCTGGAGAAACTTCAGCCTCTCTGCAAATGCACTCACTTGATCTAGAAAACTTCCTCCAACCTCATTATCCTTGCCCCTCACTATCTCTGCTTCGATCTTTAGCTTTCCGACAACTGTTGTTGCTCTCTGGAAATCAAACTACCAAGGAAATCGAACTTCTCAAGTGTATTCTCCATCTACACATTGACTTCTTTTTATAATCCTCTGTTGGAGCACCAATGGCCAAGATTAGATCTTAATCAAGGGCCCAGATTAATTCCCAACCGCCCGTGTGATTTTCTAGAGAATCCTCACCTTGACTTAATTAATTTTGATTAATTAACCAGTTTTCCTAAGTTTAGACTTAGGAAACATTAAAAAAATAGGTTAATAATCTAATTAAGTCATCTCTAAGTGGAATTTCCAGAAACGATTTTTGGGTTATGGATATCTCATGTATTCTAACCTCTCCACCAATTTTCATGACTAGAACACATCTGATGCTACAAAAACTAACACTCCCTCTTAGTGAGGACTATGTTCTAGTGCTGCACACCCTACCACAACACTTCGTCTCTATACCATCTTTTGTCACGTTGTTGATGTCTGACAAGAAACTCCGCTGGAAATGACTGCATTATTCCCTCAGTCACAATGTCGCTTCCTCATTCACTGCATTTTTTCCTCAGTCAGTGCGTTGTTCCCTTAGTCACTACATTATTCCCTCAGTCACTGTCCATCAACCATTGTGCAACTCTAATGGTACATCTGTGATTCTGTTGACACTGCCATATTGCTTCCAACTCTGCATCTGCACTGCAACTCCCTCTCATTTGTCGTTGTTGCAATTGCAACTATTAAAACTGAGAAGCATCCAAAATACTGAATCAACTGTGCTCAGTGTAATGCATCTGTCTCCCAAGTCCTGACTACTACTAGCATCTGCATTGTCACTGAAGAATTTGCGCTGCTGCTGACTCTGCTCTGCGCTCCCCAACACCAGACTACTACTAGTCTACAACTGTCACTCTGGAATTATGATTGCACCTCTGACACTATTCCTTCCTGCTACTGAATATTGTGGGCCCCCGTAGCCAGTTAATGATCCATGAGGTGGACTCCTCAATGGACCCTACCCAATCTCTGCAATCTCTGGGACTACAGCTCCAAATCACCCCACCTCTCTCCTGGAGGTATCGTTGCAAACATGGCAAACTCTTCTTCCAACCTGGAAGACAATTTGTCAATCTTCGCAGACGTTGTTGCCTAGTCTTGCTTTTCCTGCTTGTCCTTCTTCCTGAGAGGACACTGAGTGCTATAGTGACCGAGCCCACCACATCTGAAGCACTTGAGCTTTGATAGGTCCTCCTTTTTCTTTTTCTCCCCATGCCCTTGACTTGGACCATTAGATGCTAGGGCCACATTCTCCTCCTCACTCTTCACGCCCTTGCTACTGCTACCGCTGATGGTACTCTTTAACAGAGCCTGTCTCAATTCCTCCTGTTGCAGATCGGACCACATCCTGTCCCACCATGGCAAGGTATCTATGCCCAAGATACTCTGGACAAATACCTACCAATCCTCCAAGAGACACTGTTCAGTGCCAATCGTACAAGCTCTGTGGGTTGAGGTGATGACCCAACAGCTGCAAGTTGATCTCGCACTTCCTGAATCCGAGTGAGAAAGGCATTTATGCTCTCACCCTTCTGCATTATGGTTTTCCTCAGCTTCTCCTAGAGGTACATATTTCGTTGCTCGAACTCTGAAATAGCTCAGACAAGGCATCCCACATCTCCTTAGTCATCCTTTTGTTTGCCACATGTGAGACTAGATGATCTCGAACTCCATCCAAAATCATCCTCTTCGATTTCGCCATTTCCTTCTTGTACTCCTTCCGCTGATAGGCAGGGAACTACTACCACACTCTCTGCATAGGTCTTCAGACCACATTCATCTAGAAGGAATAACATCCTAGCCTTCCAAATGACATAGTTGGAGGCTCCCTCCAATCTATCTTGGTCTCTGAGCCCTGTTGTGGCCATCTCTAAATTTGATCTGGAAACTCCCTCTTCCTCTACTCAGTTGTTGCTCTGCTACTCGTACTCCCACCTAGAATGTGTAGTTTTGTTAGCAGCTATTGCCAACTGCTACTGGAAAATTTGGATTTCTTGGCTAAAAACCCTCTGAGAGAAATCTCCTACTATGTGTGCAATTTCTCTTCCACCCGACGTTGATTTTGCTACTACAAAACCCTTCTGCATCCAACCAAGGAATTTGCTCAGCAGAAATTTGAGTCGTTGTTGCTCCCTCTCACTGTCGGAATCACTATTCTAGACAAATCCAATTTTCCTGCAACTGCAACTGGAAAATCAAACCCTTGCCCAACAATTCGATCTGCCAGTCTAGGTACTGCGTAGCCTCTGAGGATTTCAGCCTGTTGCTCCTTCTGAACAACAAAATTCTCTCCTTCGCTTCTAAGCTTCTTGACTCATTAATCACACTCTGATACCATGTGAAAATTTCACCTACTAAAATTCTATTGTAGCAACTAGAATTTATTTTTCTAATTGTTAATTAATTTAACAATTTACCTACTATGGCAAATATCAAATAAATCCAACGTTGCACGGGTACCGCTCCCAGTCCTTGGAGGGCAAGTACCCCAAGCTCCGCCGCTCCTGGGAGCTTTGGAGCGGGTACAAACGCTCCAAAATGGGCGGAAACCTTGTTTGGAGCGTTGGAGCTTTTCGGAAGCTTCTGTTTGCAAGTTTTGCCGTTTCCGGAGCAGGTTTCTAGTGGGAACGTGGATCAAGATAATTTGGCGGCAAACCCGTTTATTTTTCTATATATTTTTCCCTCCTCATCTCTGAAATAATCCATCTTCTTGTCCGCCGTTGTTGTGTTGGACGCAAGAGCTGCAAGCCCACAATTGTTCAATTGTTCTGCTAAGATCCGAGGAGTAACCGCTGCAACCTGCAATTTTTCAACTGTTCACTGTGCAGTGTTCATTGTTCATCCTATGCCACCTTCACTGTTCACTAGGTATATTTAAATATTTTCAATTTTGTGCCATGTGGGGTTCGATGGAGCTCCTTCCATCGAAGCCATTTATCATTTTATGATTTATGAGTTTCTCATTTCTGAGTTTTTCGATTAGCTTCACAATTTAATAATTTTCAGGTTGCTGAGTGTATATGCCAATAATTATTGTTAGTTTCTAGTTCAACTGTCTACCTGAACAAACGCCATTAAATATTTTTAAATTTTATTTAATATTTTGGATGATTGATGATACATTGATACAAATTGAAATATTTACGCAGTGAATAACGTTTTAACTTTACTTCACTGTGCCATCTTTAACGTATTGCAATCTTTACTTTAAAGTTTAAAGTTGTTTATTAAATATATCCGCACGGTCTTGTTCGCTGGAATTGTTGACGGGTAATTACTAATTTCTAAATTCTCACTTATCCAGAATGCAATAAGTTATATGGGCTATTTCTTGATATTCTAAGATTCTTTAGCCTAATTAATAAATTATATAGAACTGCATTGTTCCAAATTCATTTCTTTTTATTCCATTTTAATTTTTTACTAAATTGATGATTATTTTTATTTTTTAGTTTCTTTAAGTTTAATTTAACCCAGTGCCAAATCGAGGAATGAGAATTCTACGTTGATAATCTCCAATTTCGCATTTCATAAAAAGATTGAGGAGCAGACATTGTCACATCTATGATTTCATATAGAAAATTTTTAATTTTGAAAACTTAAATAAAGGACAAACTAAGTCTCGGCCTCTTCAAAAATCCCTAGAACAGAACTCAGCGTCCTATTCTTGCCTTCTTCCTTTGCTATGGCCCAAACAGATAAGTCTTCTCCCTCCACGCGCTGATCTCTTGTGTATTCGTTACACAAATGGATGCTCTAAGTCCTCCACCTCACCCTTTATTTATACACTAATAAAGCCTCCTCCCTCTATCGTCTCATGATGTCACATGTAGAAACGTGCTCCCAGAAATGCCCAAAACATGATTTGGTGCAAAACCCCATACTTGGATTTCTAAGCCCACGACTGACCCTTGTGGCACTTTTCCCTCCAAACCCTAAACCCTAGGGCTTGGAGTACCTCCCAAGCTACACAAATCAACATCGATGAGTAGACATCTTAGTGGAGCGAGCGCACTGCTAGAGGGTTGTTTGATGAGCTTACGTTTAGTCATTCTAGAGGCAACTAGAAGATTGATAGTGGCAATTTGAGGAGTTGGAGATGCAAGCTTTCGAAGTGACAGAAGTCGCAGTGATTATAAAATGGGGAGGCAAAGTACCACCCATATGTGTTCAAGGTATGTGGACTGAAAGGAATGTGGATGCGCACCATCAGCAAGTAAGTCAAGTGTAATTTTTCAGCGAAAGATTGGTTGTCATAATTGTTGACACCAAGCCCTAGTTGTGTCCTTGTATCTGGGTTGTATGTAAGGGTCATAATCCCTAATACAGGAGCCCTAAGATTGTTGTATTAAAGTTTGTAGTATAACAAGTTATGGGTTAAAAGTTGAAAATTGTCGTGTGCGTGAGATTGATTCATTGTTATTTATTTTTTGTTGTGCAAAGTAGTAGTGTTGTGGCATTTGAGTGTATTTTTTATCGTGATCTTAGACTCAAACCTTACTCTTGAGTGCCATGGAAAAATCAACACGGTTCAAACCGAGAATACTGTTGCCACAATTGGAAGTATTTGAAAGATCTACATGAGAGATTTTAGACAAGGGCAGAGCCTCCTTCTTGAAAAAGGTGTTGTTTTTTAACAGTAAGAGTGAGGGTGCATCATTACAAAAGCACTTACTCAAGATCAAAGACATCCGAGAATAGTTGGAGGCCATTTGACCAAAAGATAGAAGAAGAGAACATGGTGATAATCACACTGAAAAGCGTACTATGTGCTTACGAGCACTTCATAGGGACCCTAAAAATAACCGCTACGGATATTGACCTATAGTTTGGAGAGTTGAGCAATAGGCTCTTACAAGTTACAACAAGATGGATGGAAGAAACATTTTGGTGGCAGCAAAGGGTTCTAAACAAGCCTTTGCAACAAATATGAAGGGCAAATGCAAATAAGCAAAGAAAAATGGTCAGGGAAATGGTGAGGATGAAGCCAAGAGCCCAAAAACCATCACAAGTCACTATTATGGCAAGCTAGGACATATGAAGAAAGAGGTTGGCATATCAAAAATCCAACCAAGGAGAGCCTCAACAAAAGGCTCATGTTGCAAAGCACAAAGAGGAGTCAAATTTCTATGCATGCATGGCCACAACATGCAAATCAATCTAGGTCATCTGCTTGGTTCATTAGTTGAGGGGCATCACGTCACTTCATCAACAAGCAAGATTGGTTCACAAAGTATTCATTTTGTTCATCCAAGGATTCCGTAATCTCCAGTGGTGGGGAGTATACTATAGTTGGCACAGGAAATGTGCAAATTTCCTTTGTAGGAAAAATGTTGATGTTCCTCAATGTCTACTATGTGCCAAGTATGGAGCTTAATTAGGTTTCAATCAGTCAGATTATGAGGCACGGTCCCCATCTAGATGTCGACTTTAGCAATCACAAATGCTACAAAGTTGACAGGGAAACCAAGAATACTATTTCTCTTAGTATGGAGGACCACAGGTTGTTCAAACTAGTGGATATTGGACAGATGAAAAAGCATGCACTAGTCACTAAGAGTGCATCTCACATTAATACCCTATAGTATCAAAAGTATGGACACCTCAACTTGACCTACCTCTCTTAGTTAGCACAAGAGACATTGATAGACAGACTTTCAGAAATTCCACAGAAAATCCAGGGAGTTCACGAAACTTGCAAAGCAGGGAAGCAACATTGAACGCCATTTGATGAAGTATATGGTTGGAAAGCGCATAGTATCCTTCAGTTGGTTCATGCAGACATGTGGACAAGTATTTCCTTCTATTTGTTGATGATTTCATTAGAAAAATGTGGGTGTGTTTTCTGAAATTAAAATTTGAAGTGTTTAATGAATTTCAAAAGTTCAAACCATTAGTAGAGAAAGAGTCAAGTTGTCATATGGCCTCTCTTAGATTTGATAATGGTGGCAAATTTTGCTCAAAAGAATTCAATAACTTTTGTACTAAACATGGGATCCAAAGACAGTATACAACACCCTACACTCCATAGCAAAATTTAGTGGTTGAGAGGCAAAATTGTACTATCACAGAGATGACCAGGAGTATGTCGCAGAACAAGTTTGTTCCAAACACGTTTTTGGCGGAGGCATGTTCACAATAGTATACATGTTGAATAGATCTCCCACGAAAACAGTGAAGCAGAAGACCCCAGAGGAAGTATTGTAACTTTTTATGACATTTTCAATATTTTTTGCTTTTCTGCAAACTTGGCTTACCCATTGACCTTGCCCTCATCTCAAAGCCAAACAATCTAATACAAATTTCTTCAATGCTTAAGCCCTAGCTGTGACTTGATGGAAGCATGATATCTTATGATGAGTTACATGTTTAGCTTACAAGTTATGGAGAGCCAAAGCATATTACTTTTGGAGCTCAAGGAAATAGATAGAAGGCATGGCTTCTAGGTGGTCACCAAATGGTATAGCACTTACACATGTTGGTGCTTCGAAAGTACCTCTTTATAGGATCATGCATCAACGTAAAGTCAATGTGGGACAAAAGGCACAGGAAGACCATGCTTATCCCTTTACCAGTCATGTGAATTTGAAAGTGTTGCTTGGTATTGTTCCAACAACTAGTAGTGACATAACTTGGATGGATTTGTCATGTGGACCAAGTGAAGATCACACAAAGGAAGAATATTTGACTGGGATTACATGGATGAAAAATAATGTTATGGTTGCACAAGATTTGAATTGGGAACATTCCAAATTGAAGCTTCCTAAATTTGATGCAAAAAAATGGGGTGTGGAACATTCTTTTAATAAAGTAGAACGACATATGGGTGAATTTGCATGATTGCTTTACTCCCTTGCATAAAGGGATGGATTGTTTTGTGGGAAGCTTTATATGGACTAGTGAGAGATCTGGATTCAGAGATTTGCAACTTTATGATGGTCATAATATTACCCAAGGGTATTAGATGGTTGAACACATTGCCAGTGTAGATGAGAATGTTGGTATTGTCTATTCTATTAGAACATTGGATGGTCCACCGAAGGCCCATTTATATAGTACAAAACTTTTTCTTGATTTCAATGCTCAACTTCAAAAGCCTAAAAGGTCAACTTGAGGAGAAAGAAGGCATTCAATGGTCTTGGATCATCAGATGCAAAGACTTGTAGAGACTCACAATTCTCTGAACTCTTTACCAAGAATCTTGCTTTGCTCATTAGAAGGAGGCGGGAGGTTGATGACTTTATATGAGTTGTCATTTCCAACACCTTGCATACAAAATTTATGCCTTTAAGGTCCAAAGATAGTTTAGATATCGACAACTGATGATAATTCTTAGTATAGAGCTATATACAAACTAGCCATTGAATTATATGGCCCACCTCCTTACAGAACTTTGGTTAGTGTAGCTGGTGGTCTTAATGATCATTATTTGCAATTTGTAGATGAACACAGTTGACATAAGAGTGCAATATCTACGCAACAAAGGAATTTTGGTTTGGAGGTGTTAATTTTAGATAACAATGGTATGTTCTATGCTTGCAAAAATTACTTCAATGTCCTTTTATTAGCCCAATGATAATTTCCACTTAATTTCCAATAGCAATCACAAAAACCATTAATTCACATTGACAGTAATTGTAGATAGAACATAAACAATAAATGCAAAAGACAAGCCAAGACAAGAGAACACCAATATTTGGCTAATGCCAGGGAAAAACCCCAAGATGGGGAAAACCCTTGATCAATTCTTCTTATTATAAATATCAAATGTTCAACAGAGAGAGAGAGTACAATAATACAAAGTCAAAGTCAAAATTGACTTGCCAATTTGATGATCCAGAAACACTATCCAAAATAGCCCAATCAAATCTGCAATTTTGCCCTTAGTAAACAGTAGTCAAATTTTGCCCTAACTAGAAAT
Organism: Pinus albicaulis; assembly: GCA_034641835.2. Lineage (NCBI taxonomy): Eukaryota > Viridiplantae > Streptophyta > Pinopsida > Pinales > Pinaceae > Pinus > Pinus albicaulis. Next base: position 1,383,761,883 of record CM076579.1, read on the forward strand.
TCAACGGTGGTCAACATAGCAGCAAAACAACCCACTTGGAGCTCAGTCAAACTTGGTCAAATTTGGTCTTCCTTGTTGGTCAAAGTCAGCCCAAAACTGAAGTCAACCCTGCAGTCAATGCAGGTCAAAGTTCCCAGAAATCCTCGATTTTTGTGCCAGGCAATGCGACTTGGTCAAACAGAGATTGTCCTCCAAAAATCACAGTCAAATATGGTCAAAAGAGCCTCAGTGATCGCAATCAAACTCAGCTGAAACAAAAAGTCAACACCCAGTCAAACTGGCTCCTGAAATCCGCACGCGTGAGAGAAATAGGCTGTCGGCAACTTGAACAACCCAATCAGATGAGGAGAGAGAAGATTTGATGAGTTTTGATGATGCCAAATTAGGTTTGAGGTCATTCTTATTTATATGAGCCAATGTGGGTCAAAAGAAATGTCTCTTGGGCTTCATGAGCCTACATAATGGTGAGGTCGACCTTGACAAATTGCACGTGTGGGCTTCACTTCAAAAACAAATTTCTCCTTATCTGATTTCAATGAACCTTAGGTCAATTTTGGTACTCTCGAAAAGAGGAATTCAATGCGACAATTATCTCCATCAAATGAGTTTTCCAATGTGGAATTTGGCCGTAGTTGTGCAATTTAACACTCCCTCTCAATTAGGGGGAATTCCACCTGCTAATATCTAACCATCGATCATCATCCCATCCTTTCATCATTTACTACCTTTGTACCTCGTCTCATCTCTGCTGAAGATTGATATAGATAATAAGAAGAATCGATCAAGAGTGAGTCACAAGACCTTGTCATTCTCCACTAACAAAAGTCAATCCACATAACCAGGGGTAGAACACCAATCTGACTTGATCATAAGCAATCAAGTTATTGAACGTCATGCATCCTAAACATAGGGAATACGACAGTACACAATGCGTCCATCTGTAGTGCTATGGTCCCTATCCTCTTTTCCCAACTCATTGGCCAGATGAGAGGTACTTCCCAAGAGTCCCAGACTGCAAGGGTAGGATGTATGTTGGGGCATCCGCAGGAGAAGGTGAACCACTTATCCTGCTCATATGCCATAGGAGAAGGTGAACCACTCATCCTATGCATATATCATCAGCCATAGGGGAAGGTGCACACTTACCCTATGCTCACATATATCACCATGGGGTATCACAGGGGAAAGTGAACCACTCACCCTGTACACAGTGTACCTATAGGGGAAGGTGAACCACTCACCCTATGGTCGCAGATAGCTCCAAGAAGTACCCCAGGCCCCCAGGAGCTCCCAGTTCTCAATGTCCAACTCAAGCGGGACACTTATGAGAGGGGGGTCCTTCCACGACTCCAAGTCTCTCTCGGAAGGATAATAACTTGACCTTCCCCAAGCGCTTCATGAGGATGTTTGCAACATGTTCATTCGTCATGATGTGTTGGAGCCTTATTGCTCCCCGTTGTACCATATCCCAGATAAAGTGGTACTTGATATCAATATGCTTGGAGCAGTCGTGGAACACGAGATTCTCTGAAAGCCAAATCCCGCTTTGATTATCACAGTAGATAACTGTGGTATCCAGCACGTGCTTAAATAGCTCAATAACGAGCTTCCTCAACCAAACAACTTCACAACAACCCATACTAGCTGCAATATATTCAGCATGGGCAGTGCTTAGAGCAACTGATTTATGCTTGCTGCTCATCCAAGAAATTGAAGTAGATCCCAAAGATAAGCAACATCCTGACGTGCTCCTTCTATCCACCATACTACCAGCCCAGTCAGCATCAAAATATCCAAGTAGCCTCAAATTCCTGGCAGTGTATCTCAGTCCATAGTTGATAGTGCCACGGAGATATCTTAAGAGATTCTTTGCAGCAACCCAATGTACGTGATGAGGCTCAACCATATATTGACTCAAAGTATTTACAACAAAGCATATGTCCGATCGGAAGTTTACCAAGAACATCAGGGCCCCCACAAGTTGTCTATATTCAGAATGATTTGCCAATTCGGGCCCAATAGCACTGGCACATAGCTTCTTGAAATTCAGTTTCATCAGAGTAGTCGCAAACTTGCATTCCACCATCCCACATCTTTCCAACAGCTTCACAATGTATTTTCCTTGAGAAAGGAAAATTTCGTTTGCCTTTTGTTGGACCTCCAAAGCCTAAGAAGTAATGCATTAGTCCTAGGTCCTTCATCTCAAATTCGGAAGTCGACTCCCTCTTGCATTGATTAATGAGAGGGTCTGCACTAATTAGAAATAGATCATCAACATAAAGGAGCAAACTAATAGGCATGTGTTTTTCAACCTTGAAGTATAGGTTTGGATTAGCATAGCTTCTAGTAAATCTTGGCTTCACGAGATAAATGTCAATCCTTTCATACCATGCCCAAGGGGCTTGCTTCAACCCATAGAGAGCTTTCTTCACCCGACAGACATGTGTCCTTCTATCTTGTACTTCAAACCTCTGAGGTTGTTCCAAGTAGGCTTCCTCCTTAAGTGAGTCATGCAAGAAAGCAGTCTTGATGTCCATTTGATGTAGGCTCCATCCTTGATTGGCAGCAGAGCAATAATAGATTGAATAGTGGTATATTGAGCAACCAGTGAAAATATTTCATCATAGTCCACTCCTTCCTTTTGAGAGAAGCCACGAGCTACGAACCTAGCCTTATATTTTTCCACTTCCATCAGCTCCATGTTTAATTTTGTAAAAGCCATTTTGAGGTAACCACAAACTTGTCCTTAGGTCTAAGCACCATGTCCCAGATATCATTCTTCATGATTGATTCATATTCCTCATTCATCGCATCTTTCCATACTTGGCGTTTTACGACTTCTTCGAACGTGCAAGGTTTATCTTGAACAATAGTACTCATGGAAACCAAGTACCCTTGATACTTGCTAGGCTTCTTACTTTCGTGAAATGTCCCTTTTGGAGCAGTATGTCTTTCAGCATCTTCGAGAGTATCTTTGAGCCATAGTGGTCTTTTCCTTAAGGTAGAGGGATCACCAGAAGGTGGATCAATAAGATCCATCGGGCCATCAACATCAAGCATAGGCTCATCCATTAGAGATTCTTCTTGTTTTTCGATAGCATCATCATCATCCTTCCTTGAGATGGGGAGATCTTTGGCTTTCCCGAGGGCAGTGTCTTCATCAAAGATAACATCTCGGCTTACTTCCAAATCTCTTTGAACATGTACATAAATTCCATATGCCTTTGAATTTTCACTATATCCAACGAATATACCTTTCTTCCCAGAAGCTTCCAACTTGTTCCTTTTCTCTTTAGGCACATGAAAATATACAGGACAACCAAAGATTTTAAAATGAGAAACATCAGGTTTCTTACCAATGAAGACTTCCTCCGATGTCTTGAAATCCAAGGCTTGATGAGGGCTCCTATTTTGAACATATACAGCAGTGTTGGTAGCTTCTCCCCACAAGAATTTTGGTAGCCCTTGATCATAGATCATGGCATGGGTGGCTTCCATAATCATTCAATTATTTATTTCAGTAACACCATTCTTCTCTGGAGTGTATGAAACAGTTGTCTCCCTCCAGAGTGTATGGAACAATTGTCTCCCTCTCGAGTGTATGGAACAGTTGTCTCCCTCTTAATGTTAGTTCTCTACAAAATTCATTGAATTGAGTGGATTCATATTCGATTCCATTATCAGTCCTCAACGTCTTGATCTTCTTCCCTGTTTGATTCTCCACCAATGCTTTGAAAGAACGGAACCACTTTAACACTTCATCCTTCTTCTTCAAGAAATAAATCCATGTTTTGCATGAGAAGTCATCCACAAAGATTGCATAATATATGTATCCTCCCAATGAGGTTACGGGCAGGGCACTAGATAGGTCAGAATGGACCAATTGAAGAATATCAGTTGTCTTGCTTTCACTAGAAGGGAATGGTTCCTTTGTATGTTTCCTAGCTGCATGGGTGGCTTCCATAATCATTCGATTATTTCTTCAACAACACCACTCTTCTCTGGAGTGTATGGAACAGTTGTCTCCCTCTTAATGTTAGTTCTCTACAAAATTCATTGAATTGAGTGGATTCATATTCGATTCCATTATCAGTCCTCGACGTCTTGATCTTCTTCCCTGTTTCATTCTCCACCAATGCTTTGAAAGAACAGAACCACTTTAACACTTCATCCTTCTTCTTCAAGAAATAAATCCATGTTTTGCATGAGAAGTCATCCACAAAGATTGCATAATATATGTATCCTCCCAAGGAGGTTACGGGCAAGGCACTAGATAGGTCAGAATGGACCAATTGAAGAATATCAGTTGTCTTGCTTTCACTAGAAGGGAATGGTTCCTTTGTATGTTTCCTAGCTGCACAGCCTTGACAAACTCCTTCATGGTTTATATTAAATTCGAGCATTCCTGTGACCATCTTCCTTACCCCAAGTAAGGCTTTGTAATGTAAGTGGGCAAATCTCCGATGCTATAGCTCACATTGAAGAGAAGTATCACTTGCCAAAACTCCCAAAGGGCTTCCACCAACTTGATAGAGACCATCAACCCTAAATCCAAGAGTAAATGCATCTTTAGGATTTCTATGTCAAATACGTACCTTTCCATCAATGAATGCTACCTTGAAGCCTTTGTACTCCATCACAGAAATAGATACCAAGTTCTTCTTCAAATCGAGCACATACAACACTTCTTGTAGATGTATGGTTTGACCATGATTCAAATGCAAAGTGACAATTCCTATCCCTTTCACGGGGTAGGTGGAATTATCTCCAAGTATAATCTTTAGATAAGTTTTTTTCTCAACTAAATTTGAAAGGGCCCTCCTCGTATCCAGTGACAGTTCCTATCCCTTTCACGGGGTAGGTGGGTAGGTGGCATTATCTCCAAGTATAATCTTTAGATTAGTTTTTTTCTCAACTAAATTTGAAAGGGCCCTCCTCGTATCCAGTGAAGTGCCTTGAGGCTCCACTATCAATCAACCAATGATCCAAATTATCCAGAGGAGAGGCAGTAGATAGAACAAAAATAAGATAAAACTCATCTTGTTTTTCTACAATATTATTTTCATTGTACCTAGCATTTCTTGTCCTTTTGGAAAGTCGACCATTTGTATCTCAAGCAGCTAGAGCATTCCTCTTTCCTTTGTTGTTATACCTGTTGTTCCTTTGATTGCAATTGCTTTTGTAATTGTTGTTGTTCTTATTATCATCCCTTGGAGGATTCTTCTTGTGAGGGCACTCCCTAGCATAGTGGTTGAACCTGTTATAATTGTAGCATCTTCCTTTTCCTCTTCCTTTGAATCCCTTCTTGGGTCCTTGACCTTGTCTCCTTGGACCAGTATCATTCTTCTTCTTTGCATGGGCAGAGAAAGCAGTAGTTTCATTTCCTTTTTTGGATTTATCTCTCTCCATCATCCTTGTCTCCTCTTGAGAGCATCTAGCCAATAACTCATCGAAACCAAGTATCATGTCATTGTTGAAAATGGTGGTACCAAATACATCCCATGGTCTTGGAAGACCTCCAAGAGCAATGAGAGCGACCTCCCTATCAGGAATAACTTCTCCAGTAGATAGCAAGTCATTATTGATTTGAGTTATTCTCATGAAGTAGGATTGGATAGACTCCCCTTTACCCATCTCGATATCCTTCAACTCGTTTTTTGAGAAAGAGGATTTGATTTGCATTGTTCACTTTGAAGTTTGAACATCCCTACCAGCTTATCATACATTTCCTTAGAAGTTCCCAAATCATAAATATAGGCAACCAAATGCTTTTGAATGGAATCAATTATAATTTTCTTAGCTTTGACCTCACCTTTTTTATACTTCATTCTCGCAGCAGTAGGTGCATTTGAAGGAGGCTCCACGACTTTTCCCTGCACATAGTCCAATACTTCACGCTCCTCCAAAGTCAGGTCCAAGGTCATTTTCCATGCATGATAGTCAGATTTGTCATTGAGCTTGTCCTCAGTCTTGGAGTAAGAGGTGGAAGCCATGGAGAGTTGTCAACTATTCTTTGTCCAATAGATATCTTAGTGATTCTTTTTCTCTCTCTTGCTTGGGCTTTGTCCTCACCTGCGCTCTGATTCCATGTTAATTTTAGATAACAATGGTATGTTCTATGCTTGTAACAATTTACTTCAATGTCCTTTTACGCAATCACATAAACCATTAATTCACATTGACAGTAATTGTAGATAGAACATAAAAAATAAATGCAAAAGACAAGCAAAGACAAAAGAACACCAATACTTGGCTAATGCCAAGGAAAAACCCCAAGATGGGGAAAACCCTTGATCAATTCTTCTTATTATAAATATCAAATGTTCAGCAGAGAGAGTACAATAATACAAAGTCAAAATCAAAATTGAATTTCCAATTTGATGATCCATACCACTGTCCAAAACAGCGCAGTCAAATCTTCAATTCCGGCCTCAGTCAACAGCAGTCAAATTCTGCCCTAACCAGAAATTCAACAGTGGTCAACGCAGCAGCAAAACAATGCACTTGGAGATCGGTCAACCTTGGTCAAATTCAGCCTTCCTTGCTGGTCAAATTCAGCCCAAAACAGTCAACAAAACAGCAATCAAACTCGGTCAAACTGAAGTCAGCCCTGCGGTCAAGGCAGGTCAAAGTGCCCAGAAATCCTTGGTTTCTGTGCCAGTCAATGCATCCTCCTCAAACAGAGATTGTCCTCCAAAAATCACAGTCAAATCTGGTCAAAAGAGCTTTGGTCAACACTGGTCAAACTCAGCTGAAACAGAAGTCAACGCCCAGTCAAACTGCCTCCTGAAATCCACACTTGTGAGAGAAATAGGCTGCCTGCGACTTGTACAACCCAATCAAATGAGAGAAGATTTGATGAGTTTTGATGATGCCAAATGAGGTTTAAGGTCACTCTTATTTACGAGTCAATGTGGGTCAAAAGACATGTCTCTTGGGCTTCTTCATGAGCCTACATGATGGTGAGGTCAACCTTGACAAGTTGCACATGTGTGGGCATCACTTCAAAAATATATTTCTCCTTGTCCAATTTCAGTGAACAAAAGGTCAATTTTGGTCCTCTGGAAAAAAGGAATTCAATGCAATAATTATCTTCATCAAATAAGTTGTCCAAAGTGGAATCTGGCCCTAGTCACACAATTTAATGGGAGGCTTGAAAATAGAGGGAGTGCAAGGCACAGACAAAAGTTTGAAGGTGCACCAGTAACAGCATGGGATGCAAAAAATTGTTGAATGACCATCAAAAGCTTTATATAAGCAAGGGTGGAAAACAATTATGTTTACCAACAGGCAGTAGTAGTCATCATAACGAAATATTGAAAGGTCAATTATTGGTAGAGAAGTTCTCAACAAGCACAAAACATAGTATATTGAACTACATTGCCAATGGGTACGAGTTAAACTTCTTGGAAAATATAGATTTTATGGCTTCAAATGGGAATTGTTGAAATTTGGTACCGGAGGACAGGTGGTTCCCTAAGGCTTTGATCTTTGGCCTAGGGAAAAGTGTCCAAAAGAATTTAATTTTTCTCTTAAAGTGACTTTATAAAGTTATAAAGTCAAATCTAATTTAAAAGTGACTTTAAGTGATAAAGTTACTAAAGTCTAATTTTAAAGTGACTTTAATAAAGTCAATGTAAAATTAGAAAGGAGAAGTGACTTTGGAAATAAATGACTAAGTGGGTCTTTATTAAAGTGGGGTGAATTAAAAAATAGAAAGTGAGATTTAAATGAGCATTTAATCTCAGCCCTAGATCTCAATCTATTTCAGCCTTTGGATTTAGGGATTCCCCAAAAGTCACTTGGGGTTAGGTTAAAGGAGGAAAAGGTCATTCATTCTTTCATGAGCAGATTGGGAGAAGGAGAGCAAGGGAGATTTCTGGGCAGTGAGGAGAAGGAGACAGCAGCTTGGCACACATTCCAAGGCAGCAGTTCAGCAAGTTCGTACAGCAGAGTTTGGCACACATTCCAAGGCAGATTTTGGCACGATTTTCTAGAAGGTCGTACAGCAGCCCTTTGGCACGATTTCCAAGAGGCCGTACAGCAGGATTAGCACAGATTTCGAGGCAGCAAAGGGGCTGTTTTATTTGGCACAAATTTCTAGGCAGTCTGTACAGCAAGTGGCTGTACCTTTGCACGAAAATCGAGGCAGATTCCGTACAGCAAGTTTCTGCTGTCTTTTGGCACGAATTTCGAGGTCCGTACAGCAGCATTTATTGCTTTTTTGGCACAGATTTCGAGGTGGCCGTACAGCTGCATTTATTGCAGATTTTTGGGCACGAAAAACGAGGAAATCCGTGCAACATTTATTGCTATTCCTGTTTTGTTGTTTGCACATTTTCCGAGGCGGTGGTTAAGCACGGAAAACGAGATAAGTTGTAAAAGTTTACTTACTGATTTTTTGCTGAATATTTCTCTCACTGTAAAAAGCATTTTTCCATAAATAAGGAGCTTTCGAACTGGTTTTCCCCAAGAGTTGTAGGGGGTTTTTCCAGGGTCACCTTGACCAAAAATTACTGTGTTATGATGTGTTGAATGGCTGTTTGTTACTGTTGTTTTTTTATTTCTGCATTTTCCAGCATTCTGAAAAATTTCCAGAATTTGTGTTTTCAGCAAAATTTATTTTCCAGTTGTTGAATGTATGGTTATGGGAAAAGGCATTTAACTATTTTGGAGTAATAAGGTGAAAACTGAAAACCGGGGTGGGAAACTATAAATTTTTACATGGTATCAGAGCTTGAGTGCTAAAAGAGCAGTTTGGGACAGCAAGGAGGAAAATACAGCCTGCTGATTTTTCACTAAGAAAATTCCAGCAAGCTGATTTTCAGAGCTTGAGTGCTGAAAGAGCAGTTTGGGACAGCAAGGAGGAAAATTACAGCTTGCTGATTTTTCACTCAGAAAATTCCAGCAAGCTGATTTTTCACAAACAGCAGTTTTATCTTTACCACAACAATGCTATTTTTCAGTTTTAGGACAGCAGGATGTCTTTGGGACTGAGGGTGGAGGATAGGTTGGATGGGCATTCCAATTACAGCATTTGGAAGGAGAGAATGCAGAGTATCTTTGAGGAGGCAGAAGTCTGGGACATTATGGTGCATACCGCACAGAACCCTGTGAATGTGCCTACTGATGCTACTCAGTTGGTAGCATATAATAAAAAGAACAACAAGGGTAAGAGATTGATTCTAGATGGAATCAAAGACCATTGCATTCCTCATGTGAGAGGGAAGAGAAATGCTCATGAGATGTGGACAGCATTGTCCAATCTCTACCAGAGTACCAATGAGAACCGAAAGATGGTCCTGAAGGAGAAGATGAAGACCATTAAGATGGGCAATGATAGTGCAGCTGGATATCTCACAAAGATTACTAATGTGAGAGATGAGTTGGCAGCGATTGGAGAGGCCATTCCACCCACCGAGTTGGTGCGGATTGCAGTGAATGGTCTCCCCCGTTCATGGATGAACTTTGCTGATGGAGTTTGTGCACGTGAGACCCTTCCCACATGGGAGAGGTTTTGGGATGATTGCATTCAGACAGAGATCAGGAAAGGTCAGCTTGGGGCAGCCAAGCCAGTTGAGCAGGATGAGAATGTAGCACTGTTGGCAGGACGCAAGAAAGGCAAAGGGAAGAAGCAGGCTTCCACAAGCAATGGTGGGGGCAAAGGCAAAGGTAAAGGTAAACAGGATAACACACAGAAGGAATATTCCAAAGTGAAGTGTTGGAATTGTCAGAAGATGGGACACTATGCAGTTGTGTGTCCGGAGAAGAAGAAGAAGAAGGGGAAGAACCAGAGCATGGCAGCTTCAGCAGAGGTTGAGGACTTTGCAGATCGCTTTGACCGTGAGTTTGGGTTCATTGCGTGTGAGTCTTCTAGTGCAGGAGTACCTGCCACACAGGTTCAGAGGGAGCATGCATTTCCCTCGATTAGCGGAGCATCTTCGGGTATCTGGTATGTGGACAGTGGGGCTTCACGTCACATGACAAGAGTCCGTGAGTACTTCTCAGAGCTTTCAGAGAGTGGCACTGATGTAGAGGTAGTACTCGGTGATGACAGAGTTGTTAGAGCAGTCGGTGTGGGAACATTGACATTTCAGAGGGAGTCCAAACCTCCCTTGAAGGTGTCAGATGTTATTTATGTGCCAGGGATGAGGAAGAACCTCATATCCGTCTCAGCTTTGGAGGACAGAGGATATGAGATACTATTCAGGGGAGGACAGGTGTTGATGTATCCCAGGGACACTCCAGCTGATTCAGCTAGAGTGATAGGTGTACGCCATGCAAAGGTGTACAAGTTTGCATTTCAGTCCCTTTTGGCATTGAGCAGTAGTACCGACAGCAGGGCTAGCAGTTCCGAGTTGTGTGAGATTTGGCACCGCAGGATGGGGCACATGTATCATGGAGCCTTGAGGACTTTGCGGGAGATCACTACAGGTGTGCCAGATTTCAGTACTGATCACTTTGATACTTGCAGAGGATGTGCGATGGGTAAGTTTGCCAAATCCCCTTTTCCCAGCAGTGACAGCAGAGCGACTGGGATACTTGATTTGATTCATTCCGATGTGAGCGGTCGGATGTCTCATGTTTCCTTGAGTGGATATGAGTACTATGTTTTATTCATTGATGATCACTCCAGGAGGACCCGGATTTATTTCTTGAAGACCAAGAGTGAGGTCTTCAAGCGGTTTCAGGAGTTCAGAGCTCTTGTGGAGACACAGACAGGTCGGAAGATCAAGTCCCTGAGGTCGGACAATGGAGGAGAGTACACCCTTGGAGAGTTTGTCGACTATTGTGCGGAGGCAGGCATTAGGAGGGAGCTCACTGTTCCTTACAACCCCCAGCAGAACGGGGTTGCGGAGAGGAAGAACAGATCCATCGGAGGGGCCGCCAAAGCCATGTTACATGATCAGGGGTTGCCATTGTTTTTGTGGGCAGAGGCCTGCAACACAGCTGTTTACTTGCAGAACAGGAGTCCGCATCGTGCCTTGGGGCACATGACCCCGGAGGAGGCTTTTTCTGGGAAGAAGCCTGATATGGGTCATCTTCGTATCTTTGGGTGCATGACATACTCCTACATACCCAAGGAGAAGAGGACCAAACTAGAGCCCACCGTAGAGAAGGGTATCTTTGTGGGCTACAGTGAGACCTCAAAGGCCTTTCGGATTTACAGTCCTGCACAGAGGAAAGTTGTTGTCAGGCGGGATGTGAAGTTCGAGGAGGATAGGGCCTTTAGGAGGTCACAGGAGTTAGAGTATCTGGATCAGCCAGACCCTCAGCAGCAGTTGAGTCAGTCACAGGGATCCAGTGGGCAGGGATCAGGAGGATCCGGAGGTACATCTATGACGATGTCAGGTCCGTCAGTGGGGAGTGGCTCGCAGAGTCAGAGGGGTGGTGCTATGGGCAACACGCAGAGCAGTCCACAGAGCAGTTCACTGGGGAGTCCACTGATGGACAGTTCACACGGTACCTCAGCATCTACAGGTTCAGGTGCAGGCAGGAGGACAGCAGACAGACAGTCAGGAGTTCAGGCTCCTGATGTTGAGGAGGAGGAGTTTTATTCTCCAACGGGAGAAGTGTGCTCAGGGAAGAGGAAGCCCAAGTGGCTTCAGGACACCTTGAGAGATGCCACATCTGTTGCTGAGCCTAAGAGGCCGGTCAGAGAGAGCAGACCACCCGAGAGGTTTTGTAGCTATATGGCAATGGCTACCAGCATCCTTGACTCTGAGCCTTCTAGCTATGAGGAGGCAGCTAGCCAGCAGGTCTGGAGAGAGGCCATGCAGGAGGAGTATTCTTCTATCATGAAGAATGATGTTTGGGAGGTGGTGCCGAGGCCTGAGGGCAAATCCGTGGTTACTTCCAAATGGATTTACAAGGTAAAGCATGCTGCAGATGGCAGCATTGAGAAATTCAAAGCGAGGTTTGTGGCTAGAGGGTTCTCCCAGGTAGAGGGAGTTGATTATGAGGAGACCTTCGCTCCCATGGCTTGATATACTTCGATCCGCTCCATTATATCGATAGCAACAGAGATGGGTTGGAAGATCCACCATATGGATGTGAAGACCGCATTTCTCAATGGCTTCATACAGGAGGAGGTGTACATTGAGCAGCCACAGGGCTTTGAGGTGCATGGGAAGGAGTCCCATGTGTACAGACTGAAGAAGGCCCTTTATGGCCTGAAGCAAGCTCCCAGAGCTTGGTACTCCAGGATAGATACTTACTTGCAGAAGATGGGTTTCACAAAGAGTGAGGCAGATCCGAACCTTTACTATATTGTGATAGGTGAGGAGCCTCTCATTCCGGTGTTGTATGTGGATGACTTAGTCATTACAGGTGCAGAGAGACTCATAGAGCACTGCAAGAGAGATCTTGCGGCGGAGTTTGAGATGAAGGACATCGGCTTGATGCATTACTTTTTGGGTTTGGAGGTGTGGCAGGAGGAGGGGCATTTCTTCCTGGGACAAGGGAAGTATATTGTGGAGATCTTTAGCAGATTCCACATGGAGGATTGTAAACCCATGTCGACACCGATGATCACCAACTGGAAGAAGCTTCATGCTTCGCATTCCGAGTTGGTGGATCCCACATTGTACAGACAGCTGATTGGTTCCTTGATGTATTTGGTCAACACTAGACCAGATATTTGTTTTGCAGTCAACACGATGAGTTAGTTTATGTGTGAGCCTAGGAAGGTTCACTAGGTGGCTGCAAAACACATTTTGCGGTACTTGCAGGGGACAGTGGATTATGGTCTGGACTACAGGCAGGGGGATGGAGTGAGATTGGCAGGTTACACTGATTCTGATTGGGCAGGTTGTGCTTCTGATAGGAAGAGCACTTCAGGGTGTTGTTTTGGGTTGGGCTCGGCAGTGGTGTCATGGTTCAGCCGGAAGCAGCAGTCAGTAGCATTGAGTTCAGCGGAAGCAGAGTATATGGCAGCCAGTCTAGCTAGTTGTGAGGCCATCTGGCTTCGCAAGATGTTGTTTGGCTTATTTGGTCAGCCGTTGAGACCTTCAGTGATTTACTGTGATAATCAGAGTTGTATTAAACTCATGGAGAATCCAGTATTTCATGATAGGTCAAAGCATATCGGGATCAAATATCATTTCATCAGAGACTATGTTCAGAAAGGAGCTGTGAAGCTTGAGTATATTCCCACTGATGAGCAGGTTGCAGATATTCTTACCAAAGCCTTACCACAGGGCAAGCATGTCTACTTCATAGACAAGATGGGTGTGGTGAGGAACACCTTCCTCGGTAAGAGGGAGTGTTGAAATTTGGTACCGGAGGACAGGTGGTTCCCTAAGGCCTTGATCTTTGGCCTAGGGAAAAGTGTCCAAAAGAATTTAATTTTTCTCCTAAAGTGACTTTATAAAGTTATAAAGTCAAATCTAATTTAAAAGTGACTTTAAGTGATAAAGTTACTAAAGTGACTTTATAAAGTTATAAAGTCAAATTTAATTTAAAAGTGACTTTAAGTGATAAAGTTACTAAAGTCTAATTTTAAAGTGACTTTAATAAAGTCAATGTAAAATTAGAAAGGAAAAGTGACTTTGGAAATAAATGACTAAGGGGGTCTTTATTAAAGTGGGGTGAATTAAAAAATAAAAAGTGAGATTTAAATGAGCATTTAATCTCAGCCCTAGATCTCAATCTATTTCAGCCATTGGATTTAAGGATTCCCCAAAAGTCACTTAGGGTTAGGTTAAAGGAGGAAAAGGAGGAAAAGGTCATTCATTCTTTCATGAGCAGATTGGGAGAAGGAGAGCAAGGGAGATTTCTGGGCAGTGAGGAGAAGGAGACAGCAGCTTGGCACACATTCCAAGGCAGCAGTTCAGCAAGTTCGTACAGCAGAGTTTGGCACACATTCCAAGGCAGATTTTGGCACGATTTTCTAGAAGGCCGTACAGCAGCCCTTTGGCACGATTTCCAAGAGGCCGTACAGCAGGATTAGCACAGATTTCGAGGCAACAAAGGGGCTGTTTTATTTGGCACAAATTTCTAGGCAGGCTGCATACAAGTGGTTATACCTTTGCACGAAAATCGAGGCAGCCAGACAGTTTCGATATCTTTGGCACGAATTTCGAGGTCCCAGATCGTTAAAATTGGACAACTAGGTCCAAACTCCAATTGTGCCGCCGTCGACGACGATCGCAATATTTTTATTGATTCCTCTTCGTGAGAGGTGTAAGATTGATCTAAAGATCATCTCGGACGGATGAGCGTAACATGTACTTTGAATTTATTCCACTTATGTGTCGGGTCGGCCTGGAATAAAATATTGACTTAAATGTCTTAAAGGATCGGTCACACACCCCCAAAGATTACTATATATTGGAGAGACTTGGAGTTCATTTGACACACATCGATGTGGAGGAATTTCTCTCTCCGGATAGCATTGGAGCCGCGTATTCTTCGATTGTTCCGGGGTTGCGTGTGACACGCTTGGCCGAATGACTCATTGAAGACTTCGCCGGTAGAAGCATCCCGCTCTATCGCCGTAACGTCACCATCTCCTATCTCCGGTTTCCGTTTCTGTCTTCTATCGATCTATTTAGAAATTCTATCTTCTTCATGGATAGCCCTAATCGAAAATGGCATAGAACAAGCTCGAAATTAACATGGAATCAAGAGGGTGAGGTTGAAGACAATGCCCCTGAAGCCTTTGGATCGCCGTGAGCAAGTCTAATCAAGATAATCGTGGAAGAAAGTCCACCCTAAGACAAACAGAAGGCCTAATCTCTCGTAGGCATGACGTCTAGAATAAAGGATCGTTTCGTGGGTATGACAAACATCCGCTATTGCCGAAGAAACATATATATTAAACGCAAAGTAGATTTAAACCGAATGCGAAATCCCGGCCGAGACAAAGGATTTGTTTTTAAAGTTTTTTTTGGTGGACAAATTCTCTATATAGGCTAACGCATCGTTTTAAGAGTTGCTATCATAAATAATAGAACAAATTCATGCTTAGGGCCCGAAACGTCTCTTTTCATTACAAATAAGTGGATGGAGACTGCCTCTAAAGGACCGCCGCAGCGTCTTTAAGGGCATTTTGGGCGGGAGATAATGGCCGAAAAAGGGATCGGTTCGGTGCCCTAGTTTCAAGCGGTGGAGGCCATACCGCCGACGAGGTACGTGTTTTATTGATCGTATTGGATCCTAGTTTAAATTATAATGGACAAAGATCGAGCTTCGAAACCTTCCGCGGAGTTGTTGATCGGGATTTCGAATCCCACAGCAAGAAAGAAAGCCGCTCCCGTAGCGTGTCTTGTGCGGAGGCATCGGTATTGTGTGGTGTGTACGAGGGCTTGGCGTCCGCGACGAAATGTAGCCTTGCTCGAAGAACAAACCCGCCCCCAACATTCGAAGAACAAAGCCTACGCCTATTCGTGCTCTTGCAAGGCATGTGACTTGTTTAAATCTTCGGATCACCAATTTGGCTAACAAATGGCGGGTTTATTCTATTTCCTTTAAAAGCACGCACCGGTCGAGGTATTAGAACGAAATCAAGTCGTGAATCCTTTATAACAAATGAATCCCGTGAGGAAGTCATTACCGGTGATGATTACGCCCATCGTCCGTGGCAAGCCGACCAAGCTGTCTATGATCATGGGCTTTCGCAGGAAAATCAACGTGAGACTAGACTCGCATGACCCCGAAATTAAAGAAGGCCGTATGTGGTCGCGACAGAACAGATCACAACATGTGGCCGCACACCATGTGAACGCAAATCGTCGCTTTTGTAGATTTGGTTGATTGAAAATTTCTCTCGTTTTCCGTGATGAAAGCGATTTTGTGGATTTCGAATGCACAGGAGTGACACTATTGTTACACGCGGGCAAAAGAATAGAGCAAGTGGAACTTTCCCTTCAAGGGGATTGGGTTCTAGCCTGCCTTAACGAGTACGAAATCCACCATTCTTAACGCACCGTTCTAGGAGGTGGCTGATTACAAAGTTGCCGAACAACATAATCGAAGAGAGCTTGTTGCGTGTCTCCCGGAGTTTTAGACATTCGTTTTTTTTTAAGGGATCAACACCGTTATTTGCCATATAATTATGAAATGATCAAGATCATCAACATGTTCGTGATTATTGCCGTGTTTGTTTTCCTATTTACCGTCAACTCACGCATGTAGTGGAAGATGCTTAATCTTCATACGTATGATGCATCAACTCATTGCGCTGATTAAAAGTTCCTTGTAGACTACAAAAAATTGCTGGGAAACCCGTATCCACACCGGATTTTTTGAGACTTAGCATGTCGTAGTTTGGAACATTGTTTTGGTCAAGTGAAGACATCGTATCAAGGGAGCCGGGATTGTCCGAAGGCTTACGCCCGTTGAAATCCCATGAATAATGGCCGGAAAATATTCCAGTCCGTATACAATCTTACAAGAGTACGATCGAGTGTTGATGAATGTATTCGCATGCCGAGTGTGACTTGCCGTATTTTCACAAGGCGATGTAAAACAATGGTGGTTTATTGTAAACCATAAGTCGGGAAACATCCTTGTATTGGCAAGTATAGTAAGCAAGCTATTCATCTCAAAGCGTAAAGGGGATCGTTAGTGTTTCGAAGGACCTTGTGAGTGCCTTAGGCGTAAGAGAGTTGAGCAAAGAAGACTCTTTACAGGTGTATACAAGGAAGAGAACTCGCCCGGTACATCTAAGACAAGAGTCCAAAAGACGTAAGTAAAGTTCATATTCGCTAAGCCGTGATGAATGTGATAGTTCTAATTTCAGGATTCTCCTCGTCACCGTCATGACGTTGACATACGTACACCCCCCGTTTGAAACCGAAATTTAAAGGGTTGATCACGCTGTCCTTGGGGAAATTCCTTGTAGTGGTCAAATTGTTGACGAAGTGGGCATAGATATAAGTCATTGAGTCGTACAAATTTTGACAAACTCTAGATGCGCTCCGTCGCCATAACCAGAAATGGGGCGTATCCGGAAGCAACTCAAGGTGCAATGCCTCAAGTGCGTGATAAACCAAGAATAACAGTAGTGGCCGAAAGGACTTATAACACCGTTGAGGCTTGTTGATATGTTCTCCCGTATGTCGTTGACAAAGTATAGACACCTATGTAGCAGGAAGATGTGACTCGTATCAAATTTTACATTGGAGCATTATGGTAAACTTAAAATGTGAACTCGGGAAGTTTATGCTTTTTTTTTTGGTCACATGGTTGAATCTTGAATCATGATCAAGAAAGTCCGTTGGATGGCTTTGACTGCGGGGAGATCGTGTCCCAATTTCAAGATGGTGTCTAGGATGCACTCATTTAAAAACAGCATGTCTTCTCTCGAGAAAACCGACATTAAGAGGGAGATATATTTGTATATGCTCCCGAGTGGATGTCTCTGCTCAACAAAAGAAGATCCTCATGGCTTCAAAAGGACATATAAGCCAGAGGGGGAAATTCGAAGGAAATCCAAGAAGCCATATTAATACCGTGATATCTAGCAACCTTGCGAGTACTTTTGTACAATTTGAGGAAGTCGTAAAGCATCAAGTCGAGAAGGATGCTTTGCCGTAGGACAAAGCAAACTTGTCACCTCCGAAATGGCTCTACAAGATCAAGCATGGATCTGATGGAAGTGTTGAAAAGTTCAAGGCAAGATTTGTTGCCCGTGGCTTCTCTCAAAAGGAAGGAGTAGATTATGATGACATATTTGCACCTGTGGCACGATATACCACCATTCAATCAATCATAGCCCTTACTGCTACGCAAGGATGGAGTCTTCATCAGATGGATGTCAAGACCGCCTTTCTGCATGGTACAATAAAAGAAGAGGTGTATGTAGAACAACCTCTGGGATTTGAAGTTCAGGATCGAGACACTCATGTCTGCAGGTTGAAGAAAGCCCTCTATGGGTTAAAGCAAGCACCCAGAGCTTGGTACGAGAGGATGGATAGTTACTTGATGAAGCTGGGCTTCACTCGAAGTAATGCTGATCCTAACCTTTACTTCAAGGTTGTGCAGGGGAAGCCTCTCATTCTAGTGCTGTATGTAGACGACCTCTTCCTGACAGGTACTGACCCTCTCATTCATCAATGTAAGAGGGAGCTCGCTGCTGAGTTCGAGATGAAGGACCTAGGACTGATGCACTACTTCCTAGGCCTGGAGGTCTGGCAGAGACCTGGAGAGATTTTCCTTTCTCAAGGAAAATACATTGTGAAACTTTTGGAAAGATTTGGTATGGTGGACTGCAAGACCATGTCAACACCAATGGAACTCAACTTCAAGAAGTTGAGTGGCAGCGCTGCTGGGCCTGTATTGGCTAATCCTACTGAGTATCTTCAACTCATAGGAGCTCTGATGTTCTTAGTGAACACCCGTCCAGATATATGTTTTGCAGTGAACACTTTGAGTCAACAGATGGTTGAGCCTCATCACTTTCACTGGGTTGGTGCCAAGAATCTTCTGAGATATCTTAGGGGCACGATAAACCATGGGCTGAGATACAATGCCAGGAGTGTGACACTCCGTGGATATACTGATGCCGATTAGGCTGGCAGTGTGGTGGATCGTAAGAGCACATCGAGATGTTGCTTCAATCTTGGTTCTGCTTCGATTTCATGGATGAGCAGGAAGCAGAAGTCGGTGGCTTTGAGCACCGCTAAGGCCGAATACATTGCAGCGAGTATGGCCTGTTGTGAAGCAGTTTGGTTGCGAAAGCTCCTTAGTGAGCTGTTTGGACATGTGCTAGATACCACCGTGATACTCTGTGATTAGGGGCACGATAAACCATGGGCTGAGATACACTGCCGGGAGCGTGACACTCCGTGGATATACTGATGCGACTGGGCTGGCAGTGTGGTGGATATTAAGAGCACATCGGGATGCTGCTTCAATCTTGGTTCTGCTTCGATTTCATGGATGAGCAGGAAGCAGAAGTCGGTGGCTTTGAGCACCGCAGAGGCCGAATACATTGCAGCAAGTATGGCCTGTTGTGAAGCAGTTTGGTTGCGAAAGCTCTTTAGTGAGTTGTTTGGACATGTGCTAGATACCACTGTGATACTCTGTGATAACCAGAGTGGGATTCGTATGACTGAGAATCCTATGTTCCACGACCGATCCAAGCATATTGATATCAGGTACCACTTTATCCGGGATATGGTACAGCGAGGCGCCGTAAGGCTCGATCATATAGGAACTGATGAGCAGGTCGTGGATATTCTCACTAAGCCCCTGGGGAAGGTCAAGTTCCTAACCTTCTGTGAGAGACTTGGTATCGTGGAACGACCCTATGATGTGGGTCCTGTTGGACGATGAGCTCGAGGAGCTCTGGGGGGCTTTGGGGACAGCTTCTCGAAGCTATGAGCAACCACAAAGCTAGGCTTGCCAAAATTTGTTGGTGTGCTTGGACCACACCGTTGTGATTATTGAGTTGGTTCACCTCTCATTATCTGTGCCCCGTATGCATCCTACCCATTGAGTTCAGGGCTCATGGGAAGTACCTCTCATTTGGCCAATGAGGTGGGAAAAGCTAGAGACTAGTAGCAAATACTGATGGACGCATCAGAGATTGTCGTACTCTCTATCTAGGATGGCATGGTCCAACCACTTGATCTGGAATCAAGTATAGTGAGGTTTCAAACCTCCGCCTGACTTCAGGTCAAATGAACCAACTTCGGGTTGGTTGGAGACTCTTTGTGAGTCTGATAGAGGTTTCGGACCTCTGGGCTGAATTTGTCAGCCGGGGGATGATGTCTTTGTGACTGACCCACTTCTGTTCTGAAATAAAGAGGCCAGCAAAGCAAGTTACGGCGGGATGACGCACGATGTTTGATTGTACTAGTGGATGGAGTTCTCCCTAGTTGAGAGGGAGTGTTAAATTTGGACAACTAGGTCCAAACTCCATCTTGTGATGCTCAGATGAAGATTCCAATATTTGTATTGGATTCCTCTTTCGGAGAGGTGTAAAATCGATATAAAATTGATTTTAATATGATGAGCAGAACATTTATTTTGAATTTATTATTTATAATAAATTTAAGTGCAGGTCGGCCTTAAGGTTTTACACCCCCAACAGATGTGTCACACACCTCAATGATGGATATAAATATAGTCAACGTTGGAGAGCTTTTCACTCATCTCATCACACATCTTCTTCTCTAATTATCTACAAGCAATTGAGAAGCAGTTTCATCTCCCACATGAGAAGAAGGATGAAATCTACTATAGTTGAAGGACAAAATTTACTGCAGCAATTTTCTGCAGTTAGGGTTTCTGGGCAGGTTTGACCAGCGTTGACTTTGGTCAACGAATGGTCCGTTTGAGCTGAAATTTTGTGGAGAGTTCGATTTTTGTAAGCCGTACTCATTGGCACAAAAATCGAGGTTAAACAGTTGACCGAAGTTGGAGATGCGTTGACTTTCTTGTTGCTGCCATGCGTTGACTTTTTCTGGACTGCGTTGACTTTTCTGGGGTTGACTTTGAGTTGACTGGATAATTTATTTGAGGACTGTTGTGACACATTTTGGGTTGGCCGACCAAGAAGACTTTGCTGGTTGAAGCATCCTGCTGATCGCCGTAACGCACCAACACATTCTCCTGTTTTTGGTTTGTCTTCTATAGATCCACTGGTATGTTCTATCAGCATTTTACTTAACCATTTATGTGATTGCTGTTATAAAAGTAAAATTGCATCAAGCATAGAACATCTACAAAACTTTACAGTCATCAATCACTTCCCATACAAGAAGTTGTTTATGAAACCCCTCATCAACCTTATCATCATAGTAGCTGCGAATGGCTTCTTTGACCCTATCCATGGCCTTATACAAGTAGCTCATTGCAGGCTTCTCTCCATCAACCAATCTAAGAACCTTTACCAAAGGTTCAGTAATGCTGCACACCTCTTGCACTCCCGCCCAGAAGCTTTCATGATATGAAACCAACCTATAGATGGCCTCTCCCTTTGGTTTGCGGCTGTATGTCAAAGCACGCCACTCCTCTGAAAGAAAAATTCTCATCAAATCCCACATAGAATTCAAGAGGGATTGAAGAGATATGAAACTAGTGGCAAACTGTGTAATAACAGGGTGCACCAACTCCTTGTTAGTAAGTGTTCTCATCAAATAAAGCACAAATGCATGATTATATAGAAATTTTGTAATGCTCTTTGATGATTCTACAATATCTTTGACAAAATGAATCTTTCCTATGTCCTCCAACATCAAATCAATGCAATGTGCAGCACAAGGTGTCCAAAATATGCTCGGATGCCTCTCCATAAGAATTTTGCCAGCAACAACATAGTTTGCATCGTTGTTCGTTATGATTTGGACAATATTTTGTGGACCCACCTCCAGAATGAACACATCCAATCAATCACATAATAATCATGTATCTTTGACATGTGTAGATGCATCAACAGATTTCATAAACATTGTCCCCTTCGGACAACTGACCAAGAAGATAATAAGGGTCTTACCCTTTTGATCACTCCAACCATCTGACATAACAATGTATCATGTGACTTCCCATGATTCCCTTAACTTCTCCAATTTCTTGGTGCAGTCAACTTTCTCATTTTGAAGAATGCGCTCTTTAAAGTCATCATATGAAGGGGCTTTGTATCATGGGCCAACAACAGTGATAGCATCAATCACAGTGTGATAAAATGAATTGTTTTTGGCAACACTGAAAGGAATATCACTCCAAAGAAACAATTTTCCCAACAACTTGTCAGCTTCTTCCTTTTTTTTTTTTTTAATAAGTGAGGAGATAGATGGCTGTGCACCGAGAGTGGTTCGAGGAACAAAATATGAGCAGGCAGCTACGAGGTTGGGTGTACAATATGCTGATGCTGAAGAACCACTACCACTCTCATGGTCACCTCTAAACCCTGATATTTGACTCCTCAGAGCTGCCTTGTTGAGTTTAGTTGTTTCTATTTCTTCCAATGATTTGAGGGCTCTTTGGATTATTTCTAGATTGGTTTTTGTGCAGGGCCCTACTTCATGTCCAGGAACTTGTGTCAAGTGGTATTTCAATCTCTATACCTCCTGTCATGTGTTGACCACATAACTTGCAACTCAAGTTTGATCGGTCAAATCCCTGATCAAGTTCACCAAATTCCCACAAAAGATCCAATTTCCTTGGCATGCTTGTAAATTTGTTGAACTCTTGAGTTTTACTATAAGATGAACTTTGAACTTTGAATTTTGAAATTTGAACCTAGGTCACAAGAAAAATTGCAAGTTAAAAAATAAAATAAAAAAATTACAATTTTACATACAACATTTTGATTTTTTAAAAACCCTCAACTCAATGCAAAAATATTGGGAAAAAATACATATGGAAACCCAAACAAAAATAATGGAAAAAAACTAGGAGCACAAGAAGAAATATAAAAAATAAATTTAACAACCATTTTTTTGCATTTTTGACCAAAATAAACCCTCTCCTCTCAATAAAACAAAAAACATAACCAAATGTAATAAAAAATAATGAAAAATACATGGGTGATAGAAACCCATGGAAGAACAAGAAAAAAACAAAAAAAAAAGGTCAAATTTGATGCCCATACCTGGAAAAAACATTTTGCTGAAAAAACTTGGTCCAAATTCAAATTTTGTTGGCTTGGGTTGCTAAATTCCTTCACTTTTCTCCTCTCTTACCCTTGTAGATCACTTATCCTCCTCCTTAGCTCTCCTTAGTTCTATTAGCAAACCTTTGACTGCAAGAATGAAGAAAAAAAAATCAAGTTTGCATGTTAAAGGCCGCTGTTTTTTGGCCTCATGATTTTTTGAGATTGGATCGCGATTTTTTGAAAGTAAAAAAATCGCCGAAAAAATCAGCGATTTTATCAGGATAACGAAAAAATCGCGATGTTCGCTTCACTGCTAGTACCTTCAGGCACAACCTCACAACTGGAAGGTAGATCCAAGGAACACAAATGGCAAAGCCAAGAAGGAAAGCCTCTGAATCTTTTGAAGATATCTCCTCCTCAGTCACAAAATCAAAATTAAATCAGGTTGGCAAAGCTGCCTCGTTCGATGGAACAAACTGGGACATGGAGCAAAAGAACGAAGTCATTTTTGATGGCCCTTGGCTGTGAAGTATGGGAATCAGTTGTTATTGGAGACACAACTATAGATGAGTCAAAGGAATACAATACAAAAGCAATGAGTACCATTCTAAGTAGCTTACCAAATCCTATAAAAGTCAAAATGGATAAATGCTCATCAACAAAAGAGCTTTGGGAGAATCTTCAAGATCTTCACTCAAAATGACTTTTACTCACGACCTTAGATTTAGAAGATAAACAAAATTGAAGACATCAAGAGTAAGGAAAACCTAGAAGATGAAGAAGACTCACATGTAAATAATGAAGAAGACCTCAAAGGAGATCTTGTAGTTGCCCTTGAAGAAATCACCAAACTCAAAGAAGAAAATAGAGAACTAAAGAAACAGATAATTGGAGAAATTTTGGTAAAAAATGGGCCTCAAAACAAAAATATTCAACCAAAATCAACTTTATAAGAACTAATTTAAGATGATGATGTCAATCATGGGGGATGATTTACTATTTTGGAAGTAAAAATGTAAAATGATAAAAATATAAAAAAATGAAAATAATTACATTTTCAATTTATCTCCCTATGGTTTTCCTCAAATTTCGAGCGGGAGCAATCGTTGGATGCATAATTTAATTTTGCATCTAAGGGGTATCCATGTTGAATACTTTCGATGGAGCCCACTACACGAAAAATGAGAAATACATGGAAAACATGATTGCAATCACATTTTTTTACGTCTTTCTCATTTTTTGTATTGCAAAGTCCATTGATCTTATTCAACATGTGTACTCCTTGGATGTGAAATTAAATTATGTATCCAACGAGTGCTCTCACTTGAAATTTGAGTAAAATTGTAGGAAGATAAGCTGAAAAAATAGTTTTTTTTTTCTTTTTCTTTTTTCCCCTCTAAAATTTGATGACATAATATAATCTTATTTTATTATTTCCATTATTATTTTATAATTTTCCTTAGGAGGCCAATTTTAAACCTAAAAATTTCTCTAATGATAGGAAGATGAAGATAAGAACCCAAATCTTACAAATGAAGAATTTGTCCTTCTCAAAGGACAAGTTGATGAAGCTAAAAAAGAAGGAAAAATCATGGCAAGTCAACTAAAGGAAACTAATGAAGAAATTAACAAATTTGAAGAAGACGTTATCTCCCTAATGTAGAAATTTTCTGATTAATGATTAATTATCCACCGAGACTATCCTGATCACATACAATTCGAATTTATATGCAACACATAATCTCTTCCACTCAACTCAGATCATCACACATGCGGAAATAAAATCAAGCGATAACACATCAAATCATCATACACATTAACACAATATGTATGGGGAAATCTTATAGCTGAAAACCCCGCAGCTATTGTGTATATTATAATGGAGAAATCAAGTAACAAACTCAGTACAATACTCCTCACAAGTACTCAGTACTTTCTCATACGGTTACCCACAATCTAGCTCAGTTTTGAACAGGTTACTGGTTCAAAACTCACCGCCAATTGCCTTGCCTCTATTGCGCAATCCAGGCCTGTCTATATAGAGATCAAAGGTTCGAATCTCCTTGGCTTGACTGCGCAATTGTCATGGACAAATCCTCCAAGTGTGGTGCAAATCTCATGCACAACTGATGTCGCCACTGATAGCTAACTCCACCCTTTCATCTACCTCTTTCAATGGTCTCCACTGAACTGATCATGCACTGTAGTGAACTGATGTGTTCTTGAGTTGAATAATGAGTTACTAATTAATGAATTAAATAATATTTAATTCACTCCACTCATAACTAATTGATTAGCGAGTTAAACTAATCTCAACTAGTTCAACTAAAATAAACAGAACACAACTCCACTAGCTGTCTCATTAACTCCACCAAACTTCTGCCACTGAAGTCCTAACTGAAGTCAACCATGCATGATGCCATCAAACCCTTGGGAATAGCGTAATTCCTATGTCAGATGCATGAGCCACTTCTGTAGCTCGAACTGAAGTGCTCCAAGAGAGTAAACTGCTGTTTAGAGTCCAAATATTATTAAGGGTAAATAATATTTGACTTCCATATTTTTAGGAGAGGCAGTCTAAAAATAGCCTTTGACCTCTTTTGACCTAAAAATAGAGTCTCATCTATTTTTACCAACATGTCGCATACTCCAAGAATCTCAAACTGGAATCCCCGAACCATGCTCCGTATGTCTAAACATAGACATAGTCTAAAAATAGACTTTGCGCCAGAATTTGCCTGCGGGCCCACTTAGTGAAGGCGACTTCATTTCACTAAGCTCCATCATCTTGCTGCATTTTCAACACTCCCTCTCGGCAAGATATGGATTATCTGCAACCCCTATCCTGCCTCTGTGGAATTCGAACTTGCTCCTGGTGAGCGCCTTCGTCAGGATGTCGGCATCCTGATCCTCCGTGGGAACATATGAAAGCATCATGATTCTCCTCTGAACACAATCTCTGATATGATGGTACCTGATGTCGATATGTTTGGACCTATCATGAAATACTGGATTAGCCGAGAGTTTAATGCAACTCTGGTTATCACAGTAGATCACTGTAGGCTCCAAATGCAACTTGAACAAACCTGCGAGGATCTTCCTCATCCAAATAGCCTCGCATGCAGCCAAGCTAGCTGCCATGTACTCGGCCTCTGCTGAACTGAGTGCCACGGATCTCTGCTTCCTGCTGTACCAGGAAACTGCTGTCGACCCAATGTTGAAAACTCCTCCAGATGTGCTCTTCCGGTCCGTTGGGCTCCCTGCCCAATCTGCATTAGTGAAGCCAGAAAGCTTCGCTCCATCCTCCTGTCTGTACCATAGACCATATCCCAATGTGCCTCTAATATAGCGCAATACATGCTTGCCTGCCTTCCAAAAGAGCTTGGTAGGCTTAACCATAGCTTGCGAAAGCTGGTTAACTGCATAGCATATATCGGGTCCTGTATTGACCAGATACATAAGCGACCCCACCAACTGTCGATAGACAGTGGCATCCACTACCTCCGCTGAAGTAGCATCCTCCTTCCTCCAACCACAAGGAAGAGGAGTGTCAACAGGCTTGCAGCCTTGCATGTTGAACCTCTCCAGAATCTCTCGAGCATACTTGCCCTGAGAAACAAACAGTCCTCCACTGCGCTACCAAATCTCCAATCCCAAGAAATAATGAAGGATGCCCAAGTCCTTCATCTCAAACTCTCGTGCAAGATCCTCCTTGCATGAAAGTATCAACTGCTCATCGCCAGTCAAAATCAGATCATCTACATACAGTACGATGATCAACAGCTTCCCCTCCACCACAATCTGGTACAGGTTTGGATCTGCCTCACTCGTGGTGAATCCAAGCCCGGTGAAGTAGCTGTCTCTCCGAGTGTACCAAGCACGAGGTGCTTGCTTCAGCCCGTACAGTTCTCTCTTGAGTCGGCACACATGCGACTCACTGCTGAAGATCTCGAAACCTTCAGGCTGCTCTATGTACACCTCCTCCTCAATAACTCCATTGAGGAACGCAGTCTTCACATCCATATGATGAATGTGCCACCCCATCTGCACTGAGAGAGCAAGGATCGTTTGTATGGAAGAGTACCTTGCGACAGGTGCAAAAGTCTCCTCATAGTCAATCCCCTCGATCTGTGAAAAGCCACGGGCGAAAAATCTCGCCTTGTACTTCTCTACACTCCCGTCAGCCGCCTGCTTCACCTTGTAGATCCATCGCGAACCCACCACTGATTTCCCCACCGGTCTTGGGACAATATCCCATGCACTGTTCCTGACGATCGAATCATATTCTTCGATCATGGCATCAACCCATGCGGGTTCCTCCACAGCTTCCTCAAAAGAGGATGGCTCCGTCACAACACATTGACTCACAAGAGCCATGTATGCAGTGTACCGATCCGGTGACTGTCTCTGTCTGCGCTGTGCTGTAGGTGGTCCTACAACCTTCTCTGCATCCCGAGCCAGTCGCTCAGCTTCTGTAGTGCGCATGCGCCCTCTGATGGTTGGCGCTGCCTGGGTGGTTTCTTCCACCTCCCGAACCTCCTCTTGTGGCTGATCCACATCCGGAAGCTCCTCCTTAGGAACTAACAGCTCCTCATCTGCATGCAAGTGTAGCTCCCTCTCAAGCGAACACTGCATGGCTTTCTCCTCCTAAAATTTTATATCTCGTCGCACAACAGTCTTGCGACTGTCTGACAAATACACCCGGTAGTTGTGAGGTGTATCAGTGTACCCCACAAATATTCCAACCTCAGCAGTTGGATCCGGCTTCCTTCTCGCATCCTTCGTCACATGCATGTAGACAGGAGAACCAAAAATCTGCAAATGGGAAATATCAGGCCTCTTGCCAGAATAAGCCTCCTCCGGTGTACTCATGCCAAGAACCTTGTGAGGACAACGGTTCTGCACATACACTGCTGTATTGCATGCCTCAGCCCACAAGTGAAGGGGTAGGCCCTGATCATGCAACATCGCCGGTGCAGCACCCACGATCGTTCTGTTCTTCCGCTCAGCCACCCCGTTCTGTTGTGGGTTATGGGGTGCGATGAGCTCTCTCCGAATCCCTTCTGCGCTGCAGAACTCCTTGAATTCAGCCGAGATGAATTCACCACCGTTATCACTCCTTAGAGCAATCACCTTCTTCCCCGACTCCTTCTCGACCGGTGCTTTAAACTCACAGAACTTCGTGAATGTATCGCTCTTCTTCTGCATGAAGAAGATCCAACACTTTCAAGAGAAATCATCAACAAAGATCACATAATACTTGTGCTTTGCTGTCGAAGCAACTGAGAAAGGACCACACACGTCTGTGTGAACTCTCTCAAGGATCGTCGTGGCGCGACTATCTTTCTCGTGAAAGGTGGCTTTCACATACTTCCCTAAAGTACACCCCTTGCACTGATCTGACTGCGCAAGAGTGCCCTTAGGAAGCCCAGT
The DNA here is from genome assembly GCA_034641835.2 of Pinus albicaulis. Taxonomy (NCBI): domain Eukaryota; kingdom Viridiplantae; phylum Streptophyta; class Pinopsida; order Pinales; family Pinaceae; genus Pinus; species Pinus albicaulis. Next base: position 1,383,789,862 of record CM076579.1, read on the forward strand.
AGAAATATGCTGCAGGATCTTCAAAGCTCCATGGTGAAGGTGGCCCAGTCTCCTGTGCCACAGTTCGCCCTCATCATCCCGGCTCACCACTTCTCCCGCCTTGCATGCCATTGCTGCGCAGCCATCTACCTGCAACTGATAAAGGTTCTTGGTTTGAACCCCTATCTTCCGGGTCTCTCCAGTAGTCTTACTGCGCAGGAAGGCTTTTCCTTCGCTGAAGACCACATCATACCCCTTATCCTCCAACATCGCTACTGAAATCGGGTTCTTCTTCAATCCAGGTACATGCATGACATCCTTTAAGACAAAGGGTTTACCAGACTCCCTCTGAAAGGATACGGTACCGATACCAGTCGCACTGTATCTACCATCATCGCCCATCTCGATGTGCACACCCAAATCTTTGTTCTCCAGATCTGAGAACAACTCCCGATCTCCCGTCATATGAAATGGCGCACCGCTGTCCAAGAACCACACCGATCCCATCACACTTGAAACCAAGCATGCAATCAGTGAAAAGTCAAGCTCGAACTGTGAAGCCAAAGCTTCTCCATCTGCAGATCTTCCCGCTTGCTTGTTCTTCTTCTTCTTTGGACAATTGGTAGCATAATGTCCGTGATCATAGCAGTGAAAACACTTCACTTTCGCCATATCCTGCTTCTTGCCCTTAGCACCAGAATGAGAGGTTTTCTTACCCTTCCCCTTCTTTGCTTTGGACACCAAAGCGCAGTTTTCTTCATCAGCTCCCTTTGATGAAGATCCATCTCGAGTAGTCCTCCTTATCTCCTCCTGCATGAGATCCGCCCAAAGGCGCTCCCATCCCGGCAGCTTCTCCTGACCATTGACACTATCTTGATATGAGTGCCAAGCCTTCGAAAGACCAAGGAGAGCCAGGTCGACCATGTCCTCGTCTTCGACAGTCACCCCCACACTTCCCAGCTCATCTCTGCACTGAGTGAACTTCGTGAGGTATTTGGCGATACTGTCGCCTTTCTCCATCTTGATGTTCCCGAGCTTATCTTTGAGCGCCAGCTTCCTTTGGTCACTCTTACTCTGGAATAGATCCGTCAAAGCTTTCCACATTAAATATGGAGTAGCCTTACCATGAAGGCTGGATCCAATATGATCCTTGACGCCCTCCAACAGGATCCTTCGACATTTCGCGATCTTCTTTTGCCATGCATCGACCAAAGCTGCATCAGTGGGCTTTGGGACATCCGCATCCACGAACTCCTTCAGACCATTATCTTCTAACATTGCTTCCATGCGATCCTTTCCTTGACACCCTCCAACAGGATCCTTTGACACTTCGCCATCTTCTTTTGCCATGCATCGACTTCAGCAGGATCAGTGGGCTTTTGGACATCCGTATCTACGAACTCCTTCAGACCATTATCTTCTAATACTGCTTCCATACGATCCTTCCATGCAACATAATTCGAACTACCTTCAAGAGCATATTCGAGTCGCAAACCGTTGAAAGACATTTTCAACACTGGCACCAAGAAAACAAAACTGCTGCAAAATTTCGAATTCCACCTCAAAGCTCAGCCGCTCTAGATCGTGAGAACAAATTATTTCTAGCACAGAGATCGACTGCAAGGGGCATTTACCAGACCTTTCACTTTCCGAAGAAAGATGAATTCGGAGGCTACCTAGCCCGCATGCAGACTCTGTCTACCGAAATAAATTTGTAATCACTGTGATGATCAATCTCTACTTCAATAGCTCTGATACCATGTAGAAATTTGCTGAATAATGATTAATTATTCACCGAGACTATCTTGATCACATAAAATTCGAATTTATATGCAACACATAATCTCTTCCACTCAGATCATCAAACATGCGGAAATAAAATCAAGCGATAACACATCAAATCATCATACACATTAACACAGTATGTATGGGGAAAGCTTATAGCTGAAAAATCCGCAGCTATTGTGTATATTATAATGGAGAAATCATGTAACAAACTCAGTACAATACTCCTCACAAGTACTCAGTACTTTCTCATAAAGTCACACACAATCTAGCTCAGTTTTGAACAGGTTACTGGTTCAAAACTCACCGCCAATTGCCTTGCCTCTATTGCGCAATCCAGGCCTGTCTATATAGATATACAAGGTTCGAATCCCCTTGGCTTGACAGCGCAATCATCATGGGAAATTCCTCCAAGTGTGGTGCAAATCTCATGCACAACTGATGTCGCCACTGATAGCTAACTCCACCCTTTCATCTACCTCTTTCACTGGTCTCCACTGAACTGTCCATGCACTGTAGTGAACTGATGTGTTCTTTAGTTGAATAATGAGTTACTAATTAATTAATTAAATAATATTTAATTCACTTCAGTCATTACTAGTTGATTAGCTAGTTAAACTAATATCAACCAGTTCAACTAAGTTAAACTGAACACAACTCCACTAGCTGTCTCATTAACTCCACCAAACTTTTGCCACTGAAGTCCTAACTGAAGTCAACCATGCATGAGCTCACCAAACCCTTAGGAATAGCGTAATTCCTCTATCAGATGCATGAGCCACTTCCAAGGCTCGAACTGAAGTGCTCCAAGAGAGTAAACTGAAGTTTATAGTCCAAATATTATTAAGGGTAAATAATATTTGACTTCCTTATTTTAAGGAGAGGCGGTCTAAAAATAGACTTCGACCTATAGGTCAAAAAATAAAGGTCCATATATTTTTACCAACATTACCAATACTCCAAGAATAACATACTGCAATCCCTGGACCATGCTCCATATGTCTAAAAATAGACATAGTCTAAAAATAGACTTTGCGCCAGAATTTGCCTGCGGGCCCACTTAGTGAAGGCGACTTCATTTCACTAAGCTCCATCATCTTGCTGCATTTTCAACACACAGTTCTATATGGTTCGGAGGTTTGGGGTCCTATCTTACTAGAGTCTGATTGGCCTACTGTAGAGAGAGTGCAGATCACCCTTCATCGTCGCATCATTCAGTGTAAGCAGACAGTGCCTCAGCCCATCATTCTTGCAAATTTTGGAGCTCACCCCTTTTGCCTTGAGACAGTGTTTGGTATCATCTCTCTTCTTCACCATGTTCGAGGTTTTGCAGATACAGCGAAGGGGTGGGATCGATATCCATAATTGGCCTACCTGTCATCAGAGTCCATTCCTGTAGCGAATCCTTCAGCTCAATCCTAATGTTGGTATGCTGGAGTCTTAGATCTCCTTGCTTCAGTTGGTATCAAGATAAACCAACTCCCTTGATCTGAAATTGTGAGAACAAAGTATTTCTCATACAAAGATTGACTGTAGGGGCATTCACCGGATCTTTCACCTTTCAAAGAAAGGATGAATCTGGAGGCTATCTGGCCCTTCTACAGACTCTGCCTAAAGAAATAAAAAGTAATCACAAAGATCCGATCAATGAAAGTATTTGTTTTATGTGCAAAGTATTCATTGACCCATCTTTAATGTGTGAATAGGCAAGTATACATATTCTGCAAATGAATTATAGTGGTTTGAATATGAACTAATAATTTTTGTTCACTGTTTAAACCTGCTTGGGAAAAGTTTGCTTATAAATATTTACTGTTTAAAGGAGACTAATCTGAAAATATGCAGCAAAATTATACAGTATGACAGCAAATAATTTTTTAAGTGGTTCACCCCTCTCTTGGGCTACCTCCGCTGGGTCCAAAAGCCTCTTAGGCTTTTTCCTCTTTGATTAAATGCTCAAAATGTGAATACAACTATATACAAGCCTCAAATGGAAAAATACACTGCAAAAATAGATTTAGAAGGCTCAAAGCAGTAGAAACTGACTAAAAAATCACCTCCATTGGATGAAGGTAGACCAAAACAGCTCTTCTTCCCTTAGGCCCTGGTGGCTCCACGACCAAAAACGCTGGTAAATTCTCTGTTAGAGTGCCCTGATGGCTCTGCAAACACTCCCAATAGCTCCAGAATGCTTCCAACACCCAAAATAAAAAACAAATTCGTATCAAAAGGCCTCTCCTAGCCAAAGTTATGGCTCTTTTACTCCAACTGCCAGTTTGGCCTAGAATAACTCCACCAAATCTGGGGAATCTCCAGATAACCCCGACAAAATAGGGAACGGCGCCAAATTTGGGGCGGACCGCTGAATTTACCGCTAGTTGTGGGGGCTAGTGGATAAGGTCCACGGGACCGTGACCGCCGGAGGAGGTTTGAGAACTTGAGTTATAAGCGTTGAACATTAATATAAACCCATATCATTTAAATAATTCTCCGCTCCTCCCGCCGGTCCATAGGACCACGTCCCACAGATTCTGCCAACCAGTTTAATTAAATAAACACAACTGTGGTTCATTGGTGAAGTCGCTCCGTTGACATCCGGCCGACCCGGTTTCAATTCCTGCCGCGTGCAAGCCCGTGAACTTTTAAAATGCCATTCTGTTTGGTTTGATCCGCTCCACCATATTTAATTGACCACGTGCCTTGACACGTAAACCATGTATTACAACTCCGCTCCAACCCACATTGAATATCCCCTTGCCACGTTTTAAACCATACGTTGGGCATACGTTGGCTTTAACCTTTGAAAACATACGTTGCCATATTAAACCCTTAACATATTTCACATTAAAACTTTGAACTTTTAAACCCACGTAATAGCCCATGTTAAAACCCACGTTGAATAATAGACCACGTGCCCATTAGAAACATTTGACTTGTGGGTTTTTAACTCCGTTTAATCATATTTCGAATTTGATTTAATATATATGGGTTTAATAATATAATTTTAATAAAGTTTAATTAAATTTTAAAATTAATTAAAATATATAATTAATTAATATAATATATGATTAATTAAATCATATAAAATATTAAAAACTATATAATTTAATTAATTCATTAAACTTTAATAAAAACATAAAATTATTCCAACATATAATATTAAAAAACTTTTCTTTCAAAATTGAAAGTTATTGGGCGTTTTCAAAATACAATATCTCCTCCATACGGTAACGGATTTCAGTGCCGTTCATGGCGTTGGGATCGTATCGCCGAGCTCTTTCCAGTCGATCTATCCCGGAGCAATTCTGAACAACTTCATTTTTGAGCATTTTTCTTCAAGAGACTTGATCTCCTGATCACACCTCCCAAATGGGAAGCTTTTGGACCCTCAAAAGCTTTCTGATTACTGAAACTGATGATGTGGAGAATGATTCTCCACTCTTCCACCCTTGAACAACTGAAATCTACCCGATTTCATCAAATGAAGCTTTTGAGAAAATGATAATCTGTCTCTGGAATCAACTGATCTACCATTGCTAAGATTGACGGAGTCATGATGCAAATGATTAAAATTTGCAGAACAACAATTGTAATTTGCAGAAAACAAACTTTTTCTACATTGATCAAACTTCCTAGAAGACTTAAAATGACTTTCACCTTGCAAACTGTTCCCATCGCGAATTGTACCATTCTGAAACCAACTTTTTCCCATGCTGAATTGTGTGTCCTCCTTGCTTGCACTGCTTTGCTTTGACACTTCATTTTCTGCATTGGCTGACCCAAAAGGTAATTTGCGCAACATAACATCATCTTCTTTCAAAGACAAACTGTTATCAAACTGAGACAAATCATTAGCAACATCATAAAAAGGCAAATGCTCAAAATCTGGTTGTTTCAACATCAACAAAGTTAGACTTTGACTTGCATTAACCAGTCTTTTCAATTGACTTGCATGGATTAATGAAGATTCCAGCTTCTTCTTGTGAGCTCTCACAATGTACTCTTTACCATCTTTGAACAAGTGATACTTGTTTTCATGGCGATGAAAGATGGCCTTCCTGTCAAATAAATAAGGACTTCCCAAAACAATACCTGAGATATCAAGCGGCACCACATCAAGTTCAACTGTGTCAGTAAAATGTGCAGTTATTGCAAAGCGCAATATGCACTTCCTTGAGACTTGAAAATTGGCATCCTTGCATATCCATCCAAGTGGATAAGGCTTTGGATGTGGAATGGTCTCAAGTTTAAGTTGCTTGACCAAGTCTTCAGATATAAGATTAGCGTGTGACCCACTATCAAATAGTGTGTCAATTTTGGTATGTTTTGAAATTACCCTCACATGGAAAAGCTCTATCCTCCTCTTTTCTTCATGAGTATCTTTGTGACAATTCAAAGAGCTAGAACTTGGATTCGTGTCTTGCACCACTTCTTTCCCCTTAGTGTTCTTTAAAACCATGCCTATGCTTTTTGTCTCATCTCCTGAGTCTGACCCTAAGTCTTGCTCAACTGTTGCTACAATTTTCTCCTTTTCTTTGGTCTTGTTTTTGTCCTTGAATTTTTCTGGTTTCAGTTCAGGATGAAGCTTCCAGCAATGATCTTCATCGTGACTTGTCTTTGAACAGTGCTTGCAAAAGAACTTTCCTTTGTCTTTTCTTGAATTTGCAACTCTCTTCTTTCCTTTGTTTTTAAAATTACTATCCTCATCAAAAATATTCTTTCCTCTAGCTTCTAAATGTGTAGCCTGCACACAGACTTCATCTAAGCTGGTAGGATTGAACATTAGAATAGTATGTTGAAGATAATTGTGCAAACCTCCTATGTATTTCAACAAGGTTTCTTGACTTTGTAAGTCTACTCCAAGTAGAAGTGCTCTCCTTCTAAACTCTTGGGTATAATCTTGCACATTTTGACCCTTAAGTTGCCTAAAATTTTGCCAATTCATGATTTCTTTATGAATATGAGCAAGAGGATAAAATTGTTTCTTAATGGCTGTAATAAACTCATTCCAAGTTAGAGTTATCTTACCATGCTTTTTAATTTTCTCCTTGGTCTTGGCTTCCCACCAAACCAAAGCTGCTCCATCCATTCTCAAAGAGGCTAATTGGATTTTTGTTTCATCATCATGCAAATTCTGAATTCTTAGATAGACTTCCAGCTGTCTTATCCAATTATCCAATTTCTCTGCATTAACATCACCATTAAACATTGGCAACTCAAACTTCACATCAAGCTTCAACAAAGGATTTTTAAAAGAGGTTTTTGTTTGGTGTGACTGATTTTCAGAAGTTGAAGAGGATGATGTGGAGGATGAGGATGATGATGGAGATGGTGGATCACAATTTCCTCCATTCCCTTTCTTAGACTCATCTTTGTCTTTCTTTCCTCCTGAAGAATCTCCTTCTTCTCTTTGGTTCTTAGATCCTTCTCCAGCAATCCTATCATTTCTCTCCTGGTATAGGATTCTAACCATCTCAGTCAAATCCAAGAAAGCTTTTCTAAAGACTCTTTCTTCTTCCTTGGGATCCATTTCCTCATGTACTTCTCCTTCTCTAGATGACATGCTTGTGGCTGATTCTAAGGCTAATGAGGATGAAATGGAAGGTGGATGTAATGGCACTCTAGCCCTCCTTGATTGAGGATTAACTTGTTCTCTAACCAATTGACCTTCCCCTCTTTTCGATTTCAGCCTAGTAAGCATCAAATTTTGCATAATAACACAATTTACTTGCACAAATTTCACACACTCTTAAGCAAAACCTTGAGCTCTGATACCAACCTGATCTGAAATTGTGAGAACAAAGTATTTCTCATACAGAGATTGACTGTAGGGGCATTCATCAGATCTTTCACCTTTCAAAGAAAGGATGAATGCAGAGGCTATCTGGCCCTTCTACAGACTCTGCCTAAAGAAATAAAAATTAATCACAAAGATCCGATCAATGAAAGTATTTGTTTTATGTGCAAAGTATTCATTGATCCAGCTTTAACGTGTGAATAGGCAAGTATACATATTCTGCAAATGAAGTATAGTGGTTTGAAGATGAACTAATAATTTTTGTTCACTGTTTAAACCTGCTTGGGAAAAGTTTGCTTATAAAAATTTACTATTTAAAGGAGCAGAATCTGAAAATATGCAGCAAAATTATAGAGTATGACAGCAAATAATTGTTTAAGCGGTTCACCCCTCTCTTGGGCTACCTCCGCTGGGTCCAAAAGCATCTAATTAGGCTTTTTCCTCTTTGATTAAATGCTCAAAATGTGAATACAACTGTTTAGAAGCCTCAAATGGAAAAATAAATTGCAAAAATAGATTCAGAAGGCTCAAATCAGTAGAAATTGACTAAAAAATCACCTCCATTGGATGAAGGTAGACCAAAACAGCTCTTCTTCCCTTAGGCCCTGGTGGCTCCACGACTAAAAATGCTGGTAAATTCTCTGTTAGAGGGCCCTGATGGCTCTGCAAACACTCCCAAAAGCTCCATAATGCTTCCAACACCCAAAATCAAAAACAAAATTGTATCAAAAGGTCTCTCCTAGCCAAAGTTATGGCTCTTTTACTCCAACTGCCAGTGTGGCCTAGAATAACTCCACCAAATCTGGGGAAGCTCCAGATAACCCCGAAAAAATAGGGAACGTCGCCAAATTTGGGGCGGACCACCGAATTTACCACTAGTTGTGGGGGCTAGTGGATAAGGTCCACGGGACCGTGACCGCCGGAGGAGGTTTGAGAACTTGAATTATAAGCGCTAAACATTAATATAAACCCATATCATTTAAATAATTCTCCGCTCCTCCCGCCGGTCCATAGGACCACATCCCACAGATTCCGCTGACCGGTTTAATTAAATAAACACAACTGTGGTTCATTGGTGAAGTCGCTCCGTTGACATCCGGCCGACCCGGTTTCAATTCCTGCCTCGTGCAAGCCTGTGAACTTTTAAAACGCCATTCCGTTTGGTTTGATCCACTCCACCATATTTAATTGACCACGTGCCTTGACACGTAAACCATGTATTACAACTCCGCTCCAACCCACGTTGAATAGCCTCTTGCCACGTTTTAAACCATACGTTGGGCATACATTGGCTTTAACCTTTGAAAACATACGTTGCCATATTAAACCCTTAACATATTTCACATTAAAACTTTGAACTTTTAAACCCACGTAATAGCCCATGTTAAAACCCACGTTGAATAATAGACCACGTGCCCATTAGAAACATTTGACTTGTGGGTTTTTAACTATTTCGAATTTGATTTAAGATATATGGGTTTAATAATATAATTTTAATAAAGTTTAATTAAATTTTAAAATTAATTAAAATATATAATTAATTAATATAATATATGATTAATTAAATCATATAAAATATTAAAACTATATAATTTAATTAATTCATTAAACTTTAATAAAAAAATAAAATTATTCCAACACATAATATTAAAAAACTTTTCTTTCAAAATTGAAAGTTATTGGGCGTTTTCAAAATGCAATATCTCCTCCGTACGGTAACGGATTTCAGTGCCGTTTGCGGCGTTGGGATCGTATCGCCGAGCTCTTTCCAGTCGATCTGTTTCGGAGCAATTCTGAAAAATTTCATTTTTGAGCATTTTTCTTCAAGAGACTTGATCTCCTGATCATCCCTCCATTCAAGTATTCTTTGTGTCCACCGGGCCACCTCCTACCAACCAAACAAGAGATGAATAAAATCATCCGAGAGGATATTTACAGGAAATATGTATAGGTTATTTGGATAAACCCTTAGGATGGGTTACGTCTGAAGATGGCTTTCTATGTTGAGCACTTCATGATGTTGAGAGATGGACTCGTTATTCGGCCCCATTACACGCTTCGCCATTAGATGCATGCACTTTGGATTCCCTTGGGTCTGATCAAAGTAGGTTCTCATAAACTGCAGATTGAGGCAGAGCATCAGATTGCACGGTTAGACATGATTTTCCAGTTGTGCCACCTTTGAGAGACTAAGTCGAAGGAGCACTTCATCTTCCGCTGCCCCATTTACTATGATTCGTGGGAGATTCCATTGTTTTTTCAAAGGGATACAGACCTTATCTAGCTTCTTTCGATACACGGACCAGAGATGTCTAGCCTTGTACATACAGGAGGCCACGAGACTTCACACACAAATTCTCCAGCCTCCTAGAGCAGATCCCATACAACTGATTACGTCATTTTTTACAGTGCTCTCGTCAGCAAGAGGCACGAAGCAACAAGTTAATAACATTGTTTCCTTAGACTCTAGATCAGTGCGGGCTAGAGGGTCCATCCCCCTAGCACAAGGACACCTAAGTCATTACCGAACCAGATCTCTTACTAGCATGCAGTTGACATCGCCCAATCATCAGCGACATATCACTTCTTCTCGGCAACAACATTATAAAGGCTCCAAATCCTCCCCTAGCCTTCCCTCGAGACAACACTACATCTTGAGTTTTTGCATTCGAGATTTAGTGGACCATTATTTAGGAGAGAGATTTAGTGGACCATTATCTTGTGCCCTTTGCACTTGGATTCCAGGACTTTCTTCATTTTGGTTTTCAGGAATTATGTATTTCTTGCTTTATTTCTTATTTCTTGCTCTTTATCTAGGAGACCTTTTGGTACTCCTCCTTGTATCGACATCATTATACTCTGCAGTCCCATTGACCTACTTTTGTGGCCATTCATTGGACATTAATATAGTTATCTTATCTTATCTTATCTTATCTACTTGTACTTAATATTGGTTGATTTACTTCATTCTTTAAGAAATGAGAAAGCTTTTAGTACTTCTTAGTTGTTGTTGCTATTTTGTATCCCTATATATTCTTCCCATCATTCAAAGACAATGAATTTACAGTCTTATGTTTGTTGGCAGGGAAGAATTCTATTTATTATTATATTTTGTTTAGATTGTTTTTCATTCTTATGTTTTGTTTAGATTATTTTAGAAGTTTACTCGCTTTCTGTTCTTTTCTAATTCTATACCAAATACTGTTTAGTTCTCAAATTATTCAACATAGGTATGGGTTTCAAACCTGTTATTGCCCATGACCTTGTATATAACTCAAATAGAGTTGGCTTGAAAGCTCCCTTAACTATCCCAATCTTCAATTAGAAGCTAGATGGAAGTCTCAGTAAAGGAGTTGGATTGTCTCTTGAATCTTTTTGTTGAGAAGAAGCGTAAGATGGAACAAGACGATTAATATGGAGATACTCTTGGGCTTCTTGCAATAATCGAGGTAGCGGAAGCATGCAGCATTGAATGAGGTACAAGTTCATCTCCATTATATAAAGGATCATGTATTAGCAAACAAAGACTGGAATTGTCTAGAGCTAAAGAACGATATTATAGGAAACTACATATGCTTTTAGATGAGCCAATAGACACTACATTAGGTCATGTTGCAATTGATGATAGAAATTATGTTCGCACACTGGCTTTTGTACATGGTGGCCAAGGTGATGCTATGCCAGGCAAATTTCAGTAGAAAAAACGTTGAAATCAAAGCACAAGCTAGATCTTAAGGGATGCAAAAGAGAGCTAATTTTTATCATTTTGATTCCCAGGTTTTGCCTACTTTTTTAACTCTAACAATGCAAGGAAAATAAGAGTCCATGCAGATTTTGATGATTTACAAGAGTGTTTGCAAAAAAGGCAATGCTGCAATTACGAAAACAATGTGATCACGGTTTGTGAAAAGAAAGGAATGGAAATAGTATTAGTAAAGAAGGCTATCGTGGAGGCCTCAAGGAATTTCAATCTATTATCACAACATATACAACCATTTGTGACCCAGTTTCCATTAAATCCAAATTTTTCTTGAATATAAAATCTCAAATGAGTCAAATGTCATGTAAATGTCGTTGGGTTTTTAAGCAAGTGAATAAAGAAAGAGGTGGTCTCACCTTAGCAATTTCTTCAGTACCCACGAGGGTTTCAATAGCTCGAGAAATGGAAGAAGGATAATGGGGGAAATTTACAGCAAAATATGTGGCGTCTGGTATCGCTTTCGACATGCTTTCGACCTCAGTTACTCCCATCTCTGCACCATGCACAAACCGTTGTGATGCTTAGAACCCCACATAAACCCTCTTCAAGAAACACTAGCCTTGGATTTAGCTTGCAGTTCACTCTTTTTCAAATTCCTTTTACTTGCATGCCCTCTATAATTCCCGTGTTTTTCATATGACTATCAAACATCCACAAAATAGCGCTTAAATCGATGTTAGGGTGCTTTTTTTTGGATCAAGTCTAGTGAGGTTTCAGACCTCCTACTGACTTCAGGTTAGATAAACCAACTTCTGGTTGGTATGTGACTCTTTAAGTCCATGTGAGGTTTTGGACCTCCAACTGAATTTGGGTCAAGCAAACCAACTTCGGGTTGGTATGAGACTCTTTGTGAGTCCTATAGAGGTTTCGGACCTCTGGGTTGAATCTGTCAGCCGGGAATGATGTCTTTGCGACTGACCCACTTCTATTATGAAATAAAGAGGCCAGAAAAGCAAGTTACGGTGGGATGACGCACGATGTTTGATTGCACAGGTGGATGGATTTCTCCCTAGTTGAGAGGGAGTGTTAAAAATGGACAACTAGATCCAAACTCCATGTTTTGTTGTTGTTGTTGCTGTTGCTGTTGATGTTGTTGTTGTTGTTGTTGCTGCTTGCTGTTGTTTTACGTTGACTTTTCTGGGCAGCATTGACTTTTATGGGGTTGACTTTGAGTTGACCGTGTGGCTGTTTTGAGGGTTGTTGTGACACATGCTGGGTTGGTTGACCAAGGAGAATTTTCTGGTTGAAGCATCCTGTTGACCGCCGTAACGCACCAACACATTTATATGTTTCTGTTTTGTCTTCTGTTGATCTACTGGTATCTTCTATCAGCAATTTACTTGATTGTGTGATTGTTGTAGTGAAAGTAAAGTTGCATCAAGCATATAACATCTACATAAATTTACAAGTTCAAATATGAAGATGGCTTGAAGTCCTGAAGGAAGAAGTTGATCTATTGAAGACGAATTCGTGAAATTCTCTCTGTGTTGATGATATATTTCTCACAAACAATGAGAACCTCTTTAGTGTAAGAGGGAGTTGATTGAAAGTGTTACATGAGCCTGATAAAATACTTGTTTTGAATGTCGCATGATGGATTGTGAGCCCATGGCTAATTCCTTGATGAAGAAAAAGTTGCAAGAATATGTTGTTGAGCAAAGAAATAGCATTGATAGGTTGTTGGTGTTCGCTTTTGTTCAAAGATTTGGTTAAAGTTGGACGAATAGCTAGATGTTACTAATAAAACAAGTATTGAAATCCACCATGGCTACCTTTCTTCTTTTGAGTAGGTTGAAGATTATGTAAGAAGCCTAGAATGGATAAGGATCCCTTTGAGAGGGAGCATTGGTTTGATAGCATCATCGGGTTACCGTAAGACCTATGTGGTCAGGGAATTTGGTTCTGAGGCTTGCAATCATGAGGTAAAAATTTCATCTCTCCTTGAGAGGATATTGACGGTGTACAAACATCATCTCTCCCTAATAAGAGATTAATGGTGTACAAATTTCATCTCTCCCTAAGAGGAGATTGATGGTGTACTATTTTCATATCTCTTCAAAGGAGATTGATGGTGCACTATGTTAATCTCTCCTAAGAGGATATTGATGGTGCATTGTTTTCATCTCTTCTGAGAGTAGATTGATGGTGTATTATTTTTTTTTCATCTTTCCTCTTGTGAGCCCTATGGTGTATGGTGTAATGGTGTAATGGAGATGGTGCATCAAGAGCTCCTCATCTACTACCTTTATATGCTCCAGACATAGTGGTTCTATTGGAAATATTATATCAGACATTTTCTCATCGAGTGACAAGTACTCTTAAGAGGGAAAAGTGGTCCATATGGCCTAAGTTTCCTATCAGGATCAGATACTATGTATTTGATCACACTAGCCAAGCCATGAAAGAGGCCAGTGAATTTGAATCATATAATTTTGGAGAGATAATATTTAGGAAACAGGATCCTGAAGCTTTTGTTATTAGTCATTGTGTTGATGTCAACCAGATGTGGTCTTATACCAATGAGAGGGATACTAATGAGGAAATATTAAAGAGACTTATTTATCCATTGAGGTTAAAGAAAAGCTAAATCAAGGACCTCAAAAGAAGGCCAAATAGACCCATGCTTCACCTATTGACAACCTCCATGAATGAGTTGAAAAGCTCCAAAGGGTGTTGGAATAGGTAAAGGAGATGAAGGAAGCATTGGAGAAAGAAGCAGACATAATCAATAGGAGGATTGAAGAAGAGCAAGAAGTGAAGGAGGCAGAATAACCGAGAAGGAAAGTAAAACAAGATGACCTGGTGAAATAATTGGCTTTGGAAAATGAACAAAGAATCAAGCAGCAGGAAAAACAAAGGAAAAGAGATGAAGAGCTTTGGAGGAAAATAGATGAGGAACTCCAAAAGAAGAAGGAATAAGCTATGTGGAAAGATAAAAGGATTTAACACCTTGGCATTCCATCATCTCCGAAGATAAACCCCACTCCTCAGTCTCCAGTTGAACCATGTAAGATTGAAGAAATGGAGAAGGAGAAATTTTTCCCCATGACCATGGCTGACCCAGTAGTAGTACTGAAAACATTCAATTATGAATACAAGAAGAACAAAGTCAGCAGGAGAGTTTCCAAAATGATAAGGTTGGGGGAGCAATTGTCACTGAGGAGGTTCTCATTCATGAAACAACATTTGATTCAGAGATGACTGTAGTTGCCAGTATTACCATGGCCCAAGCAACAGGTGATAACGTTGCCATGCTGAAGAGAAAGGTCTATGTTTCTCAGTTGGAACTCGGTGCTGCTAAGCAAAGAATTACAGAGCTAGAATTCCAGCGGCAAGGTGAACTAGACTCAGTTCAAGAGTTCAAAGGGAAATCACTTGAGATCCAAGAGGAACTGAGTACGGTTCAGAAATAATTCTACAGGAGCATTCAGGGCATCAAAGATAACACTCCTAAGTTTGATGATTATATAAAGAGGATGGTGCCCGTCAAGGAAGAATTGGAGAATAATATAAATATGCTAGATGACATAATTCAATGGAAAATACAGTATCCTGATGAGGGGGTAGACATTCCTCAGCTCCGTGACTTGGAGAAAATAATCTGTTTTTCTAAAGCTTGTAAATGTATCGACAGGGCTAGAGCCTTAGAGGAAAAGGCTGAGGAAGCTTTCAAAATTTGCTTCAAGTTTGGAGGAGAGGTTGATGCAATCTTAAATAACTTCAATTTTCTGATGTTCCAGTCAACCTTTGGTCTTGTACCTATGGAGCAGTGCATAGGATAAAAGGAGAGAGTGATAGACAGCTGCAAGCAGGAGATCCAGGCATTAAAAGTTATCACTAGGGACAACACAATTTATATGAAGATTTGCATAATACAATGCTAATCCAAATTAAAAGGAAAGTGTCTCTGTTTCTAGCAAGGATTTCATAGGTACGAGGCTATGGTAGTAAGCGAAGAATGTTGAGTAGTTAATCTAGGACCTGGGTTAATCTAACAAAATTTTTTCCCTTTATCTCATATAATTTTATAAAAAAATTGGCCAGATGAGAAGTTTTTATTTCACTCAAAGCCTAAAAGATATTAAATTTTTGGCACTATTCTCAAATGGGTTTAAAATTCATAAGGTCACAACTCCACTAACATTTACAAGCAACCTCATAACATAAATAAGCAAAGAGAGACAGAATCAAAGAAAACCCTCATATACATACTTAAGTGTCTTGTCCCAGCTTCCAGTTGCAAGCAAGTTCATTGCTGGAATCCATGAAATTTCCTTAATAGGTGCATCATGCATAGCCACAGTCACTGGCTGGACCCTAGTCAGCAATGGCCACATTTTAGCTTGTTTATCACAGCCAACAGAGAAAATAACAGTGCCATTGTCCTTCCATGTCGAGCTTCCATGTCGAGAAGAGAACCTGCATACGAACCATTACATAATAAAAAAACTTAGAAGCACACTCTGAAACTTCAGTAACGGTTATTGCCATACATAATACAACCCTGGTTCCTATAAGCATATTACAACTTCTGGATAAAATTCACAAGAAAAAAGAACAGGTACTAGAATTCCAACCACAATCTGAAGTACCTCACCGGTTGGTCATGTGACATTGCTTCTTGTGGCATGTCAACCCCAGTTTGAAGGACATTCCAGCATCTAACATGGCAATCTACGTTCCAAAATATAACAGAAGATCAAAACAAAACACCAGTCAAAATCATTACAATAATATCACTATCCCAAAAATCTCAGATGAACGAGTCCGCATTTAAGTAAATGGAGATAGTTGAGAACACGATGAAGCACAGTGGAATGCCTAAATTCACACTTATGGCGGCCTAAAATCCCTCCTTTCTGCCTGTTTAAAGGTCCCCGGAAACCATCACTGCATACAAACTCTGAAAGCTTTGTTTTCGCAAAAATGTTTAACGGCCAAAACTGCTGAACCCTCAAATCTCTAGTAACCTTGTGCTCGTGCCTTAGCTTTCCCTCCAATTGATAAGCCACCAAAGTTCAAATGGCTAACACACCCGCCAAAGTTCAAATGTTATAATTTTTTGACATATGTTTTGTCATATTAAAAATAAATAAAACAAGTTGTAAAATTTTATTACTTAAAAATGTTAGAGCATTACTCTATATTTTTTAAGCATATTTTTTTTCTCATTAAAAAATATAGCTATCGAGGTTAATCTAGGGTAAATAGAGCTAATATTTGTAATATAGTAGTAATAATATATTTTTAAGATATTAGTGAGACCTTATTTTGATCTCATTGTTTGTAGGATTTTTATTGTGATCTTACCTTATTGTGATCTCATTGTTTGTAGGACAAAGGACTTGAGTCCGCTAAACTCTACAAAGGTGTACATACTCTACCCCTTTAGATTTGAACCTATGACATCTTATGACGAAGCACATGTTCTTAACCATTGTAAAGATATAAAAAATTTGACAATTTACTCCAATATTCAAATATTATGACCCATGGTCATCCAAAGGTAGAAGCTTCTACTAAAAAAAGAATCCATAGGTAGACCTGAGGTTTGAATGGGATTTTATTATGAAAAAACATAAATGGAAACATAGAAAAGATATTGCAAAGAGTACAATAGTAGAAAAAAATCTAAATTCTATTAATGGATGAAATAGAAAATAACTATAAATTGCAAAGTGATACAAACTAAGTGGAATGGAGGTAGCTTCTTTATGAAGAGAGATGTGTCAACTACTCTTAATCACAAGAAAACATTACAAGATGTCAAAAATACCTTTGAACATAAAGTATGATGTCCTAAGATCCAAAAACTCTAAAATCCAAAACCCTAGCCCTAGGAAATGGCATGCCAAAAATAACGTGGGCCCAAAGAGGCTAATCGATATATCAACTTCCTGGGACTACAATGTTTGCATGCCAACTCCATTTAGGAAATTTCTTGGACCAATAAAATCCATACTATGTGTCTTTAGCCTATGACAAATGCCAAAAATGCAAGGTAAATGCCCAAAAAAGGCACCAGAAGTTTGAGACCTAAAACACTATAATATAACTACCAACACGTGGAATAATGTTGAATCAATGTAACAAGTGGGTGGTCACTAGTATTCTATTGAATCAATTGTCCCCCCTTATGAATAAGTGGTCCATTTTGTGTCAAGTTCCTTCGTCGAGTGGGGAAAGTTTTGTTGAATATGTCTCCTAGCGAGACATGTGTGCCAAAGTAGGAAGATGAGGTGCCCATGAGAGGTAGAAAATATGGTTGAAGTAGCTCCACATTAAGTATAAGGTTTAATCCAAAGAAAAGGGAATTTTTTATTTATAAGCATCTTTACCCACAACCTTTGTGTTGGTGTAAGGCCTATATCGAAATGGAGAGTCGGGCGGAACTTCCAATGGGATCTTAAGAAGTGTTCTTTATACAAATGCAACCATACCTTATCTCCCACCCTAAACTTATGTGGCACTCTAATCCAGGTGGATATTTGGTGGCCACCCACATCTTCCACTAACTCAATGGTTCTTTATCTTCTTATTAATTTTTCTATGGTTTTTTGGGTCTTGAACTTCTACAGTCATTTGTAGGCCCTAAATGATGTTTTTTGGCCATTTATGGGTCCAGAGGTTTTTACGTCATTCCCTAGGGTTAACCAAAATTTGCAATCCTAAATATAGTTCTTTCAGATGGACTAATTGTGTTCCCCAAATAGAGATTTTATGCAAAATTTGCACCACTAGGAAGTTGATTCTAGGGTTACGGTTTTAAACCTCCAGGGTTCTTTCTTTTATGTTAAAACATATGATGAAACTAACATAAACAATGAAAAAAATATGCATTCATGACCTACAAGCATCTTGATGACAACATGTTTGTAAAACTGAACAACCTGTATCAGGAAAGCTTGAGCAAGATTAGAGCTTAGAAACAAAGCATGAAGAATGAGGAACCATGTTTTCGTCTTCAGGGAAAATGTAGATGCGGGCAGGGAGGGTGTTAGTGTCAGTATCTTCATCCCTCCATCAGTGATCAAAATTCTCTTGTTGCATTGCATATTAGGTGTCTCAGTTAGTCAGTTTCATTCCATTAGGAGCATGGATCATCTCACGGTAGTGGCTTTTTATACATTTTCCCTCATGTCTTTCACCTGCTGGCCCATTTCCTTTCATCAAGATCATCTGCACTCACTTTTTGTCCTTAAATTTGTAAGATTCATTTATAGGGTTTTCAGTCCCATTAGGTCTATGGTTTCATCAATAATGTCTTCAAAATTCTCAATAATGGTCAGCAGGTGCATGAGGAGTTTGAATAAAGTTCCAGTACTAAAAAATTTCATCATCATATGCCTAGAAATGTATTTTTCCTCAAAACTCTGTTTTGAAGAAAAATAGAGTATTTTATCTTTTATGTATAAATTTTATTTAATTTCAAGTTCTCTCATATGTAATAAATTTCAATGGAAACCCTGGTCACCTTGTCAAGCTCCACCAAATCCATTCCCTGCAAGGCAAACAAAAGCAAGTCATTCAATTAATCAGAGGAAAAATTAAGCAAACTGCCTAAAACAGAGTAAAAAAAAAAAGTGTCAAAGGTAAACATTACAAAAGTGGGTTTTTGGAGTGGAAAGTTAAAGCCTTTGGTATATAAGTCATTTTCCATGTTCAAAGGGCTCATTTGCATCCAAAAAAGCAAGAGAGATTGGGAGCCAAGCTCGTGGTCACAAAAATCACAGCCAATAGTTTCAGTCTCAGGGGCGTGGCGCATTGGCTGAGAGGCATGGTGCATAGGACTGGCGCGACGCATTGGTTCGGCCTCCACAGTGCAATAAATACACTGGCATGACGCACATAACCGGTGCGGCGTGTAGGGTTGCTAGTTGTTTAACCGCGATTTCATTCAAAACTCCAATTTGCTCGGCTTCCTCCGGTCCAAAGTAAGTCAAATAATTATTCTAATGCCATAAACGTGTGTCTTATGATGTTTATGAGGATTTAATAAATAAAAAATCAAACCCTACTTCTTTGCTCAAGACATGATTGCCTAGGGTTTGTAAGTTGGTTTTTTGTGGCCATCACTCCCTCACCTTTTATTCCTTCACTGTTTTTCTAGTTTCATCAAACCATTTCCCTATTCCCCATATCCCTAAATTCATCTACCCCTATCCCATATTCCCGTTATCCCAAATCCTAGCTACAAAATTCCCAAACCCAATTACTATCCCAAAATCCTAGAGACTGTCCCTAAAACCCTTTAATTCCCCAAATTCCAATTGGAAAATATTCCCAACATTCCCCTTACCCTCTTCCTTCATAGTCCCTCACATATTTTCATACACTTGGCAGCAAAATACCAAAGACACCTAAACTCTTCATACTCATCTAAGACAACACAAAATTTGGCAAACATGGAGACAGATTCCTCTTATGACAGAGATGAAGGAACACACAGTGATTCTACAACCAAATCGCATGCACCAAGGAGACCTCACAAGAGTGGTAAACATGTACGGGAAGAGCCTACTTCACTTGTTGAGATGCAGGCCTGCCCTCTTGCTATCTCATGTTTTCAACAACAGTCTTGTTATCTATTTTGTGAGATGGCTGCTAGAGTCTAGTACCATCATGAGTTGGCCAGATTGTTTGTGCTTCATTTACATAATGGCCAAGTCACTCTTGCAGGTGTGACATTCACCTTGACACCCGAGTCTATCTCTCTAGCAACCGGTATTCCAAATGTCGGAGAACAATGGAATAAAAGGCAGCAAGTTGACAGGGAACACTATGAGCCATACATCAAGCCTGGTTTTTTGAGACAACTCAGCAGAGTTTTTCCCGTTTGGTACCTGAAAGATTCATACACTCCTTTGATGAAACTCATTATCAAATATTTCAGCTGTGAGGGTTAGTTTTCTCGCCTATATTCCTATCACATCATATTGTTGATGCACTTTACCAAGGTGAGAATGATGAATCTCCTCTACTTCATGTGCCGAAATATTGAGAAGATGACCACTCTAGTGCAAAAGAAAACTCCTGAGCAGCAGTATAACAGTATCTATCATTTTACACTCATCAAAATTGTGGTTATTCATCAGCTTGGTTTGCAGGATATTTCATGGGAGGATTTCATTTCTCATGAGTTCTTCACAGCTCCTCAGGTACCTTCGGAAGCTTTTCATGAGACCAGTGGACCTTCACATCAGCAGGAGGGTCATGAGACACAGACCGCTAGTGTGCCGGTGTTTGTCACCTATCATAAGGGCACCTAGCGAGTATTATCTCCACCCGGGGTGGAAGGGGTTTCACTTCTTCCATCAGCAGTGCAGGTACACGACAAGGGAAAGAGGCCAATACATGATGAGGGGCCTTCAGGAAGGCAGGAGACAGATTTCATCCTCATTCAGGATGATGACACCAATTTGGGCTCACCTAGCTCAAAGCTTAGAGAGATCATTCGGGAGCAACGGGCGGAGATAAATACTTTGTCCCTCAGTCTACAAAGAGCCATGTGGATAATCAAATACCTTGAGCAAAGAAACAAGCAGCTAGAGGATCAGCAAACCATTATGGAGCTGCAAAACATACGAGAGAACTGGCAAGACGCTAAAAAGAGCAAAACCAAGATGACATCACTTGAGCAAGAAATTGAAGCTGATCGTGAAACTTGGCTTGAAAGGGTAAATATGCATTTGGAAAAGCTATTGGAGAAATCCAACAAAGAAAAGAACATGTTGAGGCACATGGCCAATCATTATTGGGAAAGAAACCATGTTTGCAAAGCAAGGATCAAAATCTTGAAGGCCAAGTTGAAGAAGGCCTCGAAGCGGTGGAAAAAGCATGATAGGCTTCAGATCTTTGCCAAGGCTTCCTTGGCCCAACATAGCACATAATGGAGGACAATCAGCCCAAATTTCAAAAAAATTGGGACATTTTTTGCATTTTTGGAATTTTTGAGCTAAAATACAGACTTTTCTGCTCTATGTGCCGCGCCACTTGGCGCGCGCTTTTGATAGGGGACTCCTTTTGATGCAAACTTGACATTTTTGGATTTTTCATGGAAAAATATGCATGCCTACCTATGGCCAAGAAATTTTGACAGGTTTTGGGCTTCCAGAAGGGTCAAAAACACCCCAAAAATGACCTTTTTGCCCCTTTTTTGACACATAGGAAGCAGTGTTGGGAGAAATCAGTTTTGGAGGGGCAAATGGAAGCCAAATTCATAAATTCCACTTGTGTTGGAAACTAGACAGGAAGAAATTTCCAACAAGCCCACTTGGAGCAAATTTGGACACCGGGGAGGCCTCCAAAATCAGCTGCAAACTGGCGCGACGCATAGGGAAATCAGGCGCGGCACATTGGAGGATTTTGCTCATTTTTGACCCAGAAACTCTGTTTTCGCCTAGTTTTTGACAGTTTGACTTTCTTATTCTAAATGTCAAATTCATGATGTAATTTAATGTAATTTGATGGATATTGATGTAATTTTGTTAAATTTTCACTCATAGAGGTAGATTCATCCATCAAAACGTGATTTGCAACTGAATGAATCAGTTTCCTAGTTTATAGAGGCAAGCTGTTCCACTACCTACTTTCTAGTTCCCAGTTTAGATTTTGTTGGAACAGCTCCTAAACTTGTGAGCTCAACCCCTAGAGGCTGAGATGAGTTATTTTTTGTCTATATCTTGTGGTTTTTCAGTCATTAGCATGGTTGGACTTTTGGGAAAGCTTTGAGCATCATTGTACATTCATCTCTGCATTTTTGGAAAAGGAATAGACCAGGGTTTGCAGCACTCTATGGGATTCATGTGGCATTTTTTTTTTATAATGTGTTTCTCTCTCTAAATTTAAGTCTACTGGTGTTTTATGTATACCATTTTCTCTCTTGTTTCTTCTTAACTTAAACAAACAAGGATAAAGGTAGAATTCATTAAAATTTGCAGTGCTCTACCTAGGGTTTGTTTAATTTTCTATGTTTTCAACTGTTTGGAGAGGATCCCTGAAGGTTTCTTGCCCTCTTCAACTCCTCACATGTCTCAAATCTCCATTTATTTCAAATTGGAAGTGTCAAATTAGTTTCCTACCTTGCCCCATTCAGATCTCTGCAAAACTGAGCCTCATTTCCCAAACCCAAATTTGTTTTTTCCTTTTGAGCCAACAAAATATCATTAAATTCAATAAAGACTCTTTTGCATACATACCTAGCCTAAAATCAGTTTTCATTCAAGTCATCTCAAGCTTCATTGATCATTTTTTGCTGAGATTGACAAGGAGAGAGCCCTCTCTCGATCTAGTAGGGCTAGCTACCAGGTTAAGCGTGGTTTGATGTTACCCTAGATCCTACCTTTCTCAGCCTGAGGTAGATTTAGGCCATAACAGAGGGAACCCTTGCTATCTTTGGCGGGAAAAGGTAAATGTTAGTGTTGGATTTTTTTTAAAGCAATCTTAGCCTTTGCCTCTCATTCTATGGAAGGGACTCTGCTATTTCAAGTGTATAATTTTATTAATATTGTATCACCATATTTTATGGAAAGTTATTTGGAAAAGGTCATTTTTTAGTAATCATTTTTATTGTATTCTATAATCAAAATAGAGTGAGAACTAATTCATTAATTTTATTTAAGTAAAATTAAATTATTTGAAATGATTCATTCACAAGCCATTAAGGGGTGGACTTTCACTATTGCAAGATATTTTTTTTATTGCTTAGTTAACTTATTTCCTTGTGTATAAGGAAAACAAGCTTCTAGTCAATCAGAAACAATTCTAAATCTTATTATATGACCAAATTCAATTCTTTATTGCCAAAACATGTTCTCGACAAGGTTTCAATATGGTTATGCTTAATGTCAATTCAATTTATCTATTTTAAAGACAACCCACACTATCACCAAATTTAATTCTTTAATGCCAAAACATGTTCTCAATGAGGTTTCAATATGGTTATGCTTAATGTCAATTCAATTTATCTATTTTAAAGACAACCCACGCTATCCAAATTTAAATGGAGCTCGAGGTATAAGTTTTTATAAATAGAAAAAAAAATATTCATTTCAATTACATATATATGAAGCATTAGAAATGGATAAAAAGGAAATCAGGATGTCAATTAGGTTTAACTTGGGTGGTTAAGAGGAGTTGTTATCATCATTGTCGAAGGTCAATATTACTTGTGATGTGTTTATTCCTTATGTAGGGTTTGCATTATCTTTTGAATTTCCAACTCAAACTTTTGAATTCATCCATTCTACCATGACTCATTTCCATTTAGTTTGCATTCAAATCATTCTTATGTTATTATCAATTTTAACTTAAGCAAAGTATGGAATGTGTTGGTTGCATCTTGGTGCTACAAAAGATGGTCTTATGGGTGTATTTATTATATGGTGAACAATAGATTATATGTGTTGTGTATGGAAATAATTTTGTTTCTTACAGTTCTTAGTATGTTGAACTATGTTTGGTTGTTCTTAAGTGTGATAAAAATGAATTTAGACACCACCTCTATTTTAGAATACGAGTTTTCTAATATACAAAATCCCTCGATTCTCCAACATGGTACTAAAGCTAATGTTTTGAGATGTAGCATGTTGCCTAAAAGTCTCATGCAAGTTGTAGATGCTCTTAAAAAGTCAGATTTGTTTAGTGGATTGGTTCAAGGTTTCTAATTGCAGACTAAATCTAGGATTAAATCAGTGGGTCAAAATAATGAGTTTCAAGCTAGATCTTATAAATTTTAATGGACACAATTATGGAATTTTGGCACAAGATATGGGAAAATTGTTGAAGAGTGAAGAGTTATAGGACTTTACGAAAATGGTGGTTCTTATCCAAGGGATAACTAATAAAAAAATTTCATCAACACGAAAAAGGATGAGGCTATAGGAGTCATAATGTGGAAGAATGTAACTAGGTTCGGTCTTCATTATTAATGTATTTGTCAAAATAACTTATTATTATTCGACTTATTAAAGCATGGGTTTCATGCTTCGGACATATTTAGATTAAGGTCCCAATTGTGGACGTCTAGGTTAGTTGTTACAAATTTAAATTGATCCAATTTTGGGGCTTTTAAATCATGCAAAATTACATTGTCAAAAGGATCCTCCATCAAGTCATCTTCTTCAAGGTCATCATCCTCGAAATATACTTCAAATACAACCCTCATGTCAAGTGATACAAGTCATCAAAGTTGCATCCTTAAGTCGACTTCAATCAGTCTTCAAGTCAGCTCAAATCAAGACACAACACTTCACACTGTCATGTCGGCTCAATAACTATGGCAAACAACTATATATACAGGGGTATAGTTTTCATTTCTACCACAAAAGTTTGGAAATATTTGAAGTTTTGGATGACAGATACAGTTCGAATCATGATCACAGGTTCGGTGTTGGAGGATAAGGTCTCGAACATATTACATAATTTTTGTAACCATTTATGCTATGAATCAGGTAACTTCCATGATATGATGTTGCAGCAAAAAAGTGCCTCGGTTTCAACACAGATCTACCACAAAATCACTACTATGTTATGATACTCAATTCAATGAATATGCTCGATTATCTCAGTTATGGTTCTCAATGCTACGATGATGCTCGGTGATCTCATTAATGATGCTCGATGCTATGTTGTTATCTCAAACTCGATTAAGGTAATGAGGATGGAGTTTAGGTGCAAGCAAAGGATATCTCGGTGTCATGGAGATCTCGGTGCTAACACAGTGAAGGGATGACTTGATGGAGGAAGTCTATAATCTAAAGTCTTGGTCATCTCATCTTAAATCTAATGAAGGAAGAATGTTGAATGGGTTTTCCCCAAAAGGTGGGGGTTTTCCCTAACATGTGCCTACATCTTGTGTCTTCTTCTATTTGTTAATTGAATTACTCTTGATGATAAGAAAAGATAAATTGAAGGAAGAAATAATAATAACAAAACATCATAAGATAATTTCATGATAAGAGAAATTGTTTAACTCCCATCTCCTTAATTTCTCTAACATATAACAACCTCCATCTCAAGGTTGATTTAATGTCATATAAACCATATAAAATACTCATATAATTTGTACTCGTTAGTGTATCAAAAAGCTAGAAGTTGATTCTTATTTTCCCCTAAGACCCTACAAACGCTAGTGGAGATCGTGTAGGCTCAGAGGGAGTTGTGAATTTTTGAATTATATGGTTTGATTTGCACAAGAAGAGTCTAGGTGGGCTTGATGTTAATAATCCATGTGACAGCTTTTCAAGCCCATGTGGATGCCCAAATGAAGCCCTTATATTGCGTATAAATATAAGGTGAGTTTGGAGGCTAAGATAACATCCAAGCGAAAAAATTTATGAGTAAAACACCTTCTGATGTAAGCCACAACTTGAAGAAGAGAAGGTTGAAGCCTGAAATGACTGTTTTGAGGTCAGATTAGGAGATATAACAAGGTAGAGGAGTAGTTGCATAAATAATTTGGTAAGAGGGTTTTTTTGGTACCAAAAGGAGTGGCATATTTGTTGTTTAAGAGAGTCTCAGGAATTGTAGTTATTATAGGGATAACGCATGTTTGTATTAGGTTTGTTGGAGGGATCGTAAGGCCTAATTCCTACAACATTACTAAGGGACAATAAGCGTACGAGAGAAACTCTAGGGTGAAGGCAAGCCACATTTATAGAAGGAATTATTGGCAAGTGTTGAGAGGGCTGACATGGACTGTGGATAAGCCCTGACCAGATTGCAGAATACAACAGGGTACCAACACATTAGAAGGTATGTTTTTGTGTTAAATTATTGGTCCTAGTTTGCATAGATGGATCATTTTAGTACAGCCTACGGAAGCAAAGAATGGAGGGCTAATGTGTTGGTTAGAAGCCCTAACCAGTTTAATTATTGGTGATTGGATCAAATTCATATGCAACCTATGGAAGCTATGTGTTGGGGTTCTCTTGGGTGTTAAGAAACCCCAACTAGGAGTCGATCTCGCAATGAAGTAAGGGGTGTCTTAGGAAAGGGCTGTTAGATAAGTATCTTGGTAGCCAAGAGGAGGGTTTACTAAGTGTGAGGATGCCCTCGCTAGAGGTAGATGCTACAACAAGTATTGGTCACTCGTGGTCTACTGGAAGGCAGCATGAGAGTGGGCCAAGTGTGAACGTGGATTGTACAATTATGGTTTATTGGAGGACAGTGTGATAGTACCCATGTTGGGGCCCGGTGTGCATCATCGTCATGGACCTCGATGGTTGCTAGAGGTCAAGGGTCTGATCAACCAAGAGAAGTTTTGTGTAGCTCTAGACTCGTGTGTGGAGAAGGACTTCTACAACAAATGATGGGAAGTCCTCCTAGCCCATGTTCATTGTGGGATATAGACATCTTGCAATGATAGGTGGTAGCCCTTCATGCCCTATGTTGGACTTCATCGGTGCAGCACAGGAATACCATAGTGGGTTGAAGTCCCTAAGTAACTGAGGAGAAGCAATGAGAAGATTGAGAATTGTTCACAAACAGAGTTGTGAACAATTCGACAGGATTCTCGATGTGTTGTGCCCTTGATGGAGCTAGTGAGAAGATTGGTAGCCAAGCTTTAGTGGCTAGATGGACTTGGAGCATTGATAGAGTCAAGAGTTGCAGATCGAGAGCCAAAGGACCAAGCTGATACAGGGTATGGCTGAGAAGAGCTGAGAGAGAATGTGACAACGACATGGTCAGAGTATCTTGTTGAGGGCAGATTGGTTGTCGATGGACTGACACCAAGCCCAGTTTTGTATTTTGTATCAATGGGTGTATGAGGGCCATTATCCCTGGTACGAGAGCCCTAGACTATTGTATTATATGTTGATTAATATAACGAAGTTGGGTTAAAAATTGTAAGAAGTTGTTTATATTTTTTGCATTGGTAGATTTACTCCTATTTATATTTTTTTGTGCAAAGTAGTATCATTGTGATTCTTGGTTTGGTAGCGTGAAAGATTTTAAGACTCTATCCTAGACCCAAGATCGTGGAAAAACAACATGGCATCAGAGGGTATATGAGCTACTTTGAGGGATAGTGAATCAGAGTGTGCTCAGCGAAGCAACTCAGAGGGAGTTGTGGGTGTCTAGATCAAGGAGCAGAAGGTTTAGCTAAAGACATGGAGATGTGGTCTTGACTGGCTTGGAGGCAAGATTGGCTCGGAGTTCTGGTGGATTGGTGGAGACCCTAGTGAAAAAAAGTTTGTTGTAGGGAAAATTGTTGATCATGGACTTTCGTTGATTTGTCGTGGATGGTTAGAACATAGGACAACTTGAGGGTTTCTTTGGCATGGACGAGATGAGGTTGATTGAGATGGATTCATGTGATGGACTAGATATTGGCAGGCTAGAGTCTTCATCAGATCGTGATGTTGCATATCCAAGATTGGATGGATTTGCATGAGTGGTATTTGATCTAAAAGGATGAGTTCTTACAAGACTGAGCCAGTGGAGATCGTGTAGGCTCAGAACGAGTTGTGAATTTTTGAATTATATGGTTGGGTTTTCACAAGAAGAGTCTAGGTGGGCTTGATGTTAATAACCCATGTGAAAACTTGTCAAGCCAATGTGGACGCCCAAATGAAGCCCTTGTATTACATATAAATAGAAGGTGAGATTAGAGGCTAAGATAACATCCAAGCGAAAATTCTTCATGTTCTGGTGAAAAAATGGCATTCCTCATGTTCCCATGAGACCATTTGATGTAAACCAGAATGATTGATTGCTCATTGGCAAAAATACTTACAAGCCTTACATCTTACATTAATATAACGTGAAGCATCTGGATCTAGTGTGTGAAGATGTAGACCATCATGGTATGTTTCAAAAAGTGTCATGGTAATGTAACCATTCTTCTGCATGCCACTTCATTCAGAGACATGTTCATACTCAATGGAACCTCTTATGTCCTGAAATGAGCATGTCTTTTGCACAATTTCAGTGAAAATCTCACCAAAGCATTGAATTCACATTTCCTATAACAAGCATGCTCATTACCACACAGATGTTCATCACACCCTCCATGATGCATTTTTCTAGGACAATATCTCCCAAGATAAGTGTGTTTTTCACAATACTCAATCTCAATTTTATCACACAAGGAATTTTGCAACTTGGGAGAGAGCACTTCATCCTACAGATGTTGAGGTGACTTACAATTATGAAGACCTTCATGTCCAACCTTCAAGCAACAAGATTTGTTGCATATGGATGATTTTTCAAAAGAAGAACAAATCTCCATATTGTATGATTTTTCTTTTTGCAATCATGACCTGCCAAATTTTAAGAATCCTCCACTTGGTTTCTTTGGTGTAATTTGAGAGAGTAATATGTCCACTTTTCATCACAAACATAGTTACCCATACAAGAGTGCTAAGAGGAATGTCCTTTTTGTAGAACACATCACCAAAAACATATAGAATAGTTACAACCACATACGGAGTCTCCCTGTTTTAGTTTTGTGAGGGCTAGAACTGCCTCTAGTTTCAATTTTTGTACACAAATTTTCCTAGATAATTCTGCATTGTTGCAGAAAAGCCACATTTCAACGTAATCTCACTATCTACCATCCAATGCCCCACTAAAATGTCCTGAAATTAAAACTTCCAAAAATTACCATTTTTACCTCCTCTTTCCAAATCACTTGTAGAGTATCTAAGATGAGAAAATTTTATCATAGGATAGTGTCCTGCCAACCAATGGGAAGATGGTTTCATGGGAACATGAGGAATGCCATTTTTTCACATCTGATGCTACCCCAATGAATTAAACTTCTAAATTTTAATTGTTGCAACCAATGATTTAATTTTATAGCATTCATCTCACCTTGATATGTCTTGGTGTCTAGGCATCCATTTTAAATAGACACTGGTGATATGTGTTATTAGAACTTGGTCTCTCTCTCTCTCTCTCTTCTTTATCCAGAGACAACCATCATCCATATTATAGCCAATAAGCCCTCAAATGGTATTGTCCTATACCATTGGCATTAATATTTCTATAGTCCCAGAGATGTTAAAGACTTTTGCCTCCACTGTTGCAATCTCTCTTCTGAGTCATTCCTTTGACTATCATTGTACTTGTTTGTCATTTCTAGGATTTGAGATTGTTTCCTTGTCTAAATTGTGCCCATCTTTGGATCTTGCAATATTCAACTGAATACTTAATATACATTAGAATATATAATAGTTTGTGTATACCCATGAAGATTTCAGGGGAGCAGAGGCTCAACAATAATAACCATTGGAGTCATGTGATGATAAATCCTTTGAAGGGTGAATGAATCAAGAGTAGTGGTTGCCAATAAGTATTACGTGGACATTTGTCTTATCCCCATAAGAATATTGCTGGGGCATTTAGTATTTACTCAAATGACAGGTCAACAAACCAATTCCATACTTCCTGTCACTGTGTCTTTTTAATTCATGACATTTATAGCACAGGAACTATTTACAATTGGGAAAAGGTTATTTTTCCTAGCTTTATCCCGTCAAATATTAGAATTTAAAATTTCCAAGGCCATTTTTGTTGGCTTCTACATTATTTTTTCCCTAGAAAATTGTATTGAGTTTATTGGCTTTCCCTGAAAATGAAATAATACTTGGCTACAAGTATATTTTTGGAGAATTTCAGTCACATTCTCTGTATGTAACTATCTTCATCTTTGAGATCTTATTTGTCATGTTTTTCAACCATTGGACTTAGCAAGTTTATTTTCCTTAGCCAGAATTATGGTTGCAGGGTTGTCTATGAAGACACTTGTTGCAAGACTAACTAGAAACAACAACTTAAGGTCATACAACACAAAAATACAACTGTTGATTCATGATTGTCAATTCTAACATGTGAATTGTGATACACAAGTCTACACTCAAAGATAATATAAAGATGAGATAATGTCCAACGACCACACATATACAATAGTGTGAATAGAAAGGGAGTGTGAATTGAGATTGCTAAGTACTGCTCCTATAAAAAAAATAAAAGATCAATTAAGTAAAAAGCAAATATAAACTAAACTATAAAAGAAATGATTTTTGTATTATAGTAGAATGAAATGGAAGAGATGAGTTGTGATGCAGAAATATGAAAATACTATTGAAAACAAGAGAATACCCTCATAGAATTAAAAAATCCTAACAGCAGGACTGAACTTTAGTATTTTCCTATCAAAATTTCAGATTTGTATGAACATCAATTGAAGGTTGTAAATTCAAGAGTGCAAACACAACATGTACAGTGGATTAAAACAACAAATATATTAGGCCCACTCTACAAAAATCTGCAATATGAGAATTCAGGATAAAAAGAGCAGGCTCCAACAACAATTGTAGAGAAGTCTTTATTACTCAAATAGAAGAATGTCACAACAAGTTGTCATTTTTGTCTTATCATTTGGTATTGCCAAATCTGCCAAATTGTGGTTCCTATGATTTGGCAGATTTGGCAATACCAAATGATAAGACAACATCAAACCACAACAATCATCTCACAAAAGCTCCTACTACAACCTACAAGCTAACACTCACTCTTATTATCTATTTCTACAAATGTCTAACTAGTGTGCCCATCCTTTTCATTCATAAGTTAAGAGAAGGTGCTGTTAGAAAACAGATTAATGATAGCGTTAGTGGTGCATCTCCCTTGAGCATGAGTAACTCCCTCGTAACTTTGCCTTGTATGCAAGGCTTTTCTTTTAGAGTAGTGCATTATCATAGTAGATATAACTCCTCTCCTGAAGGTGCCTCATTCCATAAGTGTGCACTCATGAATGCACTTGAGATGATGGTGTTAATCTCCTCAACTAGTGTGCCATACTTGGTGGGTGTGACCCAAAAACTAATTCATCTATCCTCAAAGGTGTCGCTATAAGCTTCTAGCTGTATTTAAGAATATTTCTGACTAGTGTACCACAATCTAGCTCTACAATCCTGATGCTGCTCAACTTCCCAAGGCTGAGGTGAGACCAACTCGGACCAACTAGGTAATCTAACACTCTTGAGATTTTTTTTTTTCCAATAACCCGAGATTCTCCCCCAACTTGTCAAACTTCCCCTTTGTTAGGATCTTTTTCAAACTATTAACCATATGAAACTTTGTTAGAATGTGGTCCAACACTACCAACTCCCTAATGAACTTGGAATATTCTTAGGAAATTGTATTGAATATCAATGTGTTTGAAATGGTCACGACACATTGGATTTTCATAGAGCTTGATGTAACTTTTATTCTCACAAGAGGCAATATTGGGCTTCAACAACTGATTGGTTGAATCTACAGTCAAGCTGCAAATCTAGATAGCTTCATAATAAGTATATGAAACTGTCATATACTTTGCTTCAGTGGACCTGAATGCAATTGTTGCTTGCTTCTTGTTGATTTAATAAAAATGATTTATAAAATGATAATAATGATGTTTAAAATGAGCCTTATGATGGCCTACTTATACACATTGATTGTTCACGAGGTGTATGGGTATGTTTATAACATCACTGCCCTTGAAAGCTTTGTCTTGAAAGCACAGTAATTATAATTTTCTTTAGTTAAGCATGTTTTTGTGGTGGAATGAAGTTTATCATATGTCTATTTATACTTTGTAGAAGTTTGACTTTGTTTGTCCTTTGAGTGTTGGTGAGGTTTCTTTGTGTTTTTTGCATCATAGTCTAAAGTATTTTGACCTGATTGTTTAACATGAAAGCTTTATGCTTATTGGAAATATATTTGAAATACCTCCATGATCAAGAAACTATTATGGTTAATTAAATTACTAATTAGGTACTACAGAAAGAGGATGATGCTGAGAGGGCTTGCCTGGGTGACTCTGGGAACAACTTGGAGGTGGTCAGACAAAGCTCTTCTAAGTTACAAATCTGAAGAGAAAAAATTGGTGATGTATATGTGGTTGCTCAACTTGGGTTGTATGGAAAATCTTGGCAAAGAGTGTTTCATTTCCGTGTCTTCAGGAAAGTAGGTTGTCTAGTCACAGAATAAGATCACTACATGTCGGTGATGGTTATGTAGTAAGTTCTCAGCCTTATCTTCAGAATAGCTAACAGAGAGGATCATGTTTGAATACAGGATATAATTTGATGAATTTGGAGATTTAGAGTTAAAGAAAAAATTGTGGTGATGTTTGGATGGGTGCTAATTTGTAGGGTTTTGCATTTTTATAATTTTCTTTGTTGTGCTTTCTACCATGCTAACTACTTGCTTTCCTGTTTCCCTAGCATTTTAACTTTTTTTGATGTCTATCTCTCTATTGTTTCTTGCCCCATTTGAAATGTCATCCTTATTTGGTAGGTGTTTTCTTCAATATAGTATGAATATTTTTCCATCACACAGCTTCTGTGGGGTTTGTCTACGCAAATAGCTTGTAAGGCCCATTCACCAGGGTATTTGATGAAATGATATTGGTCATATGATCTTCATTTGACGCACATGATACCTTGTTAGAAATATCTCTCCAAGGAATACAATTTCTAATGTGATTTCTATGAAATCGCCAAACCTTTCATGCCCAACAAACGTTGTTTGGGGCCTCAAAACAGCTCCAGAAGTTAAGGACCCAAAAAACTGACAAAAATAGTAAATTGTGCTATAATTAAGGAAACTGAAAAAATAAAAGAGACAATGGCGAGGGCCCAAGTGGAATAGGAGGGTGGCCACCAATATCCACCTCAATCACCTTAAATCGAATTTCTTGAGCTAACTCAATCATCATGACTTAGTTAACTGACACAAGTTGTTATGAGACGAAATTACAATTTATTGTCTAATTTATTTAAGGGAAAAATAAATTAGACGCCTCACATTCCTCACTCCTGGTACATCAAAATTCCTCACCAGTGTTGGTTCATATTTTTTTTTCCTTTCTAGTTGCCAATTTCACTATTTCTTGTTGCAAATTTCAACACTCCCTCTCAACAAGAAAGGAATTCAATCTATCTCAATCCGGTACCTTTGGAATTTTCTACATGCTACACTTCTCTAGTGTTGTTTGCACCTGCAAATCCTGAAACTGAATAGCCTCCGAACAACTAAATTAGTATAATGCGTCTGTCATCAGAGTCTTCTGACTATTGCTAGCTACTGCACCTGTCTAGTGCTGGATTCTCTATGTTGCTGCTCAGATATGCATTCGTGCCCTTTGAATTGTTGCTAACTCTGATTTGTGCTCTAGTATTTGACATCTGTCACTCTGATTTCTGTCTTGCTGACATCTGACTACATCAATATAACTGATCCTTCCTACTACTGTTGTATTATGGGCTCCTCGTAGCCAGCTAAGGTTCGATCCATGAGACATGCCATCTCAATGGACCTTGCCCAAATTTCTTATCTTGGGATTATGTCTACACATCACCCCACCTTACACCTCGAGGTATGGCTTCTCCCTCTTCCCATCTGGCTCGAAATTTCCCCCCTCATGGAGGTCTTTTCTTGAGTGGACGCTTCCACTCGGTCTCCTTTCTGCTTCTCCAATTGTGGCAACTACTCCACAACCTTCTGAGACTGCTTCTCATGAGGATGCATGTTGAGAGGTAATTTATGCTCCCTCTAAACCACCAAGTCTCTAACTTCTGCCTTTCTCCTTAAAGCTTTGCATGCATCTGTTACCTCAAGTGCATATAGGTTCTTGACTCGCGCATAGTGTAATTGTCTCAATGTTACAAAAAGTTTCAAAAAAAGAGTTGATTTTAAATCAATGATATCTCCCTCATCTGAGCTCTGATTCGACCGATTTTTTTTTTCCATTTGGGTATATTTTCGCAAGGAATCCAAATATTCTATTATTTTTTGAAAATTTTACACCAAAAGCTTCAAATATTCTCTGCAAACTTGTCGCCCAAAAAATTCCTGCTCTGATACCATGTAGAAAATCTAACCAACGAGATTCAATCTGATCTTGTAATCTACTAAAACAAGACACTGAATCCTTCCTACAATTTGCGGAAACAAAACGCGATCGCACAATCACATATAAGTAAGAGAAATAAATTATCAATTGCACAACAACATGATGTATTTGGGGAAAGAAACTGCTCAAAATTCCTATATCTCTATTGTGTATTAAGTTAAGGAATCATGAAACAATACAATGCTTAATCTCTCATGAGATTCTCCACCACTCTGTCAATTGGCTTTCGTTGATCTAGGCAAACTCGGTCTAGTACTTAGCCAATTTTCATCCTTATTTCAGCCTGCCTTGCTCATGTAATTCCTAGGGAATTAACTCCTTATTAATTAGGAAAACCAGTCTTCCTTGATTGCGCAATCCATCATGGCATCCCAATGAATTTATAATTGTACATGGGAAATTTTATTTGAATACAACTGATAGTTATGTTCCCATTAACCTCTGTCTCAACTGGATATTCCTTGAAACTGACATGCATGCAACTATTAATAGCGAATTATCAGTTATCTGATTGATCACTCATTGTGAATTAAATCTAATTTAATTCATTGGACCTCTCACTAGCTCATCACTCAGTTAGAACTAGTTAAACTGATTTTAACTCATTTAATTGAGTTAATTACACTTGCACCCCACTAATGCATCAACTTCAACTGGACCACAAAAATATTAGAATCCCTCTAGATGCCTCATCTTAGACCCTCAAATCTAATTTCTTGAGCTAACTCGGTCATCATGACTTAATTAACTAACACAAGTTGTTATGAGATGAAATTAAAATTTATTGTCCAATTTATTTAAGGGAAAAATAAATTAGACGCCCCACATTCCTTACTCCTAATGCATCAAATTTCCTAACTAGTGTGGGTGCAAATTTTTTTTGTCCTTTCTGGTTTCCAATCTCACTATTTCTTGTTGCAAATATTAAACATTTCATAATTTGATGCGGCCTTCACACAAAGACACAATTGAAATAACATGCCCAGATTCTCATGAGAAACCTCTCATAATCTCGATCTGCCAGAAGAGAACCAACAATATGCCATCCTACTTCCTAGCGCAAACTGACCATTAAGGTATGCAACATTCTTCTAAACCCTCGCATGATGATCTTGCCCTTGGAGGATGATCATGACCTCCCTTTAGCAACCCTTTATCGGCCCTCATACTCGACCTACTTTAGGACTACATCTCTCTTCACCCCCTTGATGTGAGAGATAATGGGAATACATGTCAAACATGTTAAGATGTGCCAAGTGATAAGGCATGCCAAGATGTGAAAGGGTGTGTCAATGCATGTCAGGGACTGTCAAGACAACAAAAGGGAGAAAAAATTTAAACTACAAGGAAATGAACACATAAGAGGGTTAATAAGTCATCAATTTACCTTTTCCAAGAGGGGCATGCTAGGCACACCAACACTAGGCGGAAATAGGTGCCAAGTGCAAAGTCTTAGTGCATTCTAAGTGCCAAGTATTCCTTTTTTGCTTCTCATCTACTTTCCAACAATTGATCATCATAAATAAATTTAATATTAAACCATGCCAAATCATACCAAGGCATCTCAACATATTCCATACATGCTAAGACTTTCCAAGCACCAACACATGCCAAGAACCAATATGTGTTAGGGACTAGTGTTATGCATGTTATGAAGTGGAAGGGAATGTTGAAGAGTGCTAAGGTGTGCTAGAGAGTGATAATGCATGTTGATGAGTGTTAAGGAGTACTAGGAAAAAACATTAAGGGAGCACTAGGTAAAAATTCATGGAAGTTAATGAATATGAGGAACGTATGCCGGAGACTAGTGTTAATGAGTGTTAGTTGTCATGCCAAGGAGGGAGTGACAAGGTATGCTAAGCATTGGTAAGGCATGCTAGGGAATATCAAGGCATTTCAAGAATTCCCAAAGTGTGCTTGGGAGTTCCAGGGTGTGCTAATTATATCATGTGCCAATTAATAGTGCCAAGATATGCCAATACATGCTAGGTGCTAAGGATGTGGCGCAGGGTGCCAGGGTATGTCAATATGTGTCAAGGAAACAAAAGGAAGAACCAATAAGAGGGATAATAAGTCAAGACTTTATCTTTTTGAAAAGGGGCATGCTAGGCACACTAATAATAGGTCCCAATACGTGCCAAGTGGCATTGTGTGCCAAGTGTTAATGTATGTCAATGCATTCAACCAAGGTGTATCAAGGCATGCTAGGGACTATATGCAGCATGCCAACACATGCTAGGAGAGTTCCATGTTGTGCTAGCGCATGCCACCATGTGCTTGGGCGTCAGTGTCATCGCAATATGTTCTAGGTACAAATATGTTCCAAGACATGTGGGGTGATAAGTAATGTTAGTGTGTGCCAAAGCATTAATTTAAGGTGTGCCCAGATTGTTCAGGAGTGTTAGGTCTTTCTCACTAATATAATTGTCAGAGCTTGATTATGTATTAAATAATATATTTCCTACACACAATAGTGGAACTTTATCTGAAGGGAATTTGCTAGATAATAAACTTAATAGACATGAATCATGTGTTGACTCATAGGAAATCTCTATTTTACTAGTCATTACTTTAGGGAAATGATACACACTAATTATTTCTGAAAAATTTGACTAACCCTAACCACTATGGCCTTGGACATATTATAAAAAAAAACTCCACAATAATGGTATTAAATCATTATCTTTTGACAAAAAATATATTAACAGGCACATAGCGTCTTCAAAAACTCATTGGAATGATCAATGATGACAGACATTTGTTGACCATCACCAAAAGTAACAAAAATAGCATTGCTGAGGGTCATTAAAAGTTTTTCACTAGAAGTATCACCAAAGAGAGAATTAGTGATGGGCCTTTAACGACCCTCACCAAAAGTGTCATTGAAAATGTCTTTGGTGACGTACCATAAAGGACCATCACTATATACACTTACAGTAACGGTTTTTTAATGATCAATGATGACAGACATTTTTTGACCGTCACCAAAAGTAGCAAAAAGAGCATTGGTGAGGGTCATTAAAATTTTGTCACTAGAAGTATCACCAAAGAGAGAATTAGTGATGGGCTTTTAACGACCCTCACCAAAAGTGTCATTGAAAATGTCTTTGGTGACAGACCATATAGGACCATCACTATATACACTTACAGTGACAGTTTTTTAAGGACCGTCACCATATGTGACATTGGTGACGGACCTTAAAGGTCCGTCACAAGCATGACCCTCACCA
This sequence comes from Pinus albicaulis, assembly GCA_034641835.2. Taxonomy (NCBI): domain Eukaryota; kingdom Viridiplantae; phylum Streptophyta; class Pinopsida; order Pinales; family Pinaceae; genus Pinus; species Pinus albicaulis. Next base: position 1,383,827,322 of record CM076579.1, read on the forward strand.
ATGTGCTTTTTTCTTGTAGTGCAAGAACATGGAGCAGGAAAGGATTTAATGGATACCATAAGTTAGGTAGGTGCAATACAATATATAAATGACTTCATAGATGCTCTAGGCTATAACCGATTAGAAATAAAAACAGAGAGATAAATGGATACATTTCTTTGGATTTGTTATTTCCCATTAAATTAAAACGAAGCCAAAAGGTTTCATAAGCAAGCAGTTGAAATATAGAATCCACATCTTTGAAAATTGTAAAGCGATAATTAGTGTATCTATCAGTCCATCTATGAAAATGAAAATACATTTGTAAATTTCAATTTTTATGAGAAGAAATATAGGGTGGAAGTTAATTACATGTGATAAAAGAGTAGATTATTGATAAATTATAGTTCGCTGCATATTATTCAAACTTTATAGCAGGGTATTGTACCAACTTGGAAATTCGGAGACGAAGCCGCAATGAGAATACAAGCTGCAATTCGGAGATGAGGCTGTAATTCAGAGATGAGGCCACAATTCAGATATCAATGAGGCCGCAATAAACGAGGAAGTCGTGGAGGACAATTACTTGCAAACAAAAAAACAACAATAAAATTAAAATAGAAGAAAAACAATAGAATTAATTCACAAAGAAAAAAAAATAGAAAACTACCTCCTCGCCACTGCGCAACACCAAGACTCTGCAAACACAACAACCTCATACAGCAAACACAACAACCCAGCAAACACAAAAAAAAATTATGTCAACGCTAATAAGATCGAAACCCATCCACGTTTCCGGGCTGGTGTATTTATAAACTAAAGTTCGGCCAGGTTATTTTAAGAGTTTGGCCGAACTAATATTTCGGCCGAGCTTATGTTGCCATTTTTCCCATCTCCGGCCAAAAATATGTTTTCCCACGCCGTCAATACACCGTCAACGTAAACGGAAGAATGAGTTCGACCAAACTAATTTTGAAAGTTCGGCCGAACTGTTGGGAAAATAATTTTTCCGCCCTCGATTCTCACAAAAGTGTAACCCACCTTCGTGGGTTTACCCCATTATCGTTCACTAGGTATTGATTTTTCATGGTTCCCCTCGCAGGAAGGGGTGTGGGCCCCTCCTTCAAACAAGAAGTTGTTGGTGATAATAATATCAAAGGAAGTTGGTCTCAAGGTATTCAACCATACGAAAGTTCTTATGAGAGTAGACGTTTTCTGCAAGAAATAATTAATCTCAAACATGAGATTCGATCTGATACAATAGATGCTCGTATTCAGTTCATGAAAGATCATGCTCTAATTTTTACATTTGTCGAGATTTAGTCCATGGAAAAAGATATGGTTAAGTTTCCATTCAATCCAAATGGTAGCCAAAAGGTCAGATCAATATGAAGTTGGGAGCTAAGGGATTTTTTACAATCATTTTCTGTAGTCTTCAAGATAGAACCAGGGTGCTTGATAACAGATCTTATCTATCTAACAATGCAAGTCTCTACATCCACTACTGGGAGGAACACTAGAATCTAAAGAAGGAACACTTTTGGTAGCCTTGGTCTGGGTAAGATTATTTGGGCTTCATGAAGAATTATTATAACCACAAATATTGGAAGGGATTGGTAATTCTATACGTTTTTTTTTGAAAATATTGGAAGTTACTAGGTGAGGTTGATACACTTCTTATGCCAGGATTTGCATATATATGAATATATACCAACCTCTCCCTAAATCTATTGAGTTTTATTTTCATGACAAAACTTGGAATCAACCTTTATACTATGAGAATGTACCCTTTTTTTGTCAATGCTACCATTAATATGGCCCTTATTTAGAGATTGTGTGTTTTTCCAAGAAAAGCAACAAGTTGTCAACTAGAAGGCTTCGTATGATGGGTTTCAACCAATGGTTACAAGAATAAGGAAACCTAGATCTGCACAAGGTCTAATAAATACTTTGAATTTGATTCCTAACCCAAATCATGGTCAGAATCAGTTTGAATTCTTATCGAATCCTACTGGGTGTGTTACATTTCCTAATGATATTTTGATCCTGGATGACTCAAGGTTAACACGTATTAGACTCTCTTAATTATGAAGTGAAAGGCTCCTAAAGGGATCTCAGATAGCATGTCTATAAAATTTAATCCACAACGATAAATGGTTGAACCAGATGCATAAGTGGAACCTAAGTGTTTGAGTTAGGAAGAATAAATTTTGGTTGGATTACTGAAAGAATGGCGGATAAAGTATCATTCTACCATCCCTGAGCAACATGTAATTAATTTCAAAAATACCTATATTCAGTTGAAACATCAGAAAGAATCAAGCGATAGGGAGACAACATCTTTAAATAAAGAGTTGGGGGTTCAAAAACTAGGGGGGAATGGTAAAGGGAAAGTGCATAGGTATTTTAAAAAGAGGGGAAGAATACCAACTCATGTATCAATATAGACAATTGGGGAGTATTTGGTAAATTCAGGTAAGGTAACAACATTTTCAAAGGTGTTTTCCTCCATAAAAAAAATTCTTTCCATGAAGATAGTCTCTTCGAATATCAGTGGCCTAAATAGGTAGTGTAACAAAATATATCTTAGATATTTTATACCAAAAGAAATACCCTTGGTATTCATCCTTTAGGAAACAAATATTTCCAGTGAAATGGTCAGGATGATAGCGTAGTGATGCTTGAAGGGGTGTGAGTCAATAGCTTTGGATGCAACATGCACTATTAGAGGTGCGGCCATTCTCTAGAATCCCGAGGAGCTCTCCTTTCATGACTAGATCAATTTTCCCCATATTATTTTTGGAAAATTCCATTATTTGGTATCAAAAGAGATGAGTTGTATAAAAACGTTTTATGGACCTCATATACCAAGAGAGAAATCAATGTTTTTGGATAACCGATAGATGATTCATGATATTCATAATTATGACCTATGGATGGTGGGAAGATATTTCAATTTAATCACATTGTTAGAAGAAAAAAAGGGGGTATCAAGAAGGTAGAAGCAGAAGCACAAAATGTTTTTGAGATGATTCAGGACTTAAAAATAGTCGATTTAGTGACCAATAATGGGATGTTCACTTGGAATAATAGATGGGGAGGGAGTAATTAGATTACACACAATTTGGATATCTTTTTTCCCTTGAAGCGTTGATGAGAAAATATCTTTATACTGAGACTCTATTCTCCTGATTCTGGGCTCAAACCTTTGGCCTATCTGACTGGAGCTTAATCTGAAGGTTGCTCCAAGAAATTGGCCCTTTATATTTGAAAGCTTTCGGTTAAAGGATCCTAGTTTTATGGAAAAACTAAAATTTGGTGGAAGGAGATACACATTTAGGGAGTAAATAGGATGCATACCATCCAGTTGAAACTCAAGGAACTAAAACAAAAAGTGGAGTCGAATTGAAAAGACTTTGGGAACATTCTTGATGAGAAGCTTATATTGGAAGGAAAAATGAAACAAGCTCAACAAAAAATTATTCTTAATGGATGAACATATGATTAGGTTCAATATGAAGGGATCCTAATAAATAAATTGGAATATCTATGAAAGAAGGAGAAAATTTTATGGAGACATAAATCGTGCGTGCAATGGTTGGAGGAAAGTTAAAAAATTACCAAATTTTTTCTCAAGGCAATGATTAAGAATAGGAATCAAAACATGATTTTCTCCCTTTATTCTAGGAATGAGAAAAGGTTCGTTCAACATGAGGAAACAAAACATGAATTCGTCTCATTTTACAAAAACCTTCTCATAGATCCCTCTCCCAATAGAGCCTTAGATATCTGTCAAATCATGAATTATATCCCGAATCTTATACTTCTGGAATAGAATGAAGCCTTAATGAGGGGGATTTAATTTCTTGAAGTGGAGGAAGTGGTAATGACAATGCCTAAGAACAAGGCTTCTGGTGTTGATGTTTTTACTTCTTATTTATTTCAAGCCTATTGGCCCTTTATTGGTCAATAATTTCATGAGTTGGTTTAAGAATCTCAGAGTATGCAGAAGGTTTGGTCCGTTCTCAATGCCACTTTTATTACATTAGTGTGGAAGGTTGGGATATCAAAGGACCCTAGTGGTTTTAGACCTATAGGCCTATGCACAATTATTTACAAAATTATTTCCTTTATAATCATGAAATTCCTGAAACCTCTCCTTAACAGAATCATTTCTTTGGAGCAGACTAGGTTTTTGGAAGGTAGAAAAATACTTGACTATATTAACAAAACTCATGAAGTCATTCATTCCTTGAAAAGTTTGAAGCGAGCTAGTATGTTGATTAAGCTTGAACTTTCTAAGGTTTATGATAGGCTAAAATGGAAATATATTTTATATGTTCTATGCACCTTTGGATGTTATATCCCTTGGGTTTCTTGGATCCATTATTTAATTTCCTCCCCCTTTTATTATTTCCTTTTGAATGGGTCCCCAAATTACCCTTTTAATATGTCTCGGGGGATTCGTCAAGGAGATCCTATTTCCCATTTTATTTTTATTAAGGGACTGGGGAGACTCCTCAAAGATGCTAGACATCAATCCACTCTTCATGGGATTTTTTTATTTGGTATAATATGCCTATTACCCATCAACAATTTGTGCATGATATTATGTTGTTTTCCCTGCGTTCGACACAGGAAGACAACTCCTTAAATTCTATATTGAATTCTTTCATGGATGCCTCTAACACACTTATTAATGGATGAAAAACTAATGTATCTATCTCTAACACCAACTTCCCTATTTTTATAGGCCATTTTGTCACATCCAGTCATTAGGCCTCCTAATGGGATCAATCAAAATCCTATTCCCCCTTGTCAACATTATTGCATAAAGCCCTAAGTGTACCTCCTTCATTTCTGAAAATTTATGCCTAAAACCACCTCACTGTAACCCATTTTTAGTACCAACGTTCCCTGGCCATCCTCTGGAAAGTGTTCACCTACAGGTTGCTCCACTGTGGCTAGCAATGATCACCTACAGGTTGATCCACTTTGCACCTGCGTTGGTTATAGAAATTCAGGAAAAAGAGAGAATTTTCAGAAGCTTCCAAAATTTGTTACAACCATTTACCTCTAATTAAACTTTCAAATCCTATCTCATTCTTATTTGGAGTTTCCATCAGTTATCCTTTGATCCCATCCTCCCATCAAAGGTGGATCTAAAACCTTAGATTGGTAATTGGATAAGAACTCGCAACTCACCCCACTCATCTATATATTTACTACCTTGCATATGCAAGGGGTTGACTTTTGGAGAGTGATTCTACCCTTATGTTGTTGAGGTGAGAGGTTAACATTCCATGCATTTAGGGTGATTGGAGGTGCATATTATGACAAGGAAATGAAAATTCAACAGTTTGGAGGAGCTCTTCAATAAGATCAACACCTATTTGTGGTTGTAATCTCCTTTCATTTATATTAATGCAAAGAGTTTTCTGTTTTCCTATATGTGATTGTCATTATTTCACTTATTTCAATACCATGTTGATCTATTGAAAAGATTACTTAAACGATACTACATAGATCTCATAGTTTCTTGGCTTGTGTTATTTGACTGTGTGTTATGAAACTAGCTCCAAAAATAGAAGAAAAGAGAGATCAACGCCTTAGAAATCAACCACTTCAAGGGGGAAACCTCCAATACATTACATAAATGAGCAATTCTTGGATGATACAAATGACATAACCTCCTTCTATATATAGGACTCCATGGGGTCACAATATAATTCTAGCCGACCTAACAATAATAATGTAAGGGAACAATAATAACAATATGGGGGTTACAGGGGTACAACAATAACAATAAGGGGGCTACACTAATAACAATAAGGGATTACACTAGTAATATGGGGACCTAACATGCCCCTCTCCTTCAAAAAAGTGTTGTCCTCAACGCTTGAGTAGCTCTGGATGCTTCTGTATAAAATTCTCATCCTCCCATGTAGAATCTTCAGTGGGTAAGTTCTTCCACTTGATGAGATACTCATAAATTGATCGATTTCGTAGTTGTCAAGTTCTTGTTTCCGTGATTGTTTCAGGTTCCAATATGATTTTTCCTTCATCATCAAATTTTGGAAATATTGTTTGAACTGGAATTTTATCACCTATAAACTTCTTTAAGCATGAAACATGGAAAACTAGATGCACTTGCGAAGAGGCAGGAAACTCCAATTTGTATGCCATAGTACTAATATTTTGCAACACCTTGTCAGGACCATAGTATTTTGGAAATAATTTATTATCCTTCTTAGCTTGCTTGAGGGAAATTTGTTTGTATGGTTGTAGCCGTAAAAATAACCAATCTCTTATATCAAAACTTCTCTCGCTACGATGTTGATCTGCTTCTTGTTTCATTGGATTTTGTGCCAAATTTAGGTTATCCTTTAAGAGTTGGAGAACTTGTTGTTGATGCTCAATGTGATCTTCCACTACTTGCACCTTAGAATTTTCTCTTAAATATGATGTGTTGGACGATGGATGATATCCATAAAGTGCCATAAATGGGGTCATTTTTGCTGCAGTATGGAAAGAAGTGTTATACCACCATTCAGCCAGAGGTAACCACTTGACCCATTGTGTTTTCTTATCAGATACAAAACAATGAAGATAACCTTCCAAACATTTGTTCACTATCTCACTTTGACCATCGGATTGAGGATGATAAGATGAGCTATGAGCTAGTTGAGTACCCAAACAAGAAAATATTTCGGTCCAAAAATTTCCAGTAAAAATGAGATCTTTGTCGCTTACCATAATATTTGGGTTACCATGTAGCTTTTGAATTGTTTCCATAAATGCAGTAGCAACTGTACTTGCTTTAAATGGATGAGATAATGCAAAAAAGTGTGCATAATTGGTAAGTCTATCAACTACCACCATGATGACACTCTTTCCTTCAGACTTAGGTAAACCAGTGATAAAATCCATTAAAATATCCTCCCAACGTTGACTTGGAATGGATAAAGCACTAAAAGAAAAAATAACATTGGTGAGGGGTGAAAATGGTCACCATAAGCTCATTGGTGAGGGTCAAAAGAGCCTTCGTCACCAAAAACTGAACGTCACCAAAGGTGGCGTCGCCGAAAGTATAGGTGTTGTGGTGACATTCAAGGTCCATCACCAATAATAATTTATGATGACAGTGTAGTGGCCAGTCACCATTTTTTTATGGCTTGATTAAACCCAAAATAGCCTCGAGTCACCAAAAAGAGCAACGTCACCAAAGGTGGCATCGCCGAAAGTATAGGTGTTGTGGTGACATTCAAGGTCTGTCACCAATAATGATTTATAGTGACGAATAGTGACCGTCACCATTTCATATGAGCAATGGTGATGGACAATAGCCTCCGTCACCAAAAAACTGAACGTCGCCAAAGGTGGCGTCGCCGAAAGTATGTGTTGTGGTGACATTCAAGGTTCGTCACAAATATTAATTACAATGACGGATAGTGATCGTCACCATTTCATATGAACAGCAACGATTTTTTGTGATGGACCTATTGGCGAGAAGTCAGGTCTCGCGGACAAGACCCAGGTTCAAGAGTAGTGGCCAACAAAGGGGTCCGGTGTAGTCTAGGAACACGCCGGCATTTTCACCCTGCTCTAGAGAGCAGTGCGTCTCACCAGAGGCGTGCCGCAACCACATGCAAAAGGGGATGAGATCATTGGCAAGGAACAAACCCGCAACTAAAGAAAGACGGTGCATCCATTCATATACAAAGTTATATGCGCAAGATCACTTAATAAGCATTCAGACATTCATAAATAAAATTTTAAACCGACAGGAACACATTATAAGCACATGGACATCTTATTTAGACAGCAATCTCTCATTGTATTAATCTCTTGGCCCATTACATGATTACATGGCATTCCCACAGATAGCTACAAATCTGATACAGATGGGTTTCAGAACAGAAAGGTAGAATAGAAGATAAGAAACCCTATGAAGAACATGCATGAATCCTCCGCAGATGCCCTGCACGTCTTTCTCTGTCTCGAGCCTCGCAACCTCTTCAGCATCTATTCGACTCTCTGCATTCAACAACCTTTTCAGCCGGGTGACTGTTATTTATTCACCCGCTCTCGCGACTATCGGCTCTTCTGCGTCTTCACTTCGGCTTCTCCCAGCTTCTCTCCTGATGTCTGCGTGTTCCACTTTCTGTTTTCTGCTGTGTTTCCTTCATCTGCACTTGTCTCTGTTCTATCTCCAGCTATCGAGTGCTTCCGCGCCGCCTTGGTAGCTCCGCAACTCCTGGTAGTTGCGGCGCGGTCGCGGTTGCCATGTGTATTTATTCCGCAACTCAAAAAGGGTCAAAACTCAAAATGTCTTGGCCAAGATTTCAAAACTAAACAAAAACAAGGGCCCCAACATGCCCCGACCACAATTCCTTGACTCGTCCGCGAGTCAATCACAAATAACAGTTTCTACTTCCATTGCCCCACTGGCACCCGTGCTCTGCTCTGCTGTGCCTTCACCCTGCGCCCTTTCCTGCTGTGCTCCGCCATCTAGTTGTGCAAACAAGGGCCCCAACTCTGAGACCCGGTGGAGCACTGTATCTCTAAGCTCTGTGAAGGCCGCCACCGCTTGCTGCCATTCCTGCATAAGCAAGTCAGCTTCTTGAGAGATCCGGGTGGCGGCGGCTGCGTCTATCATCATCGTGTCAGCCCCGAACAGCGTGGCAAGCTGGGCTTCGGCCTTGGCATCCAGTTGTTGCATGGAGTCAGCATTAGCGCGAAGGGGCGGACAAATCTCCCGGATGACGTGTTTGGCCGCTGCCGATTCGGCCTCAGTCTGTTGCATATGAAGTTCCAGCTCGTCCGACTGGGTGTAGAGCTGGTCTAACCTTGCTAGGTCCGTGGTCGCCTGAATGTCGCGGGAGATTTGTTGCAGCTGGGCAGCGATAGGCTGCGTCTTGACAATTAACGCGAGTGAGTACTCCTGCAAACTGCGCAGAAGGGCGGAAGCCGAAGCTGTAGTGGAATGGAGAGTTGCGTGCATACTAACTGCCTGCGTCTGCTTGGCAGTTACCTGTTCTGAATGGACACTTGGTGGATCTGGAAGGGTAGGCCGTGTGGCTAACACCGCTTGGAGTTCCTGGTTCTCCCTGCAAACAATAGTGAAAACTTCCCTGAGGTGGTGAGCCTGTAGTGCTATACTGTCCTCCTCGATACTGGCAGGAAGTGGGGCATAGTGAGCCCTTGCAGCAGGCCATACGCTGGAGAGCACCTGAATAGCAATGTTGGCCTGCTCCTGGAGGTTGGTCTTCTCCCGCAGCAGCTGATTGCACTGTTCGGTAAGCGCCGTGATCTGATTCCGCTGCTCGGTGCACCGCTGCTGTAGCTCTGTGTGAATCTGCTCGGCCTTGAGGGCCGCCCGCTGAATGAGCAGGTACAGCTGTGCTGGACTCCATTGTGCTGCATTGGTCATGCTGGGTGTGGCCTGCTCCGGCACCCTCTCCTGCGAAGGTTGGTTGCTGGCCGCTGGTCGGCTGGAAGTTTCTGGAGGATGGACCGGCGTCTACTGTTGCACTGAAGTGGCCATCTCGGACTCCGGCCGGTCTTGCTGCGTGGTCTGCTCTGGGGGAGGGGCAGCCGAATCAGCCCCCCCATTCATGAACCTGGTAGATATAGTAGCATGAGGGTCTTGGGCCGTGGCCACGGGGTCAACCGGTGGTACCACGGCTGCAGTACTGGAGGTGACTTCCACCCCGTGGTCACCTCCGAAAAGTTCCCGGATCAACGAATCTGACACAGTGGATGATGAGTTGGATGGATTGGGGGAGGTGGCAGGTGGTCGGCCGGTGGGAGCGGTGGACGGAGTGAAAGAAGTGGGAGGGAGGCGAAGGTTGAGGAACTCTGCTGGATCGATCAGAGGTTCCTCCGGAATCAAAGTTGCTGTGGGCGGAGTGGCTGGTGGATCGTCGTCAGTTAGATCCACCACTGGATCTGTGGCAGTAATGCGGGCCCTCTTGGATGGAGGTGGGTCCGATGAATCGGGTTCGGGGCCCGGTTCACCCATTGGTGTGATGAGGGGGGTGGCAGAAGTGAACAGGTTAGTGGGAATGTGAGAAATGAGGGGGGCGGTATTGGAGGGAACACGAGACCGACTAATATGAAATTCAGCAAAAGAGGGAAATATAGGGGCACCACTTGAAGCAACTTGGGTGGCCACGTTAAGTCGTCGTACCTGGTCATTGAGGTGCTCGACGATCGGGACCAGCGATTCAGGCAGGTCCGGTGCGGTCTCAGCTGCATCTTGCGGAGGTTTCGCCGCAACCTGTGTCGACCCCCCTGCGCCGGTCGCGGCAGGCCGCTGTGCCGGCAGCATTCGATCAAAGTTATAGTGGGTGATCCCGTCGCGGACATGCTTGACGACCCCCGGCCACGCAGAGACCTCACGGTGAAAGGTGTCGTCATTCAGCTGGAACCGGAGGGGCGCCATGTGAAAGGTGGTGTCTGGCACGCAAGTTGGCCGGAGGAAAGTGTGCCTGTGGCTGACCCCAAACCACACCTGCTCACTGTACTCATCCAGAAATTGCCTGGGCACCCGTTGTTGGTTGGCCACAACATCTGTCATCATCCCGTACCACGCCCGGAACGCCGCCGCGTTCACCTGTTTGGTGCTGGGATCCATGGACACCTGCCAGGGGGTGTATTTCATCGCAAGAGGCTGGCTGATGGTCGTCTCTGCCGGATCCCGGATAGGAGGAAGGTGCCATTTCCACATGGCGAAGGCTAAGATCAAGTAGCCGTAAATGAAACTGGTAGTCCGCTTGTAATTTTCTTCGCAGGCCGCGAAGAGTTCCTTCAGTACGAAAGAGCACCAATTCAACTTGGCGCCCCGGGTGCAGTGCTCGGCAATGGAAATTGTGTCCAGGGTGCATTCTCCCTTCATGTAATGGCGCATCGTCTTGCTAGCTATCAGGTAGCAAGCGAACCGGATTTCTGGTTGGTTGATCAAGTCAATCTTGGCACCTTTGCCACCCCGGCGAGTGCCATACTTGGTGTACAGGTCGAAGTCACCCGACTTTTGGGCACGCTTGGAGGATGTCTGGCCAGCAGCGGAGACATCTGCACTGTTTTGAGACAGCCCTGTAAGCCGATGAATGTCTTCGGCATGAATTGGGATTTCTTCGTTGAGCCACAGGGACCCGTTCTGTACCCGACTGAGGAGGAACCGGGTGCATTGCAGAGTCGGTCCCGTAGTTCCGAAAACTGGAAGAGTCCTCAAATGCATCAAGGTCGACTGCTGTAGGCCCCTGAATTCTGGTCGCATCTGACTGTTGGAGCTGCTGCCTGGCGTGTAATGGTGCTCCATGTAGGTCTGCCAATGGAGGTGAGGAAACTCAGCCGGGTCGGACAAGTTGGCGTCCATACATGCTGCATTGTCATACTTGCCGACCAACGACTCTACGCGGTGAATTCTGTTGTCTAACGCTGGTTCAGGGACAGATACGATAGCCCTCGGCATCTTGGCTCGATGCTGGTAAACTTGGAGTGTTCTTCTGGAGTTCTCTGTTGAATTCGGTGCGCTTCGATGCTGCAAATGCTCTGGAGACGCTGCAACTTCCAAATTGAACTGGTCCGTCATTCTCATGCGGTTGATCTTCATGCAAATTATGGCATCCGCTGGCACGAGCGGAGCTGATGAGACTCCATAACGGCAATTAATTCTTGCTATCCTTAGCGGCTGCGATAATCGTGCGATCAATCACGTGCCTGTATGTAATCTGACAGTTGCTGACGGCGTCATGGGAATATGGGCGGACACGATGGCTGAGGGAACTGCGGGTGATGGAAAATGATTACGGTACAATTACTGTCTACTTATGGAAATTTATGAAGCAAATCTGAGCGATCCTACGGACTGACAAAAGGACTGACGGAAATGACCTGGACTAACACTGGCACGGGAATGGATCCTACGCGAACGACACGCTGGACTGGCGCGGCGACACGCTCGACTGGCGCTGCGACACGTTCGACTGGTCCGCCCCGACCACAGTCGCTTGCGGTGAGGTACTCGCAACTGACCAATTAATTGACAGACTGCCTATGAACGGAAAAGACTCTCTATGCTCATCCCGGTTGCAGGAGAGTTATTCGACTAAGCTACTCTACGGGTTCTCTCGGTTGCGAGAGTTATTGATGAAAAGTGAAAGATACCTACTCCTGGTAGGGTTTCAGGCATGCACCATTCACCCATCCGAGAAGAAATGTACCGTCCAGCTGTGCCAACCGAACGGCTCCTGAGTCGCGGATCTCGATGACAAAGTAGGGTCCCAACCAGTGCATCTGGAGCTTGCCTGGAAACTTCTGGAACCGGCTGTCGTACAAGAGAACTTTGCCGCCAACTTGGAAGGCCTTAGTTTTGATGTGGCGGTCGTGCCACGCTTTCTGCCTGGCCTTCTGAACCTTCTGGTGGAATTTCGCGAGGAATCGGGCCTCATCCAGCTCCTGTAGCTCCTGGAGGCGTTCCCGAAGTGATGCCTCTTCTGAGAATTGAAGGGACGTTGCGATCAAAAGACTGGGTACCGTGAACTCGGCGGGAATCACAGCTTCCCGGCCATACACCAACTGGAATGGTGTCTGGTTGGTCAAGCGTTTCACTGTGGTCCGGTAGGCCCATAATGCCGCTGGGAGGCGCTCGTCCCAATCGTCGCGCTGAGCATTGCAAATTTTAGTCAAGCCCTTCTCAAGAATCTTGTTGAAAGCTTCCACCGTACCATTGCCCTGTGGGTGGTATGGGCTGCTTCTATGATGCTGAATCATAAATGTGGTCAGTAGAGACCTGACCGTGGCATTAATGAAATGCGTACCCTGATCGTTGGTTAAACTCCGTGGGCAGCCAAAGCGGCTGATGATGTGTTCAAAAATGAACCGGGCAGCGGTCTCTGCCGAGCAGTCACGTACCGCTGCTACTTCAGCCCACTGTGTGAGGTAATCCGTTGCGGTAATGATGTACCGGGCCTTGGAATGTCGAGCGATTGGTGCGATGGGGCCTATGAAATCAACAACCCACTTCTCAAATGGCCGCAACACATGCACTGGGTGTAGCGGGAGCTCGTCCCGGTGCGAAGGCCTTCCCGTCCGCTGGCAAACATCGCAACGCTTCACATAGGCCTTACAGTCTACGTGTACCGTCGGCCACCACAGGCTAGCTTGGAGCACCTTCCTTGCGGTAGGTTTCGCACCCACATGCCCTCCCGAAACACCACTGTGACATTCCCACATCACTGCTTCCCGTTCATGGTCGAGAACACACCTGCGCAACACCTCATCAAGCCCCAGTTTGTACAGCTGCCCTGCGATCAATTGGTAGTCGTCCGCCTGGACAACCAGGTGGCGTTTCTGAAGCGGGGTGTAATCCTCAGGGCACTGTCCCGTGGTCAGATACGTGGCAATGTCAGCCAGGTAATCTGGTACTGCTTCAACTCGGAAGAGGTCAGCATCCGGAAGCTGATCGTCCAACGGGCCTTCATTCTGTCCCGTCTCCAACCTAGATAAGTGATCGGGACCAACATTCAACCTGCCAGGCTTGAAAATCACCTCAAACGTGAACTCCTGAAAAAGTAGAAGCCATCGACAGATTCTTCCTTCCAACACGGGCTTATTTACCAGATACTTCAATGCAGAATGGTCCGTGAAAAATGTAAATTTGCCGCCCAGAAGATAGTGGCGGAACTTCTGGAGAGAGTACACCATCGCCAACGCCTCCCGCTCGGTCGTGGTGTAATTCTTCTCCGCATTCGATAACCGTCGGCTGGCGAAGTATACGGGGTGGTCAACTGTCTTTTCCCCGGGTTGCGCTAATACAGCTCCAAGATCAATTCCGGACGCATCAATATGCACATGGAACTGCTTATCCCAGTCGGGATGAACCAATATGGGTGTCGTTGCCAACTTCTCCTTCAATGTGTCAAGTGCCTTCCTGCACTCCACCGTCCACGCAAATGCTTCAGCCTTGCACAACAGTTTCTCCAGAGGGGCCGTAATCCTTGCGTAGTTGCGAATAAACCGCCTGTAATATCCTGTGTGCCCGAGCAGTGCCCGCAACTACTTCACTGTCTCGGGGGCCTCCATGTGGACGATGACCGCGACCTTGGCAGGATCAACGCAGACCCCTTGCTTGCATACCACGTGGCCCAAGAGTGTGCCGAATGGAACTGCAAAAATGCATTTCTTCAAGTTCAAGGAAATCTGCAACTGGCGACACCGGTCAAACATAACCCGCAATAGAGAGGCGTGTTTCCTCAACAGACTGTAGACAGTCCAGTCATCCATGTAGACTTCCAGGAACTTGTGAATGTACTCCCGGAAAGCAGCAATGACAATTCGGGAAAACACAGCTGGTGCGTTCTTCAGACCAAACGGCATAACGTGGTATGCGAATGATCCCCACTCAGTGGTGAATGTCGTCTTTGCTTTGTCTTCCTCGGCGATGCGCACCTGATGGTAGCCCAAAAACCCATCAGTGAAGGAATAAGCTTCGTTTCCCGCGACATGATCTAGAACTTCATCGCTGAAGGGAGTGGGAAACGGGTCGTGGATACAAGCATTATTCAAGCTCCGGTAGTCTACACAGAACCGGATCTCCGATTTGTCCTTCTTGTTCTGGATGACAATCGGACTCACCCATTCCGCTTCTTCTACTGGAAAGATGAGACCTACAGCCAACATCTTGTCAATCTCCATCTTGACCTTCTCTTTGATACATGGATTCAACCGGTAGGGTCGGTGCTTCACCGGCCTGGCCCCCGGTTTCAGTGTGATGCACATCTTGCCCAGATCCCCCTTGATCCCCTTCAGGTCCGCAACTGAGGACGGAAACAAATCTTCATATTCCCGGAGGAGGCTGAAAATTTCCTTTGTTGTCTCCTCATCCCAGTAATCTCCCACCGTTGCGAGCTTAGGTTTCTCGTCCGTTCCAATGTTCAGTTTTTTTGTCTTGAACGGCTGTAAATGGACTCCTTCAGTCGTCGGCTCTTCACTGATGCTCCGCTCTCCTTCATTTTCGTCAAAATAGAGATGCCTGAGGTCCTCCAAACTATCGTCCTCCGGATCGCCATTAATCCGGTGACAAACCAACTCGTGCCTGACCTCAGGTCGTGACACAGCCGGGCCCTTATCGGGCTTAGGCTGGCAGAAAAACAAGACCTCCTTGATTGCCTGTAGGGCCTGAGACTCCTGCGCCGTCTCCCCTTCGAACGAGAAGCTCAAAACGAACTTGTCCGCAACTGCCTGCCAAGAGCGGGTTTCCCGTTTCTGCTCTTCCTCCAGGTACTAGGCCTGGGGAATGGTGCCTAGGGAGTGGACAAACCTGTGGACCCACAGCTCCACAAGGTACCGTGAGCTCCGCCACTGTTCTTGGCAGGCCCGCAAATGGTGTCGCGGGTCTAAATTTCCATGATACTTAAGCGTACTGGTGGGTCCTTCATCCTCTTTAAAGCGTGCCCGCAGAGCCTCCACCACACACTCCCATCGCAACAGAGTGTTGCGGTGATTTTTCCACCATCGAGCCGACGTTGACTGCAAGGCCACATCCAAAAGGGCCATCCGGCTTTCAGCTGGGACCCGATCTTCCACTTTGGCAATAAAAGTATTGACTGCTTGCATGTTTGATAATGTGGGATATCCGCGGATCTCAGTCCCTACCCACCGGACCTGAGCTATGGAGGCACATCTCCGCGTGGTGGTCTCATATCCCCCTTGCTGCCAGTCTTCCCAAGCGAGTTCGGATCCGAGCTCCGAGCTCTGTACACTCCGCCAACTGATAGAGCCAGTTGCGGTCGGGTTAATATAATCGTCCCGCTTCCCTACAGTCATCTGATAGAGATGGTCCATTATCTGAGCATCCTCCCGATTGTCCACTGTTTCTGTATATTGCGGGCCCTGATACGGGTCGAGAGGCTGGGTGACCCATACCTCCCCATCCTCAAATATCATCAGCTCCTTCTTGAGGTCGATGATGGCGTAATTCTCAAAAGCCCAATCAATGCCGAGTAAGGCCGGATAGGGATCCTTGTTGCCCATGATATCAATAACTTCAAAATCTGCGTATGTCTTCACCCCCGCAACGTCGACCTCGACTCCCTCGAGCCGGCCGATTGGAAAAATGCGGTACTGATTCGCCATCCTGAGTTGGATGGGTGAGTAGGCTAACCGCGGCCTTCCAAGAGCCTCCCATGTCTTTCGTGGCAGTATGTTGACGTCGGACCCCAAGTCCAACATGGTGTCGCTGATTTGGAACCCTGCGACCTGCGTGTTAAGCCGGAATTCTTTGCCTGTTCTTTGCTTGTTCCACTTGACACGCTGCACGTATTGAGGGCTAGCGTCCGCCGGATCTCTAGGTTCTGTGCGCCCCTACAGTGCTCTGTCCAAAACATGCTTGAGCTGCTGCCGCAGCGCAGCGTTATCAACAATCCTGAGGAATAGCTGGAGCCAATCCTCGACCACAGTATCTGCGACGTTCTGCGCACTGGATTCCGGCCGCCTGGGCTCCTCCAACCCTCCCTCACTCCGCAACTGGGCGAATGCCTCAACCGCCTCCTGGAAATACTTCTTCTGGACTTCGGGCCTGATCAACTTCTTTGGGGATGCCGGCCGAACTACTCGCGCTGGCTCCTTCTCGTGGGCATCCTCGCCAGTCTTCTTCCCGCCCCTCGTTACTATCGTGACGTTCTGCATGTCGGGGGTTGTGGCGCTGCGCGGTTCTGAGTTTATCAGATTCGCTCCCCTCTGCCTCGCCCATTCTTTCCACTTCTTGATGAGTTCCGGACAGTCTTCTATGGCATGGGCGTTGACCCGGCACTGAGAACACTAGGGTCGTCATGGAAGGGGACATTCCTGAGCCACGTGATCCTCCTGGTCACAGTTGTAACATTTTAACAGACCGCGTCCTCCTGTTCGGCCTCCCCGCATGCCGCCACCTCTTCCCCTTGGAGCCTTGTTCACTTTGTACGAGGGACGATCCAATTGATCCGCAAGTGCGTCAAGCGCCCTGTCTGCTCAGTGGTGTGAGTCGTGGACACACAGAATTCGCAGTATACATTATTCGGGACCGTGGAGTACTTCTGTAATATCAGGCACATCCAAGGAGGATGCCCCAGTGTTTGGCAAATTTCGCAGTACTCGGTGGTGGAGGACCCCAGTTGCGGTGGGAACCCCGCGTAAGTCTGTTGCGGCTGGTAGACTCCCTGCGGGTTCATCGCCGCGCCTCCCCCTGGCGGTGGACCCCCCTGGATTGCTGCGACTGAGGGTCCTGCTCCTACGCCGCTCAACCGAGGACACTCGGTTGCGATGTGGCCCTCGACCAGGCAATGAGTACACCAAACATTCGGTCGCACTATTCTTGCTGGCTGAAGTTCCTTGAGCTTTTTGGTTAAGCTGGCGATCTGGTGTTGCAACCCTATTAAAGAAGGGTCTTGCGGGGCCACCACCCCCCGATATTCCTGGGGGTAGCCCGCCATGGCTTCAATCTTCATGGCCTACTCCAAAGCGTCCTACAGATTATCAATCTTCTGTTGAGTGAGAGGGGTTCGTGTCAAGGGGAGCAGAGCCTTGATGAACCAGTCCCTCTGGTGGTTTGGATCGATCGGGTAGCTGAGTTTCCCGATTGCGTCCTTGAATCGCCGCATCAACTCCCACGCGGTCTCGCCTTCCTTCTGCTTAATTTCCCACAGCTCTGACAGGCCCTGCTAGTCTATCTGGGGAAGCTTTAATTCGCAGACAAAATCCCGCTTCACGTCCGCAATTACAGGGTTAGGATGCGCCTCGGACCACTTGATGAACCAACGCAGAGCCCTCTCTCTGAGCGTGGTTTGAAATTCTATTAACTTCCCTGCATCTAGCGTCTGGCGGGCCCTCCAGATGGCTTCGCACAGATACCAGTGTTGTTCTACGTCGTCATTGCCCCGGCCAGAGAACTCTGGATACTGGGTGAAAGATCCAACCATGTGTACTTGCGGAGAATTAACCAGGATAAAACCTCCCGGTCCTGGTTGCGTAACGGTCCCTCTAGGGAAAATACTACTACTAGTAACGCTGCTGTTACTGGGCGTTACCGACGCTGTTGAACTACTGTATGGCTGACTTAATGCTTGTAACTGAATAAAAATATTTCTTAAAGGTTGATAAAGTACCAGGGGAAGGTCGGGATCCTGGCCATGCGGAAGGTGGGAAGTAGGGCTTCCTGGAGGGGTGGGTGCCGTCTGGTCTTGAAACATCTGCTGCATCACGCCGTGCCATTCATCATCGGAACTTTCTTCGGGCTGCATCTTTCCGTTATCTTTGCTAGTCACGATCTCTCTTCCTCACATCGCTGGGCTCCCATGCACCCACTGCACTTCCACTGCTGTCCCGTCTTCTTTCCGGGTATCTAAACCCATAACTCCCGTCCTCTGAGGCGCCTCTTTCTGATTTTTCCTCTCGATCTCTCTTCTCTTAAGTCTCTCATTACCCTTCTTCGCCACCTATCGGCGATCTGTGCCTGCCGATGCGCACGTAGCTCCCGTAACTTGCATGTGGCCTCAACGTCCATCCCCCGCTCCCCACTCTCACAGTCTACACAACATTGGTCCCCTCAATCCTTCCCCCAGTACGGGTAGTTTACACTTCCATACTCGTTTTGTGGAATTCAATCAACCCTTCGTCCACCATCAGGGCTTTGATCCACAGCGGAATCTCCTTCAACAGCTTCCCCCTCAGCCCTGAGTGAAAAAAAGCCTCGGCCTTCGAGAAGGATTGGTAGCACTCAGCAGCAAACTCCACAGCGTATCCTTCCAACGTGGTCCTTACCCAGAAATCCACTGCACGGGTTATTTCAGTGTCTACCCGATGCAGTGCCACCAGGTCTTCGTGCGTCTACCTGCGGTTTATCTTCTGCAAGCCTTCTTGGGGCAGCGTCGTTCGTAATCTCCGCAACCAATTGTAAAGGTCCGTAGGGAACCTTCCCCAGAAAATTTCGTACGTATCACTGGCTGCGTCAGAGAAAAGAACAAGCTCCTTGATCGCCGCCTCCTTTTTCTTGGTCAGCTTTGCTTGCTCAGCAATGAACTGGTCAAGATGATCATCCCACCATCGCCGTATTGCTCCTTCAAAAATCCTCGATACCATGATCTAGATCCCCTCAGAACATGCAGGTCCCGGCAACGGAACCATTTGTTGGCGAGAAGTCAGGTCTCGCAGACAAGACCCAGGTTCGAGAGTTGTGGCCAACAAAGGGATCCAGTGTAGTCTAGGAACACGCCGGAATTTTCACCCTGCTCAGGAGAGCAGTGCGTCTCACCCGAGGCGTGCCGCAACCACATGCAAAAGGGATGAGATCAATGGCAAGGAATGAATCCGCAACTAAAGAAAGACGGTGCATCCATTCATATACAAAGTTATATGTGCAAGACCACTTAATAAGCATTCAGATATTCATAAATAAAATTTTAAACCAGCATAAACGCATTACATGCACATGAACATCTTATTGAGATAGCAACCTTCCATTATATTAATCTCTTGGCCCAATACATGATTACATGGCAATCTTCCTGTTAGCTCACAAAGCTGATACAGATGAATCTCAGAACAGAAAGGTAGAATAGAGAAGATAAGAAACCATATGAAGAACATGCATGAATCCTCCCCGCCGGAATGCCTGCGTCTTTCTCTGTCTCGGAACCTCGCAACCTCTTCGACATCTAATCGACTCTGCGCATTCAACAACCTTTTCGGTACGGGTATTTGTTATTTATTCACCCGCACCCGCGACTCTCGGCTCTTCTGCGTCTTCACTTCGGCTTCTCCCGTACTCCTCACGATGTCTGCGTGTTCACTTTGTTTTCTCTTGTGTTCCTTCATACGCACTTGTCTACCATTCTATCTCCGGCCTATCGAGTGTAGCGTCGCCTTGGTAGCTCCGCAACTCCTGGTAGTTGCGGCGCGGTCGCGGTTGCCATGTGTATTTATTCCGCAACTCAAAAAGGGTCAAAACTCAAAATGTCTTGGCCAAGATTTCAAAACTAAACAAAAACAAGGGCCCCAACAGGACCTTTCATGGCCGTCACTATTTGTCTTGAGCTCTAACTAAAGTCAACCATGCATTAGCTCAACTAACCCATAGGAAAAGCGTAAATCCTTCTGGCAGATGCATGCCCCACATCCGGGGGTCAAACTGAAGTGCTCCAAGAGAGTAAACTAAAGTTTAGAGTTCAAATATTGTTAAGGGTAAATAATATTTAACTGTTCTATTTTTAGCCCGCCAGTCTAAAAATAGACTTCGACCTAAATGCTAAAAATAGAGGTCCATCTATTTTTACCAACTCGACCAATCATCCAAGAATAGAATATTGCAGCTCCCGGTCCATGATCCATATGTCTAAAAATAGACTTTGCGCCAAAAATACCCTGCGGGCCCACTTGGTGAAGGCAACTTCATTTCACCAAGGTCCATCATCTTGCTGCATTTTTAACACTCCCTCTTAGCAAGATATGGATTATCTGCAACCCCTACCCTGCCTCTGTGAAACTCAAATTTGCTCCTGGTGAGCGCCTTCGTCAAGATGTCTGCATCCTGATCCTCCATGGGAATATATGAAAGCATCATGATCCTCCGCTGAACATAGTCTCTGATATGATGGTAGCCTGATGTTGATGTGTTTGGATCTATCATGAAATACTGGCTGATCCACATCCGGAGACTCATCCTTGGGAGCTAACAGCTCCTCCTCTGCATGCAAGTGTGGCTCCCTCTCAAGCGAACACTGCATGGCTTTCTCCTCCTGAAATTTAATATCCCGTCGCACAACAGTCTTGTGACTGTCTGACACATACACCCGATAGTTGTGTGGTGTATCAGTGTACCCCACAAATATTCCAACCTCGGCGGTTGGATCCAGCTTCTTCCTTGCATCCTTCGTCACATGCATGTAGACAGGAGAGCCAAAAATCCGCAAATGGGAAATGTCAGGCCTCTTGCCAGAATAAGCCTCCTCCGGTGTACTCATGCCAAGAACCTTGTGAGGACAACGGTTCTGCACATACACTGCTGTATTGCATGCCTCAGCCCACAAGTGAAGGGGTAGGCCCTGATCATGCAACATCGCCGGTGCAGCACCCACGATCGTTCTGTTCTTCCGCTCAGCCACCCCGTTCTGTTGTGGGTTATGGGGTGCGATGAGCTCTCTCCGAATCCCTTCTGCGCTGCAGAACTCCTTGAATTCAGCCGAGATGAATTCACCACCGTTATGACTCCTTAGAGCAATCACCTTCTTCCCCGACTCCTTCTCGACCAGTGCTTTAAACTCACAGAACTTCGCAAATGTATCGCTCTTCTTCTGCATGAAGAAGATCCAGCACTTTCGAGAGAAATCATCAACAAAGATCACATAATACTTGTGCTTTACTGTCGAAGCAACTAAGAAAGGACCACACACGTCTGTGTGAACTCTCTCAAGGATCGTCGTGGTGTGACTATCCTTCTCGTGAAAGGTGGCTTTCACATACTTCCCCAAGGTACACCCCTTGCACTGATCTGACTGCGCAAGAGTGCCCTTAGGAAGCCCAGTAGAAATCTGTTGCAGGATCTTCAAAGCTCCATGGTGAAGGTGGCCCAATCTCCTGTGCCACAGTTCGCCCTCATCATCCCGGCTCACCACTTCTCCCGCCTTGCATGCCATTGCTACGCAGCCATCTACTTGCAACTGATAAAGGTTCTTGGTTCGAACCCCTATCTTCCGGGTCTCTCCAGTAGTCTTACTGCGCAGGAAAGCCTTTCCTTCGCTGAAGACCACATCATACCCCTTGACTGCATGGGCATTTACCAGACCTTTCACTTTCCAAAAATAGCTTGCGGGCCCACTTGGTGAAGGCGACTTCATTTCACCAAGCTCCATCATCTTGCTGCATTTTCAACAAGAGGAGGGTGAAATACAAGAGGAAGAAATGGAGTTTCTAAGGGATCCACGTAATACTAGAAGTAGACTGTCATTATTTCAATAGTCTGTCCATACTTATTGGACATTGAAATATAGACTGGCAAATGCCATAGTCAATGTTCAGGAAATTGGAGGGGACGCAAAAGCTGCCTCTATTTTAGCTTAAATGAGAAGGGATATCCAAGAAATCCACCTTCTGCAACACCACCATAACTTCTTCCTAGGCCGCAGGAAGTGCCAATTGAAAAGTATGAATCAAGTGGATACGTCTAGCTCCAATTTTAAGGACTTTACACATATCGATCGATCTGATGATTGAGTTTTATGAAATCCTTTTCTTTTTTGTCATTTTGACATGCATATTATAGGTAGCATTTAATTTCTGAAGTTCTTGTATGTAATGGACAGTAAATTGGATATAGCAAGCAGTATTAGGGTCAAACTTTATGAATTTTGGTTGGCCTATAACTCTTTAAGGTGGCCAACAGACCTAGTTTCCAACATTATTCATTATAACCTACTTTTCTCTTTTTTGATTAATGGAAAATAGAAAGGCTCTGCTAAACTTACAAAAAAAATCAAAGTAAAAATTTAATAATTAAAGATGAAATTATAATTTAATTATATAATTTTATAATTTTTTTTAATTTCAACAACTTTAAAAATAACATAATAAAAATTGTTTTGATAAACTAATGTTATCTAATTTTATCGATAATTAAATTTATATAATTAAACTAATCAAAATTCAAACTAATATCCAACTAATTTATATTAGAGAACTGAAATGGATATAATGTGAAGTTATATAGATACATCACAAAATCATGTCAAAGGAGGAGTAGAGTTTTTTTTTATGTCAACTCAAGAGGAGGGTTCAAGATTTTTTCGTTGTATATTGTGTTGAATGCATAGAGCTAATCATATAGCTTTGAAATGATGCTATGAAGTATAAATACAAATTATTTAATATTAGATGGCTTGTAATGGATATTTTATAACCTATATAATGCAAAAAATAATTATGTGTGAAAACATCCATTAAATCTATTGCATATTGAATAAAATATTGAGGCCAAAACATTTTAAAATGTTTAACATTGGATTTTAATAAATTATAGCTTATTACTAATTCTATTAAGTATAAAATTACTGGTACAAAACTACCACAGCGTCAGCTTGGTGAGCCTGAGCACTAGGCTTGATAATCAAGCAAGTCAAAGAGTGTCTGGACTGCCCAGGATGGGAAACCAGTCCTTTAAACCACAAAGTCTGAACCGCCCATGAAAGGGAAACCGGTTTTAAGTTTACACAAAACAAGCTAACATGAAAGTAAATACTAAAAATAGTACGGTGCTTATAAAGCTTGGAAGCATATGATTCCGACAGAAACAGAACAAAAAAACCTGAGTGACTTTGCAGTTGCTATCCATGATGCTTATGCAGCAGAGCAGTAAAGCTTGGAAGCATATGATTCCGACAGAAACAGAACAAAAAAACCTGAGTGACTTTGCAGCTGCTATCCATGATGCTTATGCAGCAGAGCAGTAAAGCTTGGAAGCATATGATTCCGACAGAAACAGAACAAAAAAACCTGAGTGACTTTGCAGCTGCTATCCATGATGCTTATGCAGCAGAGCAGTAAAGCTTGGAAGCATATGATTCCAACAAAAACAGAACAAAAAAACCTGAGTGACTTTGCAGCTGCTATCCATGAGTAGGAGAGGGAGGTTCCTTGATGACTCTGCAGGCATAAGCGTCGCTTCTGTCCTCTTGTCCTTCGCTGAGAGCTCTCCCTCTACCGGTGCGCCCCATCGCCATGCTGTACTCGTGCTGAGAAGGAGGAACAGAAGTGGCTGGAGCCGTGCATGGGGAGCTGGAGCTAGGAGGGGAGAGAGGAGTAGCAGAATAGGGCGGAGCCAAATTGGGGACTTCTTCACGAAGTTTTACAGTGATAAAAGCAGTGAGGGTAGCGTTGCAGGAGGTGCAATCAAACCGGAGCTCAGCACGCTTAGAGGTTTGTCTGATGGAGGATCGAAGGGGCCGAGGAGCGACAGAAGGGACCGGAGGGAGAGAGACGCAGGGAGACTCACGAGCAGGGGGTGGAGGGGCGGGGGCGACGGGAGCAACGACGAAATCAACGCAAAACGCAGGTACAGGGGCTCCATCTTCTTCTGGCAAGGTAGGGACAGAGCCATGTCTAGGAGGAGGGCGCCGCTGGTTGGATTTCCCACGAATGGGTCCGCGTCTGCATCTCATGCGTTCGCGGAGACGAGGCATGGTGACAGACGCAGGACCAGGCTCAACGAAACAAACTGAATTGGCAGGGGAGAAATGAAAATCCGGGACGCCACTGGGCTGAGGTGAGGGAGCAGGAACCAGACCACTGAGACCACGAACAGAGGGAGGATTCACACTGCACCACGGACTGTGAGAAAAATGATAATCCGGAACCAGTTCAAAGCAAGCGGCTAACGAACAACGCCTCCCAGTGTTCGTTTTAACACTTGCATCAGCGCAGCCTGGAGAGCAAATCGCGTGCAGGGGAGGAGGAGATCCATGAACGTCCACCACACCAGTCGAGCAATTGCAAATGTAATCTGTCTCACATAGAACCGCCATAACCAGGCGCTTGGCGAGCCAACCGAGAGAATTAACGTTCGCGCAGGGTGGTGAGTTAAGAGCCAATTAAATGCGAGTACCGGGAGCCACATGGGTTGCCCAAGTGAACCCCATCGGGAAGTGCACAGGGTGCCACGTTCCCTGGTGTGCATTGATAAATTATAGCTTATTAATGTATATAATATTTTTTATTTATTTTAATTTCTAAAATTATTTTAAGTGGTTTTCTTCAAATTGATCATATTTTTATCTTTGTGATAAGAAGTTGATTTTGACCACTAGTGTTTGACTTATTATTTGTCGATTACTACCATTACTACATAAATGAGTAAATTAGAATTTTAGCGATCAACTTTTAATAATGAGTGCTCTAACAATAGACTTTTACAAAAGGATTGGTTTTACCACATGGATTGTAAAATTACTTGAATTTAAAGAAGATAGACCACCTTAAACCATAAATTATTTTTTAACTTATTTTTTGAATGACGTCATATTAAAAGAAAAATGTCCCTTTTATATTATAAAATGAAAGAGAGGAATTAGAGGATAATAGCAACACTAAAATAGGACACATGGATGCCCTAAATTAACCTGGAAACCTTTATGGAAAAAACAATTCTTGATATTAGATTTATTAATCATTAGGCCAAATCCATCTTATAGGCCAAATGGTTGTGCTAGGAAGGAAAATATTTGCCTTATGTGACATTAAATATAGCAAAATACTACCTCAACATTTACTTTTGTGGTATAAGGGGCAGTAGAAACAATACCAAGTTGTAATAATGTTAAAGGATCTTCATGAGCATAAGAGAGGAAAGGATTTTCAGGACATTATGAATCTGGCTTCAAGAATGTCCCATCAAATGTGGTTCAAATGAGTCATGATGTTTGGTCTTTACTTCAGGTTTTTGGAGGCCTAATGTGGTTCAAATGAGTCATGATGTTTGGTCTTTACTTCAGGTTTTTGGTACAGTTATTCATTGAATATATCTTCAGTGCTTTCTCTTTCTTCCTTTGAGATATAACTGAAGATTGCAACACAGGCAGTTATAACAATGGGGATTTGTAAAAGTTAAGAATCTCAATTTAGGAAACTAGAGTTTGTAGTTTGGGATGTAAAGGTGAAGGGAGGTAAAGCCAGGCTTGTAGTGCATTTTGCAAAAGAGCATCATTGTGTTCTTTCCCTTTTCTTTCATACAGAGATTACTTGCAGAAATAGGATGGAAAAGAGTTTTGAACCATTCCACCCAACATTGGATCATTGATGACACCAAATTAACTAAGCTTACAGGTATTATCATCAAATTCTTCATGCCCAAATATTTTGCATGTGTAACAGGGTGATTTGTGTGGAATTTTCTGTTGAAAATGCAGCAAGATGATGGAGCTTTGTGAAATGAAGTCGCCTTCACTAAGTGGGCCCGCAGGCAAATTCTAGCGCAAAATCTATTTTTAGACTATGTCTATTTTTAGACATACGGAGCATGGTTCGGGGATTCGAGTTTGAGATTCTTGAAGTATGTGTCATGTTGGTAAAAATAGATGAGACTCTATTTTTGAGGTCAAAGAGGTCGAAGTCTATTTTTAGACTGCCTCTCCTTAAAACAGGGAAGTCAAATATTATTTACCCTTAATAATATTTAGACTATAAACAGCAGTTTACTCTCTTGGAGCACTTCAGTTCGAGCTACAGAAGTGGCTCATGCATCTGACAGAGGAATCACGTGGTTCC
Organism: Pinus albicaulis; assembly: GCA_034641835.2. Taxonomy (NCBI): domain Eukaryota; kingdom Viridiplantae; phylum Streptophyta; class Pinopsida; order Pinales; family Pinaceae; genus Pinus; species Pinus albicaulis. The sequence goes on from CM076579.1 coordinate 1,383,853,590, forward strand.
CAAGTGTTTGATGGCATCATGCATGGTTGACTTCAGTTGGACTTCAGTGGCAGAAGTTTGGAGGAGTTAATGAGACAGCTAGTGGAGTTGTGTTTTGTTTATTTTAGTTGAACTAGTTGAGATTAGTTTAACTAGCTAATCAATTAGTTATGAGTGGAGTGAATTAAATATTATTTAATTCATTAATTTGTAACTCATTATTCAACTCAAGAACACATCAGTTCACTACAGTGCATGATCAGTTCAGTGGAGACCAGTGAAAGAGGTAGATGAAAGGGTGGAGTTAGCTATCAGTTGTGACTATATTGTTGCTATTTTCAACACAAACAGAAGCATGGAGAAATTCGTAAGGATGAATTCAATTTTGATGGGGTGCAGCCGCAGATCGCAGATGAAATTAATTTTGTGATGGGGCAGAGTTGTTTTTGGAGAAGAAATGGAGAAAGTCGTAGATCAGAACTACGGAGGAGCAGAACAAATTAAAAACCATTCATTTCGGGCTTTAAAGCCCTCAACAACCAAAGTTAATTTTGAAGCAGTGTCTTGTTGATGAAGAGATCTGCGATGTGATGCGATCAAATCGCAATCACAAATCGCAATGTAACAATACTCAAGTGTCTTGTTGATATGGCAGAGTTCCGCAATGGAACGGCTGTATATAAAACATACAACCGAAAGATATATAAATCGCCCTCCACAGCTGCGGAGGCCCGTGGGTCCACTTGACCACGTGGCGACACCTCAATGGAATCGCATGAGCGCAATCGCAAGGTTCAATCGGGGCGCTTTTTTTTCGTGCTCCGATCAAAGGCCAGACCCGATGATATTATATGCCACAGTTGAATGGGCAATCGTATCCGGTTGTCCAATCGCAATCGGAAACTCTTAAGTGTTGGGCCCGATTGCACCGTTGAAATTGGCAGACCCGATGGCGTCATACGATGGAGTTAATAAGTCCATCGCGTCCGTTGTAATCGCAATCGGAACTTCCGATTGATCGCATGCCTTTGTATTTTTGGTGCGATTGGAGTGGCGGACCCGATCCAGGAATAGGCCGGAGTTAATAAGTCGAATCGCATCCGTTTATGATCGGCAATCGGAACATTTTTGAATGAGGTCCGATCGCACTTGTTTAAAGTTCGGACCCGATTGCTATATGAGCCATGTTTTATATGACCATCGCATCCGGTTGGTCAATCGCAATCGGAACTTCTGTTTGGTGCGATTGTTTGTTTAAATCGCGGACCCGATTGTTTTATACATTGAATTTAAATGTTTTGACCGTGCGTTCAAAGCAGGGCCCGCATGTATTTAATTTTAAATAGACTTTGTTTAAAGTCTTATATAGATATATGTAAAGTTTTTTTTTTATATGCGGTATATAAAAGCCAAAAGGCCCGCAAGCCTGTGTAATGGTAATTTGCATTCGCACAGCAGCGCAGAGTGAAAATACACAGCAGTGTGTTGTTTTTTAGAGACAGAGTATTGTTTTGAGAGAACAGAGAGTTCTGTGCACTGCGTCTGAAGCAGTCACCACTTTTGTTATCCCTCTGTTAAGAGGAAGACTTGTATAAGTTTTTTAAAGAAATAGAAGTTGTTTTAAAAGTCTGGGAAACTCTGTCTCCTGTTGGAAAGTTTTTTTTTTAATCTCTCTGTGTTGTGAAGTGGAGCTTATTCTCTCCACTGTTTGCTTGGAATTCTCAAAATTCCAACAGATAGGTGGAGTAAGCCCATGAGGATTGCGCAGTTTAGGCTGGTGGTTTATCTATATAAAGAGGCCATCCCATAGCATTGAAACAAGCAATAGAGGCAAGGCAATTGGCGGTGAGTTTTGAACCAGTAACCTGTTCAAAACTGAGCTAGATTGTGGGTAACTGTATGAGAAAGTACTGAGTACTTGTGAGGAGTATTATACTGAGTTTGTTACTTGATTTCTCCATTATAATATACACAATAGCTGCGGGGTTTTCAGCTATAAGCTTTCCCCATACATACTGTGTTAATGTGTATGATGATTTGATGTGTTATCGCTTGATTTTATTTCCACATGTTTGATGATCTGAGTTGATCTAGAGTGGAAGAGATTATGTGTTGCATATAAATTCGAATTGTATGTGATCAGGATAGTCTCGGTGGATAATTATTTATTATTCAGCAAATTTCTACATTTTCTTCCATAAGACATACAAGAAAGTGTGGATGACACCAAAAGTGATATTCCATAGTTTTGAGATTGTGTTACTTCTCTAGCTTTCTCATATTCCATAGCCGATCAGTACAGTAATCAAAGAAAAGGGATCCTTCAAACAATCACTAAAATAACAATGAAATGTAGATTTACAAGCCTCCAGTAAGTACTTATAATTTGCTTCGAATTATTATCTAAAGACAGTGGAGTACAGTAATCAGAGACAATGGATACATGAAACAATTATAATAATTTCCCTTCACAATGGCTTCCTACTTGTGAGTAAGTTGACAAAATTTTCACTTATAATTTGCTTCGAATTATTATATAAAGACAGTGGAGTACAGTAATCAGAGAGAATGGATACATGAAACAATTATAATAATTTCCCTTCACAATGGCTTCCTACTTGTGAGAAAGGTCTTGGTTAAAATATAAAGGACCAATAAGTTTAGAAACAAGGTTTTTGGAAGTGAGCAAGATTCAATAATAAGAAAACTGAGTAATTACAGAAATTTAAATTTTTAGCTTGTCATCAAGGCCGATGATTCACAATTAATTTAAATAAACTCGGCACCTATCATAACTAGCAAGAACACAGCAGCAAGAAATTGGAAAGAAACGAATCTAATAGTTGGTTTGAGGGTTAATCACTATTTACCCAAGTGGTCTTATAAAGCATATGCTAGAAATTCTCTTCTTTAACATCTGATCAACAGTGATAACCATCACACAATTTATCAAGTTATTCTACTTCATTGGAAGAAATGTCAATCCTTCCATAATGTTTGTATCTTGTTTAGCATGGAATGAAAATTCATTTATTTAACAATGCATTTAACAAAACATTACATTCCCATCATGTAAACAGTTTCCAAAGTGACAACTTCTAAGAAAGGAGGAGTCTTGAAGTGAGAACAGTATGTGGGGATCATACAAATATGGGTGCATAACATCCCAAATAGATTGCGAGTCCAGATAAAGAAAAATCAACAGATCAGCCCTTAATAAGGGGAAATGTTTCCATCTGTTTCTGAACTCATAAGGATTGAAGAAAAAACATAATAATCATAGACAAAAACAGGCTCGCTTGATGTGTCTAATGTTGGCCCTGTAGAAAGCTATAAGCCATTACATCTTATAAGAATAAAAACTATGATGTTATGAAAGAAACAACTAGAAGAAACCGGCTCTCCTGATGCACAATTATGACATTCAGATGTCAGTCTTCAGATCAGGCTCGCTTGTGAAAACCAAGTGTGAACCCATGACTGCTCCAAAAGGTGCACAATATTGATAATGACTGTGGATCCAACCAAAACGAAAGCCAGCTCGTGTACAAAAACCAACATAAGAAAAATAAATTGTGCCAAATTCAAACAAGATTATCTAAATCACTATTGTCAGGAAACATCCACCGTCCAATTACAGCACGTTTCTGCAAGCTTGCCACCCTCCTATGCAAGTCTTCATAGTCCAAATAAATTTCATTTATCTCCATCCTATGTTTGTAATAGTTCTTCTTGTTCTTGCGTCGTCTTCTTCTTTGGAGCTCGTGGTTTCCATCTTCTTGTTACCAAAAGCACTTTGGATGATTAAATCATCAATCTCATGTTCAATTGACTGCTCCTCCTGAGTCGGTGTTGATTTTAATACATCCATAACTTCACTGCCAGGTGAAGGCTTCCAAGCCTGTTAATAACCTTGCCTGATGTTCTAATCCGTCAGAAGTACAGTGATATATCAGTGCCGTCACTGTAAAAAAATATTACATTGATTCTGTAAGCCAGCTACATCAGGGGACACTCCTCAGGAGTTTGGCCAAAAAGATGGAGAAATAGCCAAAACAAATGGTATTTTTCTATGACTTAGGAAGGATAAGGAAAAGATTAATATGGGCGAAGAAAACACGCTCTCATCCAAGATAGGCAAAGTACATCTAAAAGGAAAAGAGGAATAAAGAAGGTAGCGACACAGACCGAAATAACCCCACAATCAGGTGTCAGATATCAGGTGCCACCACACCTCATGCCGTGGGTGAGTACTTAAAAGAGGACTAAATGAAGAGGATAGGAAGAATCAGAAAGAGGAAAGTCTAATCCCAAGGGGACCCTCCCCCTAATCTTCTGAGTAGACAAAATCCCAATGACCACCCAGAGACAGATTTGTCAGTCACTTAAAAAAAATTTGTCAGTGACTTAATAGACTGATGAAATCAAAAAGCCGCCACTACAATAAAATATTCAGGAAAAAACCGTTCACATAATGAGGCATGAGAGTCCCATAGGGGAAATATTCCAGCGGATCATCTGAGCACTCAATCTAATATAGTCTGGCAGCCCATATTTAGTAACTGTCAGTGTACATAAAAGAGGTAGTCTGCATACAACCTCGAGAGAAAGAAAAGCTATGTGATTACGAAAAACTCAAAGATGCCAAGTACAGAGCCTAATCCCTTCCATGTTCAAGCGGCCATAAGTTATTAATATTTGACACCTCCTTACCAACCAATCAAGCTGCATTCAATTATCAACATCCAAATTGCATCCCCTAGAAGTATAACTCCAGACTGTCATCCCAAAAAAAATTTGAAATTAACCTGAAATGTATCACCGAAAATACAAAGATGGAAAGGAGCAATGGGAAAAACCAGGCAGAAATAGTATGCCATTAAAAATGACAACAACAACAACAATAACACCCGGGAACAGCCCACCACCTTTCACATAATCGGAAACCAAAATTTTTACAGGGCCTAGATATGATTAGAGTATCTACCCACTTTCTCCATAGAGTACTCCATCTTGCAAAACGCCTTGAACGCACCACGTAGTTTTTTTTGGAGCCTAGATATGATTAGAGTATCTACCCACTTTCTCCATAGAGTACTCCATCTTGCAAAACACCACGTAGATTCCAGATTGTTTGAATCCTCTTATGACTCCTGTGATGAAGAGGGTTGGTGTAACATATACACCTCCTGGCTAATCATTCGACTTGTGTTGGTTATATATGGAAATAAGAATATAGATGGCAATGACTAAGAGAAAAACTATCATAACAATCTCAAAACCATCTGTATAATTCATTCCTAACCATCTAAATCTATTACATCCAGATAATCAAACTATAGCCAGATTCCAACCAATAGCATGACCACTCCCACAAGTCTTGCCTCTCCTCAACAAAGACGACGTCCGCGACTCCACTCTCCAAATTCAAAATCTCCTTCCTTCAGGGAGCCTCCTCATTCCTTGAGAACTCCTTCAAACGCCCAGAATCTGAGGGAAGCAGAGATGGGAAATGTGATTCGCGAAAACAACCAGTGCAGAATGCCGCGCGAATGAAGAATTTTGGTTATATTATTAAAATAAAACTCTCGGACAAGAGTTATAAAAACTCTCGGCCGAGAGTTTTATTGAATGTTATATATATAAGAGTTTTATGAAATGTTTCAATAAAAAATTGACGCAATTTTTCGGTCGACAGTTTTCTCGCGCGAAAGTTTGCACACAACTCGGACGAAAACTGCGGAGGTCCGAATTCTTTCCCTGTAGTTTGGAAATTTGCACATATGTAGCTTGTAAATTTTCCACATATAAAATTTTGGCTATGTTACTTATATTTTTCATTGAATTTTCCACATATAAAATTTTGGCTATGTTACTTCTAGGCTATAGGTGCTAGCCGATGGCCAGGGGAAATGACCAAAGGTTGATCTATCTTACCAACCTTCTTCTAATTAGCTCTCCCTCTTGAGCCTGGCTTTTAGGGGTGACTGTCAATCTAGTGAGGGTGCTCCAATCTATTTTCTGTGCACAAATTTTTTTTTGGCAAACAAAAAAAAAATTTCAAGTTTTTTGGGTGGGAAATATTTTGTGAAAGTTTTTGTGGGTGCAAATTTTTTTTTTGAAATGTTTTTGGGTGCATGCATGAAATATTTTTGCATAATGTCTCTATGAAGACATGGAGTATTTTTGCAATCTTGCAATCTATGAAAGCATGAAGTACTTAGTTTGAACTCTTTATGTTTTGTTAGGTATTTGGTCCAAATAGAATTGGATTTTAGGTTTCCAATTGTGTGAACATGGGAAACCAAAGGAATTGCATATCAAAGTACGATCGAAAAAAGAAAAGATTTAAAGGAGAAAAATGAGAAATCACAAAAAAATGGCGAGAGGAAAGGGAAAGATTAAGGCATGAAAGAAATGTGGAGGTAGAGCATCGTGAAATAGATGTAGAGGTACATGACAATGATGAGGAAATGAGAAATGTTGAGGAACTTGTCAACGAGAATATAATTGATATCAATGTCACTGGTGAGTCAATTTAGTTTCTTCAATTTGAATTTTGTATTTTGTATACATGTCAATTTCAAATTAGAAGTTTTAATATTGTTTTTTTATGCAGGGACAACATCAGATCCACAAGAAGAAGCAACCACACATCCAATTTCACTACAATTAATTGGAAGTTCCAATAATGTTGTATACAACTACAAGTTTCTAGAAAATATGGATGCAACTAAAATTGAAGAATTGGGACCACCATTGGCTAAAAGGACAGTTCAAGATAAAGTAAAATCTGTATTGAAACATACTTTTGAAGGTTTATCTATCATAGCACAAGCTCAACTATTACGTGGACTTATAAAGCACAAATCTCTCACAAATGTTGTGGAATTATTGGGCATTAAAAGTGAAAAAGAGGTTTTAGCAAATGAAATGGTAACAAATAATGTGACATCGGTGCTTGGCATACTAGCCAAAGGGCGATCTAATGTTGCAAAGAATGCTCGTAGAGCACTTTTAACAGGTGCAGTTGCGAAAGGAACTTCATCAAGTCGGTTGATGTCAACAACTTCAAAATTGATTAACACATCAAGAAAAAGTTTATGGAGGCATTCAAAATTTAGAACTCAAATAGATGAGAATTATGAAGGAGCATGTTGGGCTAATATCTGCAGGCGTCCATATCATGATAGACTTCTTGATGGTGTGAGGGATAGGGTAAAAGAGTTTTGGGATTCGAACTCTCGTGTGTCGCCAAATGAAAAGGATCAACTGCGACGCCGTATATCTAAGGGAGTTTATGAATCTCATTCCAAACATATAACATAGGTCAGTCAAGTAGAATTATTCGAGAGCTTTGTGGAGAGTAATATTGATGTGAAGATTTCCCTTAGCACATTTGTGAAGCTTAAACCATGGTATGTCAGGCCTATCATTGTTCGAGACACATGTTGTTGTCGATACCATGTAGAATTCGAATTATTGTATGAGACATTTGTAAATTTTGGCATAAAATATTGGTCAAATGACCCTCCTCCTTCAAGTGTTCATGAATTTTTATCAAAGATATTATGTCCATGAGAGAATAATGAATTATTTTATAAAAATGAATGTGTTGGTGGAAGAAAATGCGACAACTGTTCTCATTTGGCACTCTATGATGAAAAGTATCCCATTGATCCTAATGATCCCAGACTGTCAAATCTCAGTCTGAATTGGAAGAGATATGAATATGTTACTTACACTCTTGTTGCAGATTCAAGCACAACATCAAAAAAGATCACTTTACTTGATGAAGAGATTCCAGTGACATCTTTTATGGAGAAGTTCAGGGTGCAAATATACAAATATATTAAGCATTGTCATATAGCATGATGGCAGGATTTATAGTTCAAGCAATCACGTGAGGTGTTCCCAAAAGGAACAATATTATCAGTGGTTGATTTCGCTGAGAATTACACGTTTAGTCCACAAAAGGAGATACAAAGTGAGTATTATCATTCAGACCAAGTATCGATATTTGTGCATATTTTGTATAGACACGCAGAGCTTGCTGTGGATGGTTTTGATAGCGATGAAAATAATTGTGAGGTGATTAAGGAGTACCATTTCTACATCAGTGATGATCGAACACATGACACGTGTTTTGTTCAACATTGTTTTAATGTTATTTATAATGATTTGTTGAAACGAAGAGTCACTTTTAAAGAACATTGGGTATGGTCAGATGGTTGTGCTGGTCAATTTAAATCAACAAGATCGTTCTATTGGTTGTCTCGTCTTCATAGGAAAATCAACATTCGACATACATGGAATTTCTTTGAGACAGGGCATGGAAAAGGAGAGCATGATGGTGCTGGGGCATGCGTAAAACGTGCACTTAGGAGGTATCAATTGAATCACTCTGCTTGCCGACTTGCAAATTCTTTAGATGTTGTTAATTGGTGCAAGGGCAATTTAAGTCATGTATCAAACCCAAGGATGGCTCATGTGCACAGGTAAGCATACACATTTAACTAAGAATATATTATACATGTGTAGATATATATATGTGTACATACATATATGTGCACGTATTTTGTTATCAAAAAATATATATAATATTTTTCAAAATTTGACTCATACATATGTGTGTGTTTTTATCAAGCAGGTACTTTTGGAATATTACAATGGGTGATGTTGATAGATCATTGCCATATAATGCCAGTGTAATCCCTAAAACAAGAAGTTTACACTCAATTAGGAGTAAGGACATGACAAATATACATTGCATTGAGAAATGAAAGTGCTCTTGCTTTTGTTATGCATGTATTGATCAGACAGAGTCCATCGATGAATGTGAAAACCAAATTAAGAAATTTTTTCAACCATGGAAACTCGAACAATTGACACCATTGCCCCCATTTGGAAACGTGAGTGACAAGGAAATGGACAATGAAGTGGCTATTATTGACAATGATAATGATCGTGTCTCTGATATGGTTAGAGAAGGTGATGTCTTTGTTGTCATTGCACCAGAAAATAATCAAGAAAAAGTGCATTATTATTTATTACGATGCACTATGTCTAAATCCACGTTGTTGCAAGAGTATAATGATCCATAAAATTATACATACCCAATCGGTTCAATGGTGTTAATGGGACATTTCTTTGAAGAAGTAAAGAAATGTAAAGATCATATTATTTTTCAAGATTACCAGCCAGAGGTTATTTATGCCCAATATAGTCACTTGGTCATAGCAACTCGACTGCAGTTGAAACAAGTGAAGAGTAGAAAAAAACAGTGACAATGAAGGTTATCGATAGATGATCATGATGCCATTTTGGAAAATTTGCCACTAGCACATTTCATATGAGTGGAACACATTGTTCAAGATGAACAATGAACTTTGATTCTAAGGTTAGAACATATAATTGCTACAATGCATTGGACTTTATATAGTTTAAGAATATATTGTGGATTGCTTGAACAAATAAATTGACATGTGGATGCTTAGATGTGTGTTGGTACATAATTTATGATGCAGATTCATCAAGGTTTTGATTCAAGATCAGGAAGCCTTTAACAAAATCCATCCGGAAATGTTGATGTGCATGCCATTCATGTGAAGACACCTTAGTAGATCGCAATCTATTTGAATGAATACATGTTGTAACAGAGCAAGAGGTCAGCATAGACATCTGTTATTTGTTTCTTCAATCTTGTTTTGTTCATTTGTGTTATGTGCTTCAATTTGTCGTTATTTGTTCGAGTCTATTCCAAGTATCAAAAAAGTTTCTTTCCCCACAAACATATACGTATGCTGCTTGTTATATATTTCACATGCTTCAATGGACATTCAATTTTTGTTGTTTGCATTGGGAAGCTCACAGCATACAGATCAGGAAGCCTTTAACAAAATCCATCCGGAAATGTTGTTGTGCATGCCATTCATGTGAAGACACCTTAGTATATTGCAATCTATTTGAATGAATACATGCTGTTTTACCTTGCTTTCTTCTAGAGATAATTAATAGCCATGGTGGGATTTCAACCATCACAGCATATAGCCTCTCTCAGCATACAGATCAGGAAGCCTTTAACAAAATCCATCCGGAAATGTTGCTGTGCATGCCATTCATGTGAAGACACCTTAGTGCTGCTTGTTATACATTTCACATGCTTCAAAAGACATTCAATTTGTGTTGTTTGCATTGGGAAACTCACGGCCCATGACCTCTCGACATAGAGGATTTTCGCCTTTAACAAAATCCATCCGGAAATGTTGCTTTGCATGCCATTCATGTGAAGACACCTTAGTAGATTGCAATCTATTTGAATGAATACATGCTATTTTACCTTGCTTTCTTCTAGAGATAATTAATAGCCATGGTGGGATTTCAACCATCACAGCATACAGCCTCTCTCAGCATACAGATCAGGAAGCTTTTAACAAAATCCATCCGGAAATGTTGTTGTGCATGCCATTCATGTGAAGACACCTTAGTAGATTGCAATCTATTTGAATGAATACATGCTGTTTTACCTTGCTTTCTTCTAGAAATAATTAATAGCCATGGTGGGATTTCAACCATCACAGCATACAGCCTCTCTCAGCATACAGATCAGGAAGCCTTTAACAAAATCCATCCAGAAATGTTGTTGTGCATGCCATTCATGTGAAGACACCTTAGTATATTGCAATCTATTTGAATGAATACATGTTGTTTTACCTTGCTTTCTTCTAGAGAGAATTAATAGCCATGGTGGGATTTCAACCATCACAGCATACAGCCTCTCTCAGCATACAGATCAGGAAGCCTTTAACAAAATCCATCCGGAAATGTTGTTGTGCATGCCATTCATGTGAAGACACCTTAGTAGATTGCAATCTATTTGAATGAATACATGCTATTTTACCTTGCTTTCTTCTAGAAATAATTAATAGCCATGGTGGGATTTCAACCATCACATTGTCTGACCCTCTCTCGGCCATCTGAGATCGGGGAAGCCTTTAACAAAATCCATCCGAGAAATGTTGTTGTGCATGCCATTCATGTGAAGACACCTTAGTATATTGCAATCTATTTGAATGAATACATGTTGTTTTACCTTGCTTTCTTAGAGATAATTAATAGCCATGGTGGGATTTCCAACCATCCGACATACGAATCGAAACCTTTAAATATCTCATCGGAAATGTTCTTTGTTGTCTTTGTGCATGCCATTCATGTGAAGACACCTTAGTGCTGCTTGTTATACATTTCACATGCTTCAAAAGACATTCAATTTGTGTTGTTTGCATTGGGAAACTCACAGCATACAGCCTCTCTCAGCATACAGATCAGGAAGCCTTTAACAAAATCCATCCGGAAATGTTGCTGTGCATGCCATTCATGTGAAGACACCTTAGTATATTGCAATCTATTTGAATGAATACATGATGTTTTACCTTGCTTTCTTCTAGAAATAATTAATAGCCATGGTGGGATTTCAACCATCACAGCATACAGCCTCTCTCAACATACAGATCAGGAAGCCTTTAACAAAATCCATCCAGAAATGTTGCTGTGCATGCCATTCATGTGAAGACACCTTAGTATATTGCAATCTATTTGAATGAATACATGTTGTTTTGCTTTCTTAGAGATAATTAATAGCCATGGTGGGATTTCAACCATCACCAGCTATCTGACCTCAAACATCTGAGATCGGGAAGCCTTTAACAAAATCCATCGGAAATGAATTCTTGTACATGCCATTCATGTGAAGACACCTTAGTAGATTGCAATCTATTTGAATGAATACATGTTGTTTTACCTTGCTTTCTTCTAGAGATAATTAATAGCCATGGTGGGATTTCAACCATCACAGCATACAACCTCTCTCAGCTTACAGATCAGGAAGCCTTTAACAAAATCCATCCGGAAATGTTGTTGTGCATGCCATTCATGTGAAGACACCTTACTAGATTGCAATCTATTTGAATGAATACATGTTGTTTTACCTTGCTTTCTTCTAGAGATAATTAATAGCCATGGTGGGATTTCAACCATCACAGCATACAGCCTCTCTCAACATACAGATCAGGAAGCCTTTAACAAAATCCATCTGGAAATGTTGCTGTGCATGCCATTCATGTGAAGACACCTTAGTGCTGCTTGTTATATATTTCACATGCTTCAATAGACATTCAATTTGTGTTGTTTGCATTGGGAAACTCACAGCATGCAGCCTCTCTCAGCATACAGATCAGGAAGCCTTTAACAAAATCCATTCGGAAATTTTGCTGTGCATGCCATTCATGTGAAGACACCTTAGTAGATTGCAATCTATTTGAATGAATACATGCTGTTTTACCTTGCTTTCTTCTAGAGATAATTAATAGCCATGGTGGGATTTCAACCATCACAGCATACAGCCTCTCTCAGCATACAGATCAGGAAGCCTTTAACAAAATCCATCCAGAAATGTTGTTGTGCATGCCATTCATGTGAAGACACCTTATTAGATTGCAATCTATTTGAATGAATACATGCCGTTTTACCTTGCTTTCTTCTAGAGATAATTAATAGCCATGGTGGGATTTCAACCATCTTATACAGAATAAATTAAGCATCTCACATGTTTACAAGATTGTGTAACAGAGCAAGAGGTCAGCACAGACATGGGATTTCAACCATCTTATACCTCGTTCGACTATTTTTTTGATTCTTGAGTAATTTATTATCATATTTTGACTCTAATTATTATTTTAAAGTCCATAATGATGTAAGTTGAAAGGTGGTGCTCTCATTCAGGTTCGTTTGATGAAATAATTCCTTCCATTTGTCTATTGCAATCAGAATTTCTGTTGGTGCTGCATTGACATCCCTCTCAGTCTGGCTTATTGATATACAAAGATTGGTTCTTGATGAAGAAGATATTCCTCAGCTTGCCAGCATAGTCACTGTGTATGGTTTTCTTAGCTAATTTATTTAATTAAGCTATGGTTTGGAGCTCACTTTCTTTCTTTCTAGTAAAATTCTGTCTTTTCTTTTTATTTTCTTTAGGATGCCTGCCATCTTTTAACTAAATTAGATTTTCCTACATCCTATGTATATTCATTTCAGACAAGGTGAATCTGCACAGAAAAAAAGATGCAAGAGGGTTTCCCATTTCAAAGGAAGTGTATTCATTTCTCAAGGACCTAGAAGCACCCGTTAGCTATGCCGCATGGAAAAAGGGCCACATTATATGTCATCAGATTTAGTTAAAGCGATGGCTTTCAAAGTCCTTTTTGGATGAAGCTATTGCACTTGTAAATTCCTTGCTTCCAATTCCCAGTGCGATGATAGGGAGCAATTCCCAGTGAAATGTTAGTAGTTAAGAATGTGCCATCATGTTGGAGAAGCAGGTTTGTCTCTTTGGAAGCTGCAAATTTTATCTACATATCTGCTACTATATAAAAGTTAATGTTGGTAATAATAAAGGTTGGTTGTGTTTCCAGAGCATGAATTCCACAATTTTTCATGTTTGTGATTGATAGGTATCTGATATACATGGTAAAGCAAGTATAAATAAAATTTATAAATATTTGAGGAGGCAATGGTTATTTTGATTAACAATATTGCTCCAACACCACAATGCGGGGGATCTCCTTGTTTGGTGCTATCAAAGAAACCCTTGGAATTTCTTTGTTCAGATCTGGCATTATTCGAACCCGAATTTTTCATAGTCTATGTTTTAACGTCCTTGACTTACTTTTCAATGAGGCCACTTGTATCTTCGAGCGTAATAAACTTGTGAAGAATGGCTTGGTTCTGGACCCACCATATATATTGAAAAATATGGCTGGACCCTTTTCTGTGAAGGATTTCAAGTATGGAGAACTCTAGCACGAAATTGTTTCTTCTCCAGTATTAACTTCTTCAGAGGAGTTTTGTTTTGCTTTGTAATACTAAAATGGCAAGTTATGAGTATGGAAAGGCAGAAAATCCTCACGTATGTACCCTTTTTGGTGTTTTAATGCACATTTCGGGGTCTTAATTGATACAGGAAGAGTGTAACTAATGGGAATAGATGACAAACTGGAATTTGTGATATTGTATCTAGTCCTTAAGGCTCAGCAAGATCTAAAAAGACAGTACTATGTATATTCTGATTTCAACCTTTGAAATATCAAATTAAAGTATTTTGATGGAGAAAAAAATGTCTCATTATTTTCCATATCATAACACATGTACCCAACATAAATTTAACTGGGAATTACTATTTGGAAAATACAAAAGGACTCATGTTGGAATTCCTTGCCCTTCAGCAGAAGCTAAGGTAAGGGGGCAAAACTGATTGAAGGCAGTTTCTAGACATAGATAACCATAAAGCTTGGCATCGCACCATTTTAATTTTTGTACGAGCAAGAAAATGGGGACTTCTCACATGAATATCATCCAGGCTCTCCTTGAAAATTATAATGAGGCCGATCAAATGATAAATGAAGTTCACCATAGCTGAAGGAATGTTAAGGATCTGCCAAAACAACTTCATGAATGTCACAATCTAAAACATTCCTTAACCATGCGAAAATAAGAACTCTACATCATTGGTTGAATAATTTCTTATCCCTGCATAAATATTCCTCAAAAAAGCATAAACAGAGGCTACTCCAGGAAGAAGTCTCTGGATTCTAGAACATGACAATGACATGGAACAGAACTATAACACCCTGGGCTCCACTGTTCTCTTAGCCTTTCAAAGCCATTGACAGAGAGATGAGGGATTCGAAGGCCACCTTGCAAACCTAGCCCTGAAACTGCAACCCTATAAACAACACCCATTTGTTAGTGACAAGGTGACAGTCACTGCCAGTGACAACACCCAGTGTGTAACTTTTGGAGATTATATATCCCAAAGCATTAAGAGTGCAATTATATCATGTAAATAATATATTAAAAATTTTGATAATATTTGGAGGTTGATTTCCAAAGAATAATCTATGGATCCATAACTATAATCCTTCTACTCTATCTAGTCAATATAATGTTGCTTGAAGTGTCAATGTCATGATGGTGACCAAAAAACTGTCAATTCTTAGCTTCTTTACTGGTTCAGATTTGAATTTAAAATAAATGTGAAACTAGATCTAAAAGAGTCCTCTCTTTTAGCCAAATCGATTTCAATATCTTGAAAGTTTTTCTAGAATAGAACACTACAGTTATGTATCACTGAATTTATTCCCCAATAAGTTTGCAAGTGCAACAATACCAAAGAAAAAATACAAGATGAGACTAGACAGTTGTTTTGGAAAGGATAACAGTGTAATAGTCGTGGAAAAAATCACTTACATCTTCATCATGCTAGTACTACTATGGCAATGTAGAGTGTGGGAGTTTAGTCTCTCACAAGAAAATTAGAAGCAAGAAATACATACAAGATAAGACCATAGATGCTTAGGGAATTTAAAGCAATCAAAGATGAAAGTTTGCTTTTGCAAGAATATCTCTCAACCAAGACTAGAACAATAAAATTCCTTCGGACTTTGTCAACAGCCAGAAAACAAAGATATTATTAATATAAAATCTATCTCAATTAATCTTTGATTCTTTACACTAAAAAAAATGATGGGGATATTTAAGAAAGATTTTGAAACAATGGCCATGTAAAATTTTACAACTAAAATGTTACATCAGATGGGAAACACCCACTTTTAAAATGTTCTACTTAGGAGAACGTTTCATTCTATCTTGTGTGCTAGATGTCAATTGAATTAACATTTTTCAACTGCTTGAACTATATTGTAACCACAACTGTTGTTAAAAAAATGAGAAACTTTGTGTAATTACAGTGAATGTGGCATAAATTTTTGAATGTGAAAACACATTCACTATAATTGTGTCGTGTACCAGAACTCTATTATTAAAATCAAACAAGCAAAGAACTTCCCACCTGTACCATAGTACATTGATCACAAATTTGACATGAGTAAGATAACCTATAACAACTACATGTTCTACTCGATTTGGTGTGGGATTTTTCTCTACGAGCCTAAAAGTCTCATCTCATCATCTAGTGCTCATCTTGAATATAATTTAATGCCGAGGACTAAGGAAATTGGACTTTTCTCCATCTTGAATTTGGCTACTACTATTCCAGGCTTCTGTACATTTCTAGTTGCTTCCATTCCTTATTGTTGCCATGATGCCTTATTTTATGACCTATTGGTCCATTTGTAAATCATGTAGGATCAACAAAAATATTGCTATGGCTGAAGTCTTTTCTTGAATTGACCGCAAGGTGGATTTTGGTTCCATTTTGTCAAATATGATTTGCAATCCCGAGTGGATGGAACTAATTGATGATGGAATTGATGATGATTGATTAAAGTGTTTGAAATTCACATGGTGGGTAACACCTTTCTAGTATATGAAGGACAATGTAAGCCTTAGACAATCTCATCTCCAAAGCTAGAGACATAAAATGAACACCTAGTTAGGTATAGGAAGATACCCCTTATACTATTGTCACCTTTATAAGAGTGACCATCTGGAAAAAATTTATTGGACATATTGAAAGTCATGATCTTCTTTTTTTCATAGGTTAGCTTCTAGACCAAGGCTGTAACAGAATATCCTCAAAATGTGAAGATTCTGGCTCATGTTGCTTCAATAAATTGAGAGTGATGTCTGTTTGAACTTTGCACCAATATAAATATTTGGTTATGTTGTGGGAAACACAAGTACATGGTTGGTACCATCACCAAAAACACAGTGAAATGTGGAAACACATATGATATGGCCTGGAAACATGTTCCCTAATTTGGAAAGTTGTTTTTTATTTTGGAAATGTGAGATGAAATGCCATGTTATGATAGTGTTTTTCAATACGCTTATCATGCACTTCAGAATTTTCTTTGGATTTTATTGGGTGGACCCAACTTGGGTAATGCAAATGCTAATTCAAGGTGAAATTAGATGAGAAGTGGAGGCATATTAAAGAATACTCACCACCATCAGATAAGCAAGCTACAGGAGTTTTATGACATACAAATAAGTTGTAGTGATAGATGGGTATAGGAGGGAAAAGTTTGCCTAGAGAACTTGTCCCCTTTCAAAGTGAGCTTTTTCCCTTGTGTACCCATCTGTCACTGGCTTATTTGTCTATCATAAACCTCCTGTCTTTATTGTGCATTCTCGGGCCAATCAACCCCGTTTTATTGCCTTCTTCTAGTCGACTTAGGACATGTGTTAACAGTCTCTTTCATCCACATATCAACTCCTGCTTTAGATTTTCGGTGAACATCCATGCATTAGCACCACTACAAGAAAGCACATTGCCTTCAAATATTGGCACAGATTTGTAAAAGAATTATACTCGATTTCAACACAGTAGAAAATGTATAATAAACAAGAAAAAAAACATATATTTTAGTCACCTTATTTGCGATACTCAACAGTTGTCATAAATTAAAATGGATAATAATAAATATTAATATGAGGTTCATCACTACACAGATTTTTCAATCCGAATAAAAGAAATCCATATTGTACTGCCGAAACTCGATTTCCAAAATATATCAAATATTTTCAGTCTTGGTTTCTGCCAATTTTCTAGCAGTACAGATTACAGAGATAGCAAGGCTACGAACTATTTATTAGGCTTATAGCCAATTTTAAATCTCACTAATTATAGAAATAGCAAGGCTACGAATAGATTCCTCTTATTTGATCTCATTAGGCTTATAGCCAATTTTAAATCTCACTAATCTATTCACTAAACCTTCATTTGTAGAAATTTGGGAACCTTCAATAAATCTTTCCAGCTGTATCATATTGTCAGCTGCCAAGCCTGATCACATTTAACTCTGTTTTCAATTTCTTAAGCTACTCAAACAATCTTAAAGCTTCCTCTCTTTCTTTGCATAAGGATTGTCGTTGTTCAATCTCAGCTTCAAACTTAGTTTTCCTTGCTTCTAGTGTGGCCTTGTGATCATCAATGAGCTTTTGGATCTCCTCCTGCAATAACAGCAAGATTATTATGGAATCCCATCAAAAATTAAAAAAAATAAAACAGTATCTGAAATCAGGAGATAATTACAATAAAGAGCATGATACTAAAGTAACAATAAGGAACTGGAGCTGCTGGATCCTGGACAAAGTGCTTGTGTTGATTAACAGTAAGCAAGGTAAAGTATTCTCCTATTAATCTTATTTCACATCAGAATACAATAAATGCATGATGCTACAATGCTTAAAATAAATGTTCCAATTTAATAAATCATCCACAGATCATTTTTACAAGAAACTCACATTCTCCATACTGACAAGTTTTTCTTATAAGGCATACAGCTCTTCTTCTTTCTCCTTAATTACAGTTTCTCCTTTAGCAACATCCTGCACAGGGGAGGAACAAGTCACCATTGACAAAGTGAGTTGTGTCAAATTCAGCATGCAAATTTAAATAAGAGTTGTGTCAAATTCAGCATGCATCGGTCAAGTTAATGTTGAATAGTCATGTACCTCATGTTTAAACCATTTTCTTTGCTGCATCCTTGAGTTATGCTAATGAAAGGTCCAATGGTCAACCTGACTTCTTGTAGTGATTCTTGTCACAAGGGAGGTCTAGTCTTCAGATACCTACAAAATTTCTTCCTTTAATGATGCTCACCACTTGCTATTCAAAGTAAAAAATTGATTCTTCTAGAAACTGAACAAGGATCGATAAGCACGATGCTAAGAAGATCAAATTGTGACTATATATATGAATGCTGACACTATTGAAGGAATGTGATTGTGAAGAAAATCAATACGACCCAAAATGATCAAGATCATTGATATTTTAGATGGAGGATATTGCAGCTACCCCACTGCAACACCATTCTCGAATAGGATTCCTAACACCATATATAGGGGAATATTATTGTTTTGTATACAATGCAAAACTGAATTAATATAGACAATATGAATAGAGCAGAGAAGACATATCTGAACTGATGGATGCACTTCCATATATTCATGTACTGTACCATAATTCATATACAAATGATGAAATTGAGGTCAAGCTTATACTATTGTAATAGAAATACCATATTGCAGCTATTACACAGTGAAATCCATACACAAATTTGAGAGTATATAGGAATGGGTTATACCCATTATTGCCAATATGGGAAACTCTACCAATGTAGAGTAATATGAGAAACACATATATGACTAAAGCAAGACAAAATGTCATAATGCAAAAAATCATACTAAAGCATATGTCATATGACATTATAGGCAACTGAATAAAGTTATCCATAACTTCATAGACAATTGGGAAAAAGTTCTTGATTGAATAAGAAAAGATACAAAAACTAGGATACAAATTATACAAAAAAGGCAGGTGAATCTCCTCGTACACTCTCAAATATTTTTTGAATGACATAGCTCAGAAGAAAGGGTAAGAGGTTACCATGGTTTAATGTAGAGTCTCGGACCCAGAGACTACAGGATCTCCTTGAGGCTCAGACTGCATCATGTCAATATCCTCTGTACCCTGAAAAGTAGAAACCAAAGTTAACAGTCAAGTTTACGAAAAGAAATATAATAAACACTATAAATATGCTTAACGAAAAGTATCAATACCTGTGTCACGACTGGAACCTCAGAAGGAATAATCTCTTCAAGCAGCCCTTCATGTGTAGCACTAACTTGAAAATTCCATAATGTTAAGACTCGTACCAATAAATTTGTGACATAAATTCAATTTCAATTTGACATACAAAAATATAGATAGATAGTAATGAGTAATGGCTGTGGCACCTATACATGATCGTGTCCACGATCTATAGAATAAGCACGAGGGGAAAGGCAATGTTGTTCTAGGAATGTTGTAAACTGCATAAGTTAAATAAATATATTGGCGTCAGTTTTTTGAGACTAAATGTATATATACACCAAAAAAACATGTTAGATCAAAACCTGTATGTACATACCTCACCCATGGTGTGCATTTGTATTGTCCTGGATTGCTCATAGTGGTCTCTACATGAGGCTGCATACTTAATAAGCTCATCTCGCTCCATCTCCCTCAACACATCATCTGGGACACTCACAAATGAACCCTCTCCTGCACTAGATGAAGGTTGGCTCGTCCCTAAGCCGACTTCCACCCCTCCTAAAGCAGCTGCAATATGTTCTTGTATCTTATCCCTCATTTTTGATGCAGAACTGGAGATAAGGGCTAACTCCTCTGGAAGTGTAACTACCCTAGGTGGTCGAGCTACTAAACGAGGTGTTGGAGGCCTAAACCCAACATCTCGCATAGCATCAGGTCGTTCATATGTACGACCTTTTCCAGCTCCATAGAATTTGGACCCAGTATCTGTATAGTTAGGGTCCATGTGGTCTCGGAACTGAGCAGCCAACATTCTAACAAAATATTGCGGCACCTCATCATTATTTGGGAACTTCCCGTATGCATACAGGAACTTCTCATAAATATGGGGTGCAATATTAGGATCATTGAATCTTGCAATCTTCAGACGTTTTTTGTCTTCAAGCTGCAAGTCAAATAGTGACAAGGCTGCTTCTTTAGTGACCTTCCTTTTGACTTCATTGTAGGAGTGGATACCAATCACTGATGCTCTCCTCCTACGCATCATGTCAAAAAAAACTTGGGTTGATGGTCCAACCCCACGATAAGTCTCTATCAAACTCTCCAAATTGTGAAAAACAATTTGGAGACAATTTCGACTAGGGGCAGAGAGATTGCAACTTTGCAATTCATTGCGCAATCTCGTGGAATGCTCCCTCATCCCATCAACAGTAAGTAAGGAGATTGTATCTTCCCAAGGCATCTACTCAGGAATATCACCGGGATGGGTGTAAAGGGGATCATAGCTCGGATTTCGAGCAAACTCATGAACCCTACGACCTCTACCCCTAGGAGGGCGACCACCACCACCTGTAACATGTTAAATTATTGCACGTATTAAAAATTAAATAATTTATAAGAAAATTTGTATTTAAAAAACTTGTTTGGTAATTTGAAAATACCCGTTGGAAAAACTATCTCTTCCTCTGTGTTCATACTATGCTCCCCTGACGAGGAACGAACGTGTCTATGACCCACTGTACAAAACATTAAATTGTTAGAATTTTGGCACATGAGTACCACAATAAATTTGAAATTAAACATACATCAAACAATAAATTTTCATTTAGATTTTACCTGGAGAAGTAGCCAATTGTGGGATGAATACCACAGGCTCAGACATTGTTCTCCTTTGCCCCTCACCAGCAATAAAGCCAAGCCCAGCTCCAACATTTGCACCTATGGAGCATAATGTTTTCACATTAAACAAGTCATTTGGAAAAAAAATTCACTTGTTCGACATTGAATATAACGTAAAATTGAACATTTTAACTAGGAATTGATCTAATGTGTATAAGACCCTCGTTCATACCATGGTCCCCTGGCGAGTAATGAATGTGTCTATGAGCCACTATACAAAACATTAAATTGTTAGGAATTTGGGTACATGAGTACCACAATAAGTTTGAAATTAAACATACATCAAACAATAAATTTGTATTTAGATTTTACCTGGAGAAGTATCCAATTGTGGGATGAATACCACAGGCTGAGACATTGTTCTCCTTTGCCCCTCACCAGCAACAGGGCGAATGGGAACATGTCCTTGGGGCGCCTCTTGTTCTATTCCTTGAGTGGGTGAACGAGTCGGACGAGTGCGTCCACCTATGCAAGACAAAAAAAATTCACATTAATCAATTTTTCACAACGAACAATAAATATAACCTAATTGAAAACATGACATAACTAAACAACCAATGTACCTGATAATCCTCCTCTCATGGAGACGTCTCTGTAGGGCTCCCCTGATGCCATGGAGGGGTCTCTGTAGGGCTCGCCTGCCCCTCATAAACAAATTAAAAAACAAATTATCAATCGACAGTTGAATGTCATCAACCAATGGATAACAAGTACTATATAGGTACTATGTGTGAACGCATAGGCATGTTGAAAATTATAGCTAGATCGGTCTTCATGTTGACTATGTAATTATATTCTTATGTAAAGAAGAAGTCAAAGTAATATTATCTAAAGACTAGGAACCAAGCTTTCCTAGGATTGGTATAGAAGAGTGCAAAAAAGAAGGCTTTATCATCATTACAACCAAGATCTAATCCTTACCCTTGAAGAAGATCATTCAAAGATAAATCACCAACACATCTTTTCTCCACCATCGAAGAAATCAAGATGAAGACTTTATCTTCACTTATCAATTAAATATTTTCATTCTATAATCAAATTTTTTTAAATGACTTTGTTTTGGCAGGGAGATCTATAAGCTGGTTGGGTTACGAAGATTCCTTGCATGAGAAGAATAGTCACA
Organism: Pinus albicaulis; assembly: GCA_034641835.2. Taxonomy (NCBI): domain Eukaryota; kingdom Viridiplantae; phylum Streptophyta; class Pinopsida; order Pinales; family Pinaceae; genus Pinus; species Pinus albicaulis. The sequence continues at coordinate 1,383,875,924 of CM076579.1, forward strand.
GTCCTTGAAGAAAGTAAGGTTAAATGTCACTTGGACCAGATTGTGACTTGGGTATTCCAGGTTATGGCATTAAATGTTGTACAACAATTGAATCGCCATATAGGAAGAAATTGGAGAAAGAGGCGAGTATTGGTGAGGCAAATGTGGCAACAAAATCAAAAAAATCCAAGACTGATGACCCCCTTCCATTCTTGAGGAAAAGCAGCAGCAAGTTCCCTTTTGAGACTTCTAGCAGGGGAGAATTAGCAAAGAGAAAGGCAACTGCAGTTGGTCCAATGGACAAGATTTTCCAAAAAGATAAAAGGGAAGAGCTTGACCTCACCATTGCATTTTTTTTCTATCAGAACTTCATATCCTTTAATGTTGCACGGTCACCTCTATTTATTGAGATGTGTCGAGCTCTTTTTCATGGGGCTCCATCAGGGTATGTGCCTCCTGGGTCAGAGAAGCTCAGAACCACATTGTTGACAAAGGCAAAGAAAGAGGTGGAAAAAATGCTTGAGCCTATTAAATCAGCATGGCCAACATCTGGGGTTAGCATTGTTTTTTATTGATGGATAGATCCAGCACGCCACCCACTGATTAACTTCATGGTGTCATCCACGAATGGTGCAGTTTTCTTGAAAGTAGTGGATGCACTTGGAGAGTACAAGGATGCACAATATATGGGTGAGTTATTTCTCAAAGTTATTGAAAGTGTAGGTGTGGATTGTTGTGTGCAAATCATTACAGATAATGCACTTGTTTGCAAGGCTGCTGGCATGATTGTGGAAGCAAAATATCCACAAGTATTTTGGACACCTTGCATTGTCCATTCATTGAACTTGGCACTAAAATCTATTGCTTCTGATGTGCTTTGGATTGGAGCCACTATTGAGGATGCACGACATATCCGCAACTTTGTAACAAACCATACAAATGCCCTCACTATCTACAAGGAGCACACCATTGAAACCATTTGAATAAGTACAAGGAATATGCTTATGAGTACATGGCACCACATGGCACCATTTTATTGAACTTCATGAGGGTTGCAAGAAGATGACTCATACTTCAAGCACCAAGCTTCAGATTTATAGCTGATTTATTTTTCCAAACCTTATATTCATCATTGCAGTGTGATTATACTTCAATTCTGTGACTTATCTTTGGACACATGACATTAGATTAGATTCTACTTTTGAGTACAATGCCTTTCCTAATGATTAAAGTGATAGATTTCATGCAATAAGGTCTCCAAGGTAACAGGAAAAACGGCTAGCAAATCTCTCTCAGAATTCCCACTGTATCACAAAGATATACCATGACTGGGGCTTCACTACTTCAACTCAAAAGTTGTAACAAAGACAAAAGAAAATAAAACCGACTTGTTCAATCTCCTAAGATTACTTGGTATCCGAGCTAGATTATGGTGAAAGAGCAGCCTTGAAGTCAAAATCATTTGGCCTAGTTCAAGAACACTTTTCATATGAAGGGTGAAATCATCTATTGTTTACAGTAGGTTGAAAATATGAAGGTGCCCTGCAACAAAAATACCATAAGCAAATATGTTACGAGGAATTTCCTTTTTTGATTTGTTTCTCCTTGCTGCCAACAATGAATTTGTCAGTTTGGGACTAGTTCATTCTATTTTTAGTCGGGTGTAGCCAATATTTTGATGTTGTTTGAACCATGAAAATTTGCCAAGTATAGTTTTGAGTCACAATTGTACACTAAATGGTTTTCGTGGACATATGACTATTGAAAGAGTAGCACCAAATTTACCTGGATCCCGGCGACAAAGAAAATAGCTCTTCAAAACGACAGCTACAGTCCAAGAATTCGCGAAAACAACAGCTACAGTCCAAGAATTCGACAGCTACAGTGCAAAAATTCCCGAAAACGACAGGCAGAATGCCGCGCGAATGGAGAATTTTGGGTTTATAAGAACAAAACTCTCGGACGAGAGTTTAAAATTCAAAAAACAACTACAACATTGCACTTAGTGCGTTGTGTTTGTTGGTCTATGTTTTCTTACTTTTTCGTGGGTCGTATACCATTGGCGCTATGAAAATAGATGTGCATATGTTGTTTGTGTTTCCACAGCGAGATGTGTTTTAAAATTTTATTACAATGCAATGTGACATTATCTCAAGCTCTCAACTCACTATGTTTTAAATTTTACTTACATTGCAAAGTATTTAATGTTTTTTCTTGTTCTTTTAATTTTATAGTATAATTTTATTCTATAATTTGAACATAATTATGAATTCTAATTATTATGACGATAGGTGTGGTATATATTGGAAGTGGGCTTGGGGAAGTTCAAATTTTCATAAATAAATTTTTTTTGGATGGTCTTCATTTGAGAAGCCTGGAATATTTTCAGTGTGTCACAATTAAACTATTAAATTAAGGGTTTGAGGATGAAAAGTCACAGTTTTCGGTTTCAAAGGAAAGAATAACAAATTAAATTAAATTATTATTTCTTATGCTGCATTTGACATTTCTAAATCCTCATGTGTAAGGCCCCAATACAAGGCCCCAAGACTTCATGGGCGCGTCGGTTGGGCGTTTGGGCGAGTTCGGGTGCCATGCAACGTAATGGGCATAACGACGCACCGGAGAGTCACGGGCGCGCGGGTGTAGCGAGGCAAGTCACGAGAGCGAGTTGGAGGAGAGGCGAGTTAACACGGCGTTGGCGAGATGCGTTTATACCACCATGGGTGCACCTTGGGTGAGCTAGACCGACGGATGAGTTGGTGGGTCGGCCAACATATTGGGCGTGGGCCGTCGCGACACTTCATGGGCGAACACCAAACGTCGGGGTCGGCTCGGGTCGGCCGAGCGCCCCACACCCCACAACACGGCACTTCGTGGGTGGATGAATAAACGGGTGGGTCAGCTCGTGGCAAACGAGCGACCCTCACTTCACTTGGCGTCCATATATATATGATGGCGTTGGAGAGTGAAGCAACCATGTTCGAAGAAGCAACAAGGACGAACAAGCAAGAAGTCAAGGGTAGCACACAAAGAATAACAAATTAAATTAAATTATTATTTCTTATGCCGCATTTGACATTTCTAAATCCTCATTTGTAAGGCCCAAGACTTCATGGGCGCGTTCGGTGGAACGGGCGCGCCGGTTGGGCGTTTGGGCGAGTTCGGGCGTCGTGCGACGTAACGGGCGTAACGACGCACCGGAGAGTCACAGGCGCGCGGGTGTAGCGAGGCGAGTCACGAGGGCGAGTTGTAGGAGAGGCAAGTCAACACGGCGTTGGCGAGACGCCTTTATACCACCACGGGCGCACCTTGGGCGAGCTAGACCGACGGATGAGTTGGTGGGTCGGCCAACATATTGGGCATGGGCCGTCGCGACACTTCATGGGCGAACACCAAACGTGGGGGTCGGCTCGGGTCGGCCGAGTGCCCCACACCCCACGACACGGCACTTCGTGGGCGGATGAATAAACGGGTGGGTCAGCTCATGGCAAACGAGCGACCCTCACTTCACTTGGCGTCCATATATATATGATGGCGTTGGAGAGTGAAGCAACCAAGTTCGAAGAAGCAACAAGGACGAACAAGCAAGAAGTCAAGGGTAGCACACGAGTTGCCAACAACTCGTTGGGTGCAGAAATGAAGACGAACCGAGCGTTGGTCGAGTCGAGTCGTAGTCGTGCACGCCGCACCGCAGGTCGGGTCGGGCGCAGCTGAACAGCGGACGGGTCGAGTCAAGTCGGTTCTGGGCGCCGAGTAACGGCAGTGGCCCAGCACTAAAAACGCGATTCCGGGAGCGTCGGGTGTCGGATTGAGGTGCCGTAAAAACCAGAAGGTGTGTAATTTTGAGACGCATCCAACCATATGGGTGAGGGATGGATTAGACACATGGTCAGCTCAGAAAACGCTCTGCACTGATTTGGAGCAACGGCTGAGTGACCCGAGTGACCAGCACTTGGGCAGTTTAGGGCAGCACTTTCGCAGGTTGAAACTCTTGATTGTATATGATTGTTCTAGGCTAGTTTGATGATTGGCAAGCCTTAGAGCTTGGCAAAAAGGCAAATAGCCATGCCAAGGAGCAGGAGTGGTTTCTGCTGGATTGGATGTTGTAAACTTGTATTTTTATGAAACATAATATCCGGGCGGACTCATTTTAAAAGGGAGTTGCCCCTCCCTTGTATGTATGGGCGTACATGTGGTTTGATATTGATGTTTATGTTTATTTCCGCACATTGAAAGAACATTTGTAATATAACTAACGAATGTTGCTATAGGCGTAGTCTGGGTACTTGAGTATTTAGAAAAATAAAAAGTACGGCAGTGCCGCACCTGCCTACAAGACGTGGTTGGAAGACACCCGTGGTGTAGGGGCGTGACAGTTGGTATCAGAGCTGGACAGAGTTGTAGGGGTTGCAGATGCTGTTGAAGCTGACTTATATATTTTGGGTTTCTCTTGAGACCTTAGCTGAAGCAAGGCATTTGTCAGGGCTAGAGCTAGAATGGAAGAGTTAATTCCGAAGGACTTCGGAAGCAGGCTGGTAAAATCTTTGAGAAGAACGGATGAAATCGTTGATGAGTTTCTTGAGTTGAAGAAGACCTTTTATGAAATACTTGTAGAAGGGATATCCGACACGAACCGGGATGAATTCAACCGACTTATGAAGACATTGGACAGCTATGGAAAGGAGCTAAAGGAATTGGCTGAAGAGCAACGCATGCTTCAAGGGAAGCTTGTCAAGCTTGATTTTAAGGAGATGAAACGTGAGCTTATAAGGAGGTATATGGCTAGACCGAAGAATGTTGAGAATGTGGTTGAGGAGAAGGAAGAACTTGAAGAACAAGTTGAACCCAAACCAAGCACATTAAAAACATTGCAGGTTGAACCACACAAGGATGTTGCAGATGTAGAAGATGTCAAGGGTGAACTTGATAACCAAGTCGGACCAAGACCGAGCACGTTGCAAGCATCAAAGATGGATGATTCTCATGAGGATGATATGAAGATGGAAGAGATGAAGGACGAACTTGTGACACAAGTTGAACCAAGACAAGACACATTGCAAGCAGGATGATATGAAGATGGAAGAGATGAAGGATGAACTTGTGACACAAGTTGAACCAAGACAAGACACATTGCAAGCATTGGTGGGCGAACCACATGGAGATGTTGCAAATGTGAGCATGATCGAGGATGAACTTGATGAGCAGGTGGTACCAGGATCGAACACATCAAAGGCATTGATGAGGATGGAGGACACTCACTTGAGGAGTCTTCATGGAGGTGGATGATATGAAGATGGAAGAGATGAAGGAGGAACTTGTGACACAAGTTGAACCAAGACAAGACACATTGCAAGCATTGGTGGGCGAACCACATGGAGATGTTGCAAATGTGAGCATGATCGAGGATGAACTTGATGAAGCGGGTGGTACCCGAGGATCGAACACATCAAAGGCATTGATGAGGATGAGACACTCATAGGAGTCTTTGTGGAGGTTATGACTTGTGTTTCACGGAAGCGTAAGGAGGATGGACCGAATATGGGGATGAGAAAGAAGATGGCTTCTTTGCCAACACCATGGAGGACTTTTCCTTGGAGGCCTACGATGAGACCTTATACATTGATGGAGCAAGGGACATGGAATGATGCAAACCTTGTTGAGGCAATTTGGGACCCTACACTTGATGGTCCAAATGCCCGGGACAAGGGAGGAACGTGATGACCTTTGTGATGGAAAGGGGTCATGCTTATTTATAGAATGGCAAGTGTGGAGCATGACCTGCTACCTTGTCCTAAGGCAGTTGGTGGAGTAGACTGCCATGGCTTCAGCCAGAAGGAGCCTGTATGAGACCTTTAGTGGAAGACGACTTGAAGTACTCACATATATGATGGAGGTAGGAGTGACCGAGAGCACTTCACTTCGACATGTTGAGACATGATGATGATGAGAGTTGAGCTGAGTTCACTTAGATGAACACATGGGTAGCCAAAGTCATGGACATGGACTACATGGAGAGCTCTATAGATGGACTAATGGGACGTTGTTCACCATGAGCAACTTGGACATTGGTTGGATGAGCAGCCTATGAGACATTCATATGTTTGCAGGTGAGAACTTGTGATGGCACTCATGGCCAATACAAGTAGGCTTACCAACGCTTTGGATATGATGAGGCATGGGAGTTCATGGTAGAGTTGCATTCATTGGAGACTTCATATTATGGTGATCTTGGAGTATCTGACTCATTGAGAAGCTGAGGTCAGGATTGGTCCTGATTTTGATGCATTATGGGATGCATACCTTGGAGCACATTTATGGGGTGTGTTCAGGAGGAGTCACTTGATGGAGATGATAGAGCTGGGACACTTTCAAGTTTGATGGAGATGCAGCGATGGATGCCTTGGTGGCACACACTTTGGCATGGGCTTGAGTCTACTTGACTAAGCCACACTTCTTACTTTTGATGATGCTTGGAGGATGAGTCTACTTTGCATAAAAGTAGCACATGGATTAGCATCATGGACAGCATGTTGTGGATGAGATGGATACACTTCATGGACCCAAACATGGCACTTGGATGAGATTCAGATAGATCGAGTTGATGGATGTGACAGGTTGCAGGAGGAATGACTAACACATGGTATGAGGATGTGCATTCTCATGATGAGGACGTTATGGTTGGATTAGCTACCCAACTAGTTCGAGTTGTGGGGTCCAGAAGTGTGCGGAGTTGTGCCGGATACATAGCATATTTTGTTATGTTGATGTTTGTTGGAGTACTTGATGCAGAGATTCACATGGATTTAACAATGATTGAGGAGATATCTCATGGACATAAACCTTGCTGGTTTGTGCAATGGCGTTGCAACGATATTGTGCGATGAGACTTTGCGACAAAATTTGTGATGATACTTTGCGATGACACGATGCGACGATGGTAGCACTATCGGGACGATATTCATATTTGAAGTGGAGGAGGATGTAAGGCCCCAAGACTTCATGGGCGCATTCGGTGGAACGGGCGCGCCGATTGGGCGTTTGGGCGAGTTCGGGCGTCGTGCGACGTAATGGGCGTAACGACGCACCATAGAGTCACGGGCGCATGGGTGTAGCGAGGTGAGTCATGAGGGCGAGTTGGAGGAGAGGCGAGTCAACACGGCATTGGCGAGATGCGTTTATACCACCACGGGTGCACCTTGGGTGAGCTAGACTGACGGATGAGTTGGTGGGTCGACCAACGTATTGGGCGTGGGCCGTCGCAACACTTCATGGGCGAACACCAAACGTGGGGGTCGGCTCGGGTCGGCCAAGCGCCCCTTACAACATGGCCGTCGTGGGCGGATGAATAAATGGGTGGGTCGGCTCGTGGCAAACGAGCGACCCTCACTTCACTTGGCGTCCATATATATATGATGGCGTTGGAGAGTGAAGCAACCATGTTCGAAGAAGCAACAAGGACGAACAAGCAAGAAGTCAAGGGTAGCACACGAGTTGCCAACAACTCGTTGGGCATAGAAACGAAGATGAACCAAGCTTTGGTTGAGTTGGGTCGTAGTCGTGCATGCCGCACCCCAAGTTGCGTCGGGCGCAGCTGAACGGCGGATGGGTCGAGTCGAGTCGGTTCTGGGCGCCGAGTAACGGCAGTGGCCCAGCACTAAAAACGCGATTCCGAGAGCGTCGGGTGTCAGATTGAGGTGCCGTAAAAACCAGAAGGTTTGTAACTCTGAGACGCATCCAACCATATGGGTAAGGGACAGATTGGACACACGGTCAGCTCAGAAAACACTCTGCACTGATTTGGAGCAACGGGTGAGTGACCAGAGTGACCAACACTTGGGCAGTTTAGGGCAGCACTTCCGCAGGTTGAAACTCTTGATTGTATATGATTGTTCTATGCTAGTTTGATGATTGGCAAGCCTTAGAGCTTGGCTAAAAGGTAAATAGTCATGCCAAGGAGCAGGAGTGGTTTCTGCTGGATTGGATGTTGTAAACTTGTATTTTTATGAAACATAATATCCGGGCGGACTCATTTTAAAAGGGAGTTGCCCCTCCCTTGTATGTATGGGCGTACATGTGCTTTGATATTGATGTTTATGTTTATTTCCGCACATTTAAATAACATTTGTAATATAACTAATGAATTTTTCTATAGGCGTAGTCTAGGTACTTGAGTATTTAGAAAAAGAAAAAGTACGGCAGTGTCGCACTTGCCTACAAGACGTGGTTGGAAGACACCCGTGGTGTAGGGGCGTGACAGTTGGTATCAGAGCTGGACAGAGTTGCAGGGGTTGTAGACACCGTTGAAGCTGACTTATATATTTTGGGTTTCTCTTGAGACCTTAGCTGAAGCAAGGCATTTGTCAGGGCTAGAGCTAGAATGGAAGAGTTAATTCCGAAGGACTTCGGAAGCAGGCTGGTAAAATTTTTGAGAAGAACGGATGAAATCGTTGATGAGTTTCGTGAGTTGAAGAAGACCTTTTATACAATACTTGCAGAAGGGATATCCGACACGAACCGGGATGAATTCAACCGATTTATGAAGACATTGGACAGCTATGGAAAGGAGCTAAAGGAATTGGCTGAAGAGCAACACATGCTTCAAGGGAAGCTTGTCAAGCTTGATTTTAAGGAGATGAAATGTGAGCTTATAAGGAGGTATATGGCTAGACCGAAGAATGTTGAGAATGTGGTTGAGGAGAAGGAAGAACTTGAAGAACAAGTTGAACCCGAACCAAGCACATTACAAACATTGCAGGTTGAACCACACAAGGATGTTGCAGATGTAGAAGATGTCAAGGGTGAACTTGATAACCAAGTCGGACCAAGACCGAGCACGTTGCAAGCATCAAAGATGGATGATTCTCATGAGGATGATATGAATATGGAAGAGATGAAGGACGAACTTGTGACACAATTTGAACCAAGACAAGACACATTGCAAGCATTGGTGGGCGAACCACATGGAGATGTTGCAAATGTGAGCATGATCGAGGATGAACTTGATGAGCAGGTGGTACCAGGATCGAACACATCAAAGGCATTGATGAGGATGGAGGACACTCACTTGAGGAGTCTTCATGGAGGTGTGACTTGTGTTTTGTGGAAGCATAAGGAGGATGGACCGCATATGGGGATGAGGAAGAAGATGACTTCTTTGCCAACACCATTGATGACCACTCCTTGGATGCATATGATGAGACCTTGTACATTGATGGAACAAGGGACATGGAACGATACGAACCTTGATGGGGCGGTTTGTGACCTTACACTTGATAGTTCAAATGCCCTGGACAAGGGTGGAACGTGATGACCTTTGTGATGGAAAGGGTCATGCTTAGCCACATAGAATGGCAAGTGCCCGGCATGACCCATACACTACCTTGGTGGTAGGGCACGTTGGTGGAGTAGACTTCTTCATGGCTTCAACCAATAAGGACCTCTTGGCAGACCTTTAGTGGAGGAGCAGCTTGAAGGAAGTACTCACATATATGATGGAGGTAGGAGTGACCGAGAGCACTTCACTTCGACATGTTGAGACATGATGATGATGAGAGTTGAGCTGAGTTCACTTAGATGAACACATGGGTAGCCAAAGTCATGGACATGGACTACATGGAGAGCTCTATAGATGGACTAATGGGACGTTGTTCACCATGAGCAACTTGGACATTGGTTGGATGAGCAGCCTATGAGACATTCATATGTTTGCAGGTGAGAACTTGTGATGGCACTCATGGCCAATACAAGTAGGCTTACCAACGCTTTGGATATGATGAGGCATGGGAGTTCATGGTAGAGTTGCATTCATTGGAGACTTCATATTATGGTGATCTTGGAGTATCTGACTCATTGAGAAGCTGAGGTCAGGATTGGTCCTGATTTTGATGCATTATGGGATGCATACCTTGGAGCACATTTATGGGGTGTGTTCAGGAGGAGTCACTTGATGGAGATGATAGAGCTGGGACACTTTCAAGTTTGATGGAGATGCAGCGATGGATGCCTTGGTGGCACACACTTTGGCATGGGCTTGAGTCTACTTGACTAAGCCACACTTCTTACTTTTGATGATGCTTGGAGGATGAGTCTACTTTGCATAAAAGTAGCACATGGATTAGCATCATGGACAGCATGTTGTGGATGAGATGGATACACTTCATGGACCCAAACATGGCACTTGGATGAGATTCAGATAGATCGAGTTGATGGATGTGACAGGTTGCAGGAGGAATGACTAACACATGGTATGAGGATGTGCATTCTCATGATGAGGACGTTATGGTTGGATTAGCTACCCAACTAGTTCGAGTTGTGGGGTCCAGAAGTGTGCGGAGTTGTGCCGGATACATAGCATATTTTGTTATGTTGATGTTTGTTGGAGTACTTGATGCAGAGATTCACATGGATTTAACAATGATTGAGGAGATATCTCATGGACATAAACCTTGCTGGTTTGTGCAATGGCGTTGCAACGATATTGTGCGATGAGACTTTGCGACAAAATTTGTGATGATACTTTGCGATGACACGATGCGACGATGGTAGCACTATCGGGACGATATTCATATTTGAAGTGGAGGAGGATGTAAGGCCCCAAGACTTCATGGGCGCATTCGGTGGAACGGGCGCGCCGATTGGGCGTTTGGGCGAGTTCGGGCGTCGTGCGACGTAATGGGCGTAACGACGCACCATAGAGTCACGGGCGCATGGGTGTAGCGAGGTGAGTCATGAGGGCGAGTTGGAGGAGAGGCGAGTCAACACGGCATTGGCGAGATGCGTTTATACCACCACGGGTGCACCTTGGGTGAGCTAGACTGACGGATGAGTTGGTGGGTCGACCAACATATTGGGCGTGGGCCGTCGCAACACTTCATGGGCGAACACCAAACGTGGGGGTCGGTCGCGCCGGCTTCACCCCACGACATAAGCACTTCGTGGCGGATGAATAAAACCAGGTGGGTCAGCTCATGGCAAATGGGCAGCCCTCACTTCACGGGTGTCCATATATATATGATGGCATTGGAGAGTGAAGAAACCAAGTTCGAAGAAGTAACGGACGAAACGAGCAAGAAGTCAAAGGGTAGCACACGGTTGCCAACAACTCGTTGGGTGCGAACGAAGACAAGCGAGCATTGGTCGTCGAGTCGTAACCGTACTGCTGCTTTACGGAGTCGGGTCGAGCGCATTGAACGACGGACGGAGTCAGTCGGAGTCGGTTACGGGCGTAGAGGTAACGCGTGTGACACTAAAAATCTTGCAGATGGGAGAGCGTCGGTGTTGAGATTGAGGAATGCGTAAGAGCTGTGAGGTTATAGTGCGAGACGCATCCAACAATATGGGTGAGGGACGGATTGGATACACGGTCAGCTCAGAAAACGCTCTGCACTGATTTGGAGCAACGGCTGAGTGACCCGAGTGACCAGCACTTGGGCAGTTTAGGGCAGCACTTCCGCAGGTTGAAACTCTTGATTGTATATGATTTTTCTAGGCTATTTTGATGATTGGAAAGCCTTAGAGCTTGGCCAAAAGGCAAATAGCTGTGCCAAGGAGCAGGAGTGGTTTCTGCTGGATTGGATGTTGTAAACTTGTATTTTTATGAAACATAATATCCGGGCGGACTCATTTTAAAAGGGAGTTTCTCCTCTCTTGTATGTATGGGCGTACATGTGGTTTGATATTGATGTTTATGTTTATTTCCGCACATTGAAAGAACATTTGTAATATAACTAACGAATGTTGCTATAGGCGTAGTCTGGGTACTTGAGTATTTAGAAAAAGAAAAAGTACGGCAGTGCCGCACCTGCCTACAAGACGTGGTTGGAAGACACCCGTGGTGTAGGGGCATGACATCATGGCACCTTATGGAGTCCATCCTTTCATTTCTCAAATTTCCCTTTCATTAATCCTTTGTTGTATTGCTTGCTCATTGCAATTAAACACAACTTGCTGAGGAAAACCTTAGATCTGAAAACATTCTCTCATTTTCACTCTTTCCCATCTTGTAATTTTGGAACAATCAATAATGGGTAATAATATTAATTTATATTTATCTATAAAATTTTGTATGCTTTTAATGGTAAAGGAATATAATTAACCTTTGAAAGATGACAAGGTAGCTTAAACCTTAAATATAGAATAACTTGTTAATTTTAAACCATCATCACATTACATCTCTCTCATATATAAACTATAAAATGCATCTCTCAATGCAATATGAATTAAATATATTAAGTTATAATAAATTTGAAGGAAGAAGCCAAAGTGAAGCATTAATCCTAAGGAACAAGCAAAGAGTATGCTTGTGAACATTATAAGGATCGAGTTTTAAATTTATATAATGCTTCAAATACATTTTCTACATGTCTAGTGCAAACTTAAAATGAAAATTTCCATTAAACTTTAACATAGGTAACAAAGTAAAATCTCGTTATAGACAATGGTGATCTAGGTGGATATCAGTTGCCACCCACCTCTTCCATTGTCTCAATGGTTATATATTTTCTTGGCAGTTTTTCTATAATGTATGGGTCCCAAAATCATGAGGCCTTTTTGAGGTCCTAAATGATGTTTTTTGGCAATTTGAGAGGCCAAGAGTTGCCATAACATGCCCTATTCCTGGTCAAAATTTGTATTCCTTTAAATAGTTCTCTCTGGAGCTACTATGCACCCCTAAACAAATATTGTATGCAAAATTTGTACCCTCGACCAAGTTGATGTACCAACTAACCACCTCCAATATCCACAAACCTTTTGTTGTTTCATCTTTTTGGATTAGGGTTTTAGACCTATAAGGTTCTTTATTTATGTTAAAATGACATTCGCTTTAACCTCTTTTTAATATCAATTGTGAATGCATAATTTCCCATCTCTCTGTGTTTAGAGATAGATACCACCATTCTAACCAAATCAAATTAGGGTCAAAGCTTTGAAAATCCAAGTCTTATTATGAAATAGAGATCATATAATAATGTACTTGGGAACTCATCACCATGCATATTAGTGGAATCATTGGTGTTAGGGTGATGGTTTTCCAAACCTTCATCTTGATTAGCGAATTGAATCCCACTTGACTAATATCAAGATGTTGAGATTCTTTACCAGAAAATAATGTAGAAACATCATTTTGACATGAAGGAATTTGAAAAAAAGAATTTAAGTGTCTTCATCCTTTTGTTTCTCTACATGAAATGTAACCATATTGTACACAGTTTCCATGCTAAACAAACTAATTGGGGTTAAAAGCTATCTAGAGAAACTACAATTGGAGTAGGTTGATCGAATCAAGGTACCTAGGGTCATGCGGTGTAAATTGTAGAGGATGAAAGGTAACCCTTATATAAGCAATACTTTCTATTAGATCGAGATTCAAGTTTTGAATTATGCACATCAATCTTCGGCTAAGGCTCCATGGATTTATTAGAACATTTAAATTTTCCCTAGATACGATCTTGTCCATGGGGAGGAAATAAAGATAGGATAAGTGGATCAGTAGTTCGATTCTATCAGGATTTTCCAACTTCACTACCGATGCAGCAGGACTACTTTATATGGTGATGGAAAAAGGAGGAAGAGAAGGAACAAAAAGGAGAGTAGGTTCATCCTTTGAAATTTTAATTGCCCCACGACTAAGAAAATTTGGAGACTCATATAAGATTCATTTTCATATGGTTCTAAGGAAATTTGAACTAAATATTGAAATTTTCATTCATAAAATCCCAATCACATCTTCACTTGGAAAATTAACCCAGCAAAGGTGAAGAAAATTATCATAAAATCCTCTAATGATTCATCATATTTCATTGTAAGTTAATTTATCCTCTTATACACATTTCAATAACCATACATGTCAAAGGTTTGATGAAGCTCTAAACGATTAGCTACTGCCCTCTACGGTTAGAATCTCTAGCAAGTGGAAACGACTCAAAGGAAATGAAATCCAAAAGGGAACGAGCGTATAAAAGAAATAGCAATTACAATTCTTCAAAAACGACTACGATTCAATCGCAATTCGAAGTTAAAATGGTTATTCTAAAGCTTGTCGACGGTCCAATTGTAATCTAATAGCAATCCATAAATGAATGGAATAGCAACTCACGTAATTACGAGGAGCCGCTTTTGACTGATAAGTAATAAATTTGATAAATGAAGCAATGGATCGGCGTTTACTTCAGTAATTAATGAAACAACTACTATTAATGCAAATAAATCACAAACACACATTGTTTGCATTAACAAACCAGATTAATAATACGACATCATAGTGAAGTACATTTGGGTCTACCTCATAATTCCTAAGAATAGATAGGCGGGTATTTTAGTAATCAAAGAAACATTCTGAACGGCGTTCTCTCCACGGCCAGTCGAGAATTTAATTGCAAAGGAAATATATAAGTCTTTTACAAAAATTTGCGACTAGTCTATCACTAAAGATACGATGCCTTTAAATTCAATCTTGGACGGAAAAATCAAGAAAGATGATCGATTTACAATAGGCGATCCCTCGGGAATCTTGAAATCACAGGGGATTACCTCCTTTGTTTTATCACGATTCTGTTTTTCTTTGTTTCGTGTTGTCTCTTACCCTTTGGGCAATCCGTTTGAATCTTCTTGGCTTGACTAACATGGTTCATCGCAAATGGAGTAGAGTCGGTATTTTTAACCACGCCTTTGATACAACTCCTCACCTCTTGAATTCACAGTTTATTGATAAAAGCAATCTTTAGTTATCCTTTTTAGTCTCAATGTAAACCTTTCCAAAATTAATTGCAATTATCATGATAGTTGCAACACTAAAGACAAAGGCTGAAGTATGTTTATGGTGAAAAATGAACAAATACATAAAATTTCATACCTCTTTAAATGCAACCATACCCCACCAGCTATACCTTTTAGCATACTCACTTAAACTTTAATTCACATGGGCAAGTCAAGAGTAATTTGGAGAAAGGTTTTGTCATTGAAGGTCATTCCATGATGTCTGACTAACTCTTCGAGAATATATCTTGCTGTCCCTCGGGAAACTCTTAGATAGCTTTGTAATCCAAAACGGTACTGTAAAACAATGAAGTTGCGGAACCTACCCCTTAAAATAGCCCTTCTTTCAAGACAAGATAGCCATGAGCAATGAAACGATCTCACAATTTAGCCCAAAAGTTCTATAATTGAATGGCTCCCTACTTTATGCATTTTGATAAAGGAGTTCTCCACTGGGATCTTGGGCGCTACATAGGCTTTTGGTCCCTAATAGATGAAAAATAATCCATTCCTTTCAAAATGATTGACTTATGAATGAGCCCCGAGCAGGGTAACACCTTTCCTTGTCCGTTAGACTTTCTTGCCCTGGCCCATAATTGGCGTGGGTCACGAGGTTCGCCGACCCATAGATCAATGCATTCTCTGCCTTGCAAAGGCATTATAGGCTTTAAGCCACTTTAATTGATTCATTAAAAGAAATAGAGCCTGGTAGCATCTCAATAAAAGGCTGGGATTTGATGCGGAGTCATTTTCAAGTAAATTATGCAAATAAAACTCACTAGCCAGGCATATACTTTGTCCACAATAAAGCTTTTGACGAGATATCGAATCGTCTATATTTCTTAACTCTATTGATTAGCCATTTCTTTGCCTTGATTTTTTAATTGCAAATACCTTTCATGAGAAACAAAGCATAATTTTTAGCGAGGCACCTACAAGCTAAGACATCGGTATATAATAGTAGGAAGAATGTCCATTTGTTTTCGTGTTAATTTTAATTGGTTATACCTTATCATCTCTTATCTACTAACTTCTAGAGCTTTTTAATGAGCGGCTTAACCTCATGAATAATTTTCATCTCTTCTTTGTAATTCTTAGTCTTCCTCCTTGGGACGAGTATCTTCTTCGATTTTGTCTCCATTTCGGACTGTCTGCAGTTCTTCTTCAAGTGCTAATTACGAATTCACTAAAGGTTTGTTGACTACTCGATTGGTTTTTTTTCATTCAAAACTGGTTCTTCTAGAACAACTGATGTTGGGACGGCTGTTTGCTGCTCCCAGAAATCATAAGTAGGCTCTGGTACCGTTTCTTCTTCTGGAACAGCTGATGTTGGGACGGCTGTTTGCTGCTCCCAGTCCTCATAAGTAGGCTCTGGTACCATTTCTTCTTCTGGAATAGCTGATGTTGGGACGACTGTTTGCTGCTCCCAATCCTCATAAGTAGGCTCTAGTACCGTTTCTTCTTCTACCTGAGGGTTTCTATTAGCAGTGACCCTTCTCTTTTTCGATCTTCACTTGATGACAGGGTTTCGTCTTTTAGGAGTTCGCTTAGGTGTCTGCTTCATTTTTAAAATCCTAATGGTTTGCCTAAGTTGCTTAATCAACTTATGAAGCTTTTTCCTTTCTCTGCGAAGCTTCTCTACTTCCGTTGTTCTCTTCTTCTTTCTTAAGGGGACAGCAGTTTGCTCATCTGACCCTAATTGCTCAGCAGGGCTTTGAGCCGTGCCCTCAGTGAAATCTTCTTGCACCTCTTCTTGGGGTTCTTGTTCCATAGTCTCATGCTCTTGATTAGATTCCTCAAGAATCATTTGCTCAGTTAACTCTGTGGTTTCCTGGGGGTTTCCAAATCGAAATGTTGGCTCAGCATGCGCATTCTCCTGTTCGTGCATCTCAGTAGAAGCAACCCTAGCTTCGCTAGGGTTTGTTGTTTCATCAGTTACACCCCTATCAAAGGCAGAGCATTCTGGCATTTGATTAATGTCACTGTTGGGGTGCAGAGACCGTGCGTAATTGCTCATGTTGGCCAAAATCTGGGCAATTGGTCTTCCTGCAGAGGGCTCGTGTTGACATTTTCGACAGGCTCTGTTTCATCCTCTTTGCTGCTATTCGCATCACAGGTGTGATAACTACCTTCCTCATCTGAATACTGTATTTCACCTTCGACTTCTTCTTCCTCTGAATCTCCTTCGATCTCTTCTTCGTCCGAATAATGTATTTCTTCCCCCTTTGATTTATTTTCGCCATCAGTATGGTAACTTTCCTCTTCCTCATCCGAATAACGAACTTCTTCCTCTATACCGGGTTGTTTTTCACTATGGTAACTTGCCTCTTCCTCATCTGAATAACGAACTTCTTCCTCTGTACCGGGTTGTTTTTCACTACTGGTATGGTGACTCACTTCCTCCTCATCTGAGTACCGAATTTGTCCCTCCAATTCCTCTACTTCCTCAGAACGAGGACTTGCTCCCTCCAATTGTGGAGGTTGTTCCTCTTCATCTGAGCTGTTTAATTGCAGGGGTTGAGTACTACTGCCCGGGAGTTCCTCTATTACTTTCTTGCTTCGTTTTAATCAGAAGGATTGTCTGTAAGTGGAGGGCCTGGCTATTGAGCCGGCCATCCTTTTCCGTCTCGGAGTGGGTAAAGCCATCCCTCCTTCAATAGAAAAAATTAGCTCTTCCCAGCTGGTTTGCTGCTGGGCGAGGCTGTAACTTAATATTAGCCGAATCAAGCAATGGTGGCTGACCACCATGTCTGCATGCTGTGATTTTCTAATTCCACGAGCAATATCATGCAATAAATAGTTTAAGAATGCAGTTAAATTGATAGTGCACTTTTGTTTTAGCACAGCTAACAGCTTAAGATGGCGAGGTCTTACCACGTCTTTTCTACCGTCGCATGTTATGTAAGCCTACACGATCCTGGCTAATTCTGTCCATGGTTCGCCTAGCGACGCCGGGTGTACTCCTCTCCCTTTGACTATTAGCCTCTGTCCTTCATCTTGAAAGATTTGCATGGCCTCCCGAATTCTGATTTTCTTCTGAGTCCAGACAGTTCCCTGTGTGGGGATGCCGGATACTTCTGCAATTATCTCATCGGTCACCGCTATCTGCCTTCCTCTGACTGTGGAGGAACCTTCCTGCAGATTTAACAAGAATTCAGTAGCCACTATTTCATTGGGTTACTACATTCTCATAAAGTATCTAATCCATCCCAGTTTGTCTAATATTGTCCATGCAGCATCAGAGACAACCAACGTCCGAGGTTCGCTGCGAATTGGACGTCCGCCCATTTCTGTTGTTCGTTAATTGTTCTCAACACACAGTAACATTAATGGAACAACACAGTGCACAGTTCGCTAAAATTCGTTATTTTCTGAAAATGCAAGGGTTTTAATTCATAAAAATCTATTGCAGAGATACAGGTGAAGAAATTTTGGGTATCTGATCTGCATGCAGATATTTCCGCCCCCTAAACGAATGAAAGGTCGACCTCGACCGTCGATTAAGGTGGCATGTGTGGAACAGCAATAGGACGGCAGTGAAAAAATAGGCGCAATCATGATAAAGTCAATCAAATTAAGTAATTACTGAAATCGATGCGTACGATAAATCGGTAATAATGAGGGAATCGCGTTGTGATAATTCAAGTATGAGGTGAAGGGATAGCAAAAGATTAATGTAATTGCGTTATTTACCACATTAAAGTAATATGACCGATTTATAATATTTTTCATGTGTGATGGTTCGGGGATAGAACTTAAGGAATTTTATGCATTTCGTTTGATATTCACAGCAAAGATAATCTGCGAAACTGTTGTTCTTTTCAAAAGGAACAGCAAGGAAATGCTCTGCGGACATGTTGTTCCGTTTGAAAGGAACAACAAAAACACTGCGCGAAACTGCTGTTCCATTCGAAAGGAACGATAGAAAAATATCCTACGAAAATGTTGTTCCTTTGGAAAGGAACAACAAAAACACTCTGCGAAACTGCTGTTCCTTTCAAAAGGAACAGCAGAAGTGTTGTTCAGTTAGAAAGGAACAGTAACGCGAAAAAAACACAGAATTTTTATTATTTTTCGTTTTTAAAGAAACTAAATTCAAACGAAATAAAGAAGTATTAACAAGGAAACGAATTTCAAAAACAGAAACCAAAAATAGAAAAAAAAGAATGCATTATGTACAAAAATTAAAAAAACCAATTTATCAAACTGGCGCGGGAGAGGGATTCTCCCCTTCAGCAAGAATTTCAATGGTGGAGTCTTCCCTTAACTGCTGGAAAAAGGATTCACGGGTAAGCGGCTTACGATATAATTGAACTCGATGGCCATTAACCTTAAAGGAATGCCCAGATCCGTCAATGGTGACTAGTGTGAGAGTTTTTTTGGAATCTAAGCTTCTGTGATCCATAATATAAATTAGTAGAAATTCTTTCGGTAATAATCACATGCAAAAGAACGAGGTCAACGCATTTCGAACCAACCAGTGTGGTTCATCATCAGGACTATGTGAGAGATCAGATCCAGACATTAAGTATAAATAGATGTAGAGATGACTCAACTAGCCGTTAGGATAACAGCTAGTTTGACTTTGAAAAAGTAAATATTCCATTATTTATTTATTTATTTAATTTTATTTAATTTATTTATTATTATTATTTTATTTATTTATAAAACCTTTAATATATTAATATAATGGTAAGTAATTTAACAAATCGTGGTGTATATATGTAAATTTTTGTAAATTTTTTATTAAATTATATAATAATTAATTATTATTATTAATTAATTAATATAATTAATTCTTATTCATATGATTTAATTATAACAAACCATCTATCAAATAGTTAAACAAAGAGTCAAAATAAATAAATAAACAAATAAATAAAAATAATCAAAAAAAAAAATTTAATAAATAAATAAATAAATAAAAACAAAAATATAAATTAATAAATAATAAAAATAAATAAAAATATTTTATTAATTAATTAATTAAATAATTAATATTAATATTATTATTATTTATTATTTATTTATTTATTTATTTATGGTCATGTTGCCTTGTCGGCATCCAATGTAGGCATCGACAGTTGCCAACCAAGGTCTTCCTAAAATTAAAGGGTGTCCATCTAGCTGGTTCTTTGGATTAATAACTAGGAAATCAGCAGGGTACTCCCAAGAATCTACAGATACCATGACATCTTGTAAGGTGCCTTCTGGTTTAACTACTGATCGATCAGCCAAGTCCAACAAGGTTGTTGTTGGTTCAAGTGATGTAATGCCAAGTTTCTGACAGGTAGTGGTTGTTAAAATGTTGATTGCTTCTCCTAGATCAACTAAAGCATTAGGAAATGATTGGCCATTGATCTGAACTGTTACTATAGGGTTTCCTAGATCTTCATACTTGATAAGTGTTTCCATTCCTGATCTAATAAATCATATAAGGTACCGACTATTTGAACAGTGGGATTGGTTGTTACTCTCCTCTTTGGTTTTTTTATGCATAATTCCTTAATGGTTTTTGCATATATAGGAATATCTTGAATGGCTTGGAGGAGAGGGATTCTAATACATAAATTTTTTAACTCTCCCAGAAGATCAAAATTAGGCTGTTCTAATGGGCGGGGGATGATCAATCGTTTTGGGAATGGTGGAGAGGAAGTTATTCCTTGTTGTTGTTGATTCTGTTGTTGATCTTGATGTTGATTCTGTTGTTGAACTTCACTCTCATTGTATTCTGTTTGTTCTACCAGTAATGGATTTTCAATATTCTCATCATTATTTCTCCCTGTTTCAACTATACGCCCAGACCTTAATTGAAGATCGTTACACTCCATTAGTTCAGTTTCTACTTCAGGAGGTTCTGTTATTTGAACAGACTGAACTGGTCTATTGTTTGGGTTCGGGTTGGGTTGGGCTGGGAGTTGAGGTCTTAAATTAGTCTGGGGGTTTGGGTAAGGCACTGGCAGTGTAGGTTGAGAGGGAGGGATAGCTCCTGCTGGCTAATTTGAAGGTTTTTTCCAGTTTGACTGCCAGGCCTGATTCTGAGAAGTAGAAGGGGACCATTATGTAGGCCAAAATGGTGGGCAAAAAGGAAAGCTAGGCCAGTTATTCTAATTTGTTTGATTGGGCCAAGATGTAGGAGGGAATGGTTGTTGTGACCAATTAGGAAATGGTGATTGATTCTGCCACATTCCGCTATACTGTTGAGCATTATATTGAGGTTGAAAAGAAAATGGATCATTTGACATACCTGATGGTCGTGGTTGCCACTGTCGGTGCTGGTTAAGCAGACACACCACTTTCGATTCCTCTTATGCCTCTTTATAAATTGCTTTTAAGCCAGGAAGCGAAGGGCATCCTTCTGTAGGGTGATCTCTTGTACAAATGGCATGAGCAACCCTTGACTGAGCATTGCCCTTCTGTTTCTGCCTTTGGAAGCAGAATGTTGTAGGTTGCTGCTTACTTTCACCTTGGCAGTATCATTTGCTCTTTGATAATTATGATATGCATTCAATACAAGGTCTGCATACCTACTTTGGTTTTCAAAAAAGGTGTAAATACAATGTCTGAATAGCTTTCTTGATATATATCACCCTTTCCAATAAGATTTAATGTCTCAACCCACTGATCTTTCATTCCCCTAATTAATACAGTTTTCAAAACGTTATCAGGTAAGGGTGAAGACGCATAGGGTGATCTTTGAAGATTGTACTGAAATCGTTCCACATATTCTTCCAAGGTCTCACTGGGTTTGGTTGTCATCTGAAATATCTCATCTTTTAATTCTCGTGACCTGCAATAGTCTTGATATTTCTTTAAAAACGCAGTATTCATATGGTCCCAATCTGTTATGACACCTCCACCTAATCCCATAAACCATATTAGTGCTGCTCCTTTTAACGTAGAAGGGAACAACTTTAGTTTTTTGGGGTCGGTGGTATAATCGTATCCTCTACACAGCACATCAAATTCAAACAGAAACACATCTGGATCTTCTGATGTTAGACCATGAAAGGTAGAAATATGTTGGAGAGGGATAGCTTTCATGGGTGCGTTAACTGCAGTGTCTACTATAGGGTATTGCAGCGTAGAGGTTTTTTGTTGGTTCGGGTTTTGGTTCTGGGCCATTTGATCAAAAATATGCCAATACCCTTCTAGGATCTCCAGGTAATTTCTAGGTTGGCGAACAGGGGTGGAAATGATTTTTACAGCACCTCCTCTGTCCGGAATGGGTATTCCCTGTTGTCCTACTGTTTGAGGTGACTCAAATCCTTGGTTTTGAATAGGTTGAACAACACTTCCCCTATTTGGGCTGTTTATTGTCTGAATAATTTTAATAGGTGATTTTGTGTGTTCTCCTGTTTCCCCTTCTCCTTCCTAGAGGTTGCTGTCGTTCCCTTCTTGCAGGAAACTTATGCAAGGATTCTCAATTTCTTGGGAATCTTGCTTAATTCCCTCAGTTGGACTGTATATCTCAGCGAAGGCCTCAGATGGTGATTTTGTAGCCTGAAGGGAACTGGTAGGCTGTCTAGAAGTAGTTCTTTTAAATCCTATGGATGGCTGAGACTCAGTTTTCTTCAAGATTTCATCAATAAAGGTCGTGCGCCCAAGGGTCACCGGCCCCTTAGGTTTTTTGGCTTTGGGAGGTTTCTTGTTTCGCTTAATTGGTTTATTCATTCAAAAGAAACAATTATTCATTCCTACCCAAAAGAAAAGATTATTTACCTCTACTGTGAAGCGAGCTGCGAGCAAGTATGTTTCTTGCCCAGTGCACAGGTTCTTACCTTCCATCTTTAATACCCAACTCTCCACGGGCATAAGGAAATCAGCTATGTATTACTCCTATAAAATGGCATACACTCTCCCCGGCAACGGCGCCAAAATGTTGAGCTGTAAAAAGGTATCTTTTAAACACCTAATTACCCCACATTAATCATCAATCCGAGAGCGTCTTTAGCACTTTGCTTCTGTTAGCCATCAGTATTTTTGACATGTTAGTGATGACTATATCTTCAGCTGAGTTTTCTAGAAACTGATTTCCTTATGTCAATATGTCATCCAGAAAACCCTCCCAAAACTTTTTTCGCCTTTCTACCTATTCAGTCCACCCCTGGCAACATCAAAAACCTCATATCACAATCCTATCTGGCTTCAGCTTTATTGACCTGCCCAGCAGCCTTAAAAGGAAAATCCACATCTGTTTTAAAAGTCTACCCTATGTTAGGAAGTGGCGTTTAGGACATTTCACCTTTGGAAATCATCAAAAAGCCAAAAAAGCCCCCATCTGCAGCAGACCTACCATGACTGATCCCTTAATTTGCAAATGAAGTTGACAAACAGCCTTAAGTCGCGCCACTCATACCCCCCTAGATCTCAGCACTGCATAAAATCCAATCTCAAGCTGACTATTAGGTTTTTCACAGTTTTCTATGGTTCTACAAAGACAGAAAATATATTTCATCTCATGGAGTAAATGTTTGAGTTTACAGTTAGAGGAACAGCTGCTTCTAAATGTATTATGAGCCTGAGATGAAGCTGCAAAACAAAAGTCACTCATCGGGACCTTACAGCTCTTTCCAGCATGAAAATCACAGTAAGAAATGGTCGCCACTGTCTCAGCAAAATGGTAAATTGTCAAAGCCCAGAACCTCCTTCCATTACAAGCAAAGGGTTAGGGCGCCTCCTTCATACATAAGCAGAGGGCGTAGGCCAGTGTTGACTCAGAAGGTTGCAGAAGTCCAGGTTTGCCTTTACTGAAACAATGAAACAATATCTTCAGGTTTCATGAATGTAATTGCTGACCATAACAGGAATATAGTGGAAATATGATAAGCTCAAAGGAAAGGGGAGTTTGGCCTGATAAAGAAGCTCATTTCAAACTTGCAAACCATATGGATTGTTGAACTTTAGAAGGACCTGTCAGCAGTAAACAGCCAAATCATAAGAGGCCTCTTTTGTTCAAGATCCAATGGAATAGAGGCTGTTAACCAATGCCATTACACAGGCAGAAAGAGAGCCCTTAGCTTTTTCAAATGCACTGACCTTCATAGTCACAAAGAGTTTTTGTCAAGTAATAGGTCATGAGATAAACAATCCAAATGATAATTTTCTCAGTCACCCTTAGAATAGTATCACTGTGGCTAGGGTTTTTCTTCTAAAAAACAGTGATACTTGCAAGTAAAGATGTTAAGATTGGTGTTTTTCAAGGGGTTTTCTTACCACC